>JADLZK010005282.1:0-27422 GCA_015847255.1 Hyparrhenia diplandra | reverse complement strand
GTGTTCAAAATGTATTTTGTAGTATTTGTAATAAATACGTGGGAAATACGTCCAAAATACGCCAACCTCGGGAAAGCGCATTCTCAAGGATATCAAGCCCGAGGTGGAAAATGGACCGAATCAACACAACCGACCGTGGCCAAGCCCACTCTACAACTTTTCACGACAAACCACGACGGGTCACAAAAGCCTCAGGCGGCCCACGCCTGGGGTGCGCCCGCACCCCGTGGTGCGCCCGCACCGCTGGGGGGCGCTCGAGCAAACCCGGCGTGGCGGTACATTAAGTGCTCCAATGGCTCCGTTTGGGTGTTGATGGCGGTAACGCACTGACGCGCGCTTTTAGGTCGGTTTAGGGGTAGTTAGGTCATTTAGCTCACTCTCCTTTGTGTATAAATACCTCCCTCCCTCTCCCTCATTCCACACACCACACACTGGAGTCACCACACCAAAGCACACTCACACTCTCTACCTCACTCTCCACCACCATCTTCTTCTTCTTACTTGGCTAGAATTGGAGTAGAAGAGCTACAAGAGGAGGACTTGTAATCTTGGAGCAAAGTAAGCTTTGGTAATATATATCTTCCATGGATCTTTCTCCATTGTGCAAGTTCTATTTCTATGATCATGGTCTAACTTATGAATTAGAGTATAGTCTTGTTCATGTTTTAGTGTTGGTATATGAACTAGCATATAGTTTGTATATCATAATCTTAACGTGTTCATATTTGTTCTTCATCGATCATCATTATGCATAACATGATTATAGATGGGATAACGGTTCGCCGTTCTTTTGGTTTGCTCTTGTCTTAGTCCGTCCATCCGTAGGGTGGGGATCCCGGGGACAAGAGTAGTGCTAGCACGCATGGGCATGGTGCCCTGCATTCGACACCTTCGAATATGAGCATGCCACGGCCGTGAGGGTAGGCGGCGAGGTTGTGATAAAATTTCCGTCCCCTTTGTAATCCCTCCACGCTCGCATGTGATGTGGAGTTCAGTAAATGCTTTCCATTGGGCGGATGGTACCGGAAGTCTCCCTCATTATCCTAGACATAACCATGCTCATATCGTGTTAGCATATGATCCTAGCTATTCATTGTAAGACCATGACTAGAATACATTAGATTACTCCATAGGACATTTATTTATTCTTTATCTATTTTCTTTATCCTTTACCCGGTGGATTCCAATGTGTGTGTCACACTATCTATAAACCGTATTGCTTACCCCTATTATGAACGAGTTGGTTAACTTTGTGCACACATTTCATCATCCGCATGCCATGCTACTTCTTATACAACATGCCTTCCTTTGGGAAAATATAAATAACGATACCAATACTTCCGGGTGAAATGCTACAATGATAGATCCGTAAACTTTTTGATGAAATATCAACTATGGCAAGATCTATCACCGCTGATTGAAAGTGCGTATCACCGACACCTGGTTCCACTTAGTGATATCGACGGCTCGTCTCCTAGCGTAGTCATGTCGTGGTTGGGTTCTAAACCCGATTCTAATGATTGCGCTAAGAAACGCCAACATGGACTCAAATACTAGCGGCGATAAATAAAGGGATCTGCTTACAATAGATGATGCCAACCAAACCCTATGTACTTCCTCACCCCCGGCACGGACGATCACTATCAAGAGATGGTACTACAAGAATTCCAAGCAACGCGCAAACTATAGAATCTTGATCACGCGACTCCACACAAATCCACAAGGATCTAGAAATCACCCGCTAGGGTTTCACCTCAAAGCAGCCGCTTGATGAGGAATAATCCGCAAAATTTAAATCCAATCTATCCCTATTACAATGGGTCGTTCTCTTTTATAATGGCACGCACCGCCGAGGCTAGGCCTAGCTTGACTTGGCATATGCCGGACGACGAGGCCTTGGTTCTCGCTAGCTAATTAATAAAAGATAAAATAAATTCAGCTATTATATATTAAAATATTGTGGCCAAATTGCTAGTATGCAATAGGACTTGTGATCTTCATGTTGCCCACCACCTTACCAAAGAAGACTCTCCAAGTATTCTTTAGAGCCTATACAATTCAAGTTACTTCAACATTCAAAGAACCCATATAAATATATTTTCCCGGTCCGGCTTACTACCGTTTTTGCACAAATTAATTCCATGGAAAATAAGCTTTACAAGGTAGGATGGTACCATCCACCTCCTTGACGTGATTAGGGCCAACATAAAACACACCGAAGCTTCATAAAAATCTAATCTCTCTTAATCTTTTCTCGATTTAGTATTTTTTTTCCTAAATTAAAATGGTATATCTTGAAAAGTTATGAAACTTTATAGTTGACAACTTTTTGATTTGAATTGGCCTGGGGCCTCAAAGTAGTATTTTACACTTCATTAATACAATATTTAAGGAACCGAAACAAAAGTCTAGACAAAAGTGATGTAGTAGTGCAAAGGGCGTAAGGGGTGACACGCGAGGGAGAGGTACGCTCAAAAACCACACGGCCACGAAGTTTGCAAAAATTGTGAAAAGAGCGCGGCTAGGGTGGTGGTGGGTGGTCTGGCTAGTGGGGTCCTTCCCAAAGAGTGTCTCGTGGTCCGGTATTGTTGAGGCTATTTGGACGCCAGCTTTGGTCACGCTCTAGTTCTCGCGCGCCACAACCTATGGCCGAGAAAACCATCACAAAATAACTGTGGAGGGAATAATGAGGACACTTATGGCAGCCATGCACTATCGTGGGGCGATAGAGGCGGGAAACAAATACCCCCTTAATCCCATTATTCCAAACAAGAACAATCATATATACTTTGTAGCAGCGTGGGTGTATATGTGGTACGAGTAGAACACAAATAAATGTTCTTTTAACAAACAACAACTCACAATGACCAAACAGAGGAGCGGTTCCTCCCATTATTTGAAATGAAAACACTCTCGCAAGGTGATAGTATATGACACGGGTTGTACTTCTTCCTAGCCAGAGCCAGAGCCGAGCTAGCCACGATGACGATCCTCAATCGTGGCGCCAGTAAACTCGCCCGGTGTGACCTGTGCAAGCCCCACCATCTTGATGAGGCCGATGTAGCCCCCGCGAGAACTTGTCCTCGCCCCCTCGGTGTTAGGCCGCGCCATCGCGGGCGCGTCAGTCCATCTTCACCTTGAAGACGCAGCGCTTCGCCGGGCAAAAGCCTCCCTTTGAACTCGCCAATTTTCTTGAGTCGCAGGCCGACCGGCCGCCTCCAAAGACTCGCTCCTTCATAATGCGCCACAGCCGATCAACGCCACCATGCGGCTCTTGAGTGTTTTAACGCCGCCTAATGCTGCAAAGGGCACATATATATGAGTGACCAACCGAGTAGAGTGAACAATGACCATATATATGGCCTACGCATACGGGTTGAGCTTCATGGTGCCGATGCTCCCGAGACCGCCATCGCCGCCGATCTCGACAGCTTCAACATAGCCTACAAGACGCCTTTGGGCATGAGCAGAGCACCGACTTTTTGTCTGGCCGGCGGCCACCTTCCACAAAGCGCCCCACCGCACGCCAATGTGACCTCCTAAGTGATGCTATGGGCCACCATCGTATTAGGCTTGCTAGTGCTACTTCAAAATGAGTGTTTGTGTTTGTGTAGACAGTTTGATATCAAGAGATGCTTATATAGATGCTAATCGTGTGGGTGCGTGTCTCCTCGCTTTGAGCGGAGGAATCGGGTGACGTGGATTGTAAAATTCCGTGGAGCCGTGAGGTAATGAGGGCCTAGGAGATCACACGTGGTTGGGTCGTGGAACAAAAATTCGAGAGCTCTCGAGGATTTGGAGATGGACGGAATGAATATAGAATAGTACGCGGCTCTAATACAAGTGTTGAAGAAAATTAGCCTGACGATCTCATATGATTTGTTTACATGGATTCGGATAAGCCGGATTGTAGAGTCGCCTACTTGGGATTCTTCTAGAAGGTCATCATATGAGATCGTTGGTGTAAAATATTTATATACACATGTTATTAATTGTGGGTTGTGCGTTTAGTAGTTGAAGAGCTACCGCTATTTTAACAAATTGAGACTTCACTGATGGGGACACGCTGTTTGAGAATTATTGCCCAATCTTTTATGGTGTTAATTAATATAATCTGAATTTTTGTACTCAAGCAAATATAATGTAATCTTCGATAGGTAATGTAGTAAGCATCTAAAAACACGGCCGAAGCAGCAAATACCAGCCGGGTTAAGAATAAGCACACTTTGAATAAACAATATATCTCCGCTAGGAGTTAAATAATACTTGATAAAATCACAAGCAAATCGATCTCACGTCACGAAATATTTTTTAGATCAAGCATATTTTTTGGTCCGACCTCTATACCCATAAGTGGATATATACAACCAAAATGTTACAAGAGTTCTTAGACTCGACCTCGATAGATGAGGGATTACATATTACAAGAGAAAAGATAAAAAACAAAGCCAAAAAAAAAAAATGAGGACTAAGCTTCAATTTTTTTTGCTCGCCCCAATCTTGCCACAAACTTGTGTAGGCGACCAAACAATATCTTATCACCAATATCACACGTACATTCTTCGCACTCCCAATTGATGTAACTATGAAAACCAAAATCAAATCTCGTTTATCCTATCAAACAGCAATAACAATAATACTAATATGACGTATCAATGTATTAATGACACCAAATATCTTTTCTCCGATTATTGACTCAAATAGTAGCGGCGATAAATAAAGGGATCAGCTTTATAATAGATGATGCCAAGCAAACCCTATGTGCTTCTTCACCCCGCGTACGGACGATCACTATCGTAAGAGATGGTACTACAAGAATTCCAAGCAACGCCACGTGGGATACAGATCGCCAAAGAACTCTACCGAAGTTGTTCGCAGGGTTCTATCCGAGCCTCGCGGCCACAAACAACTCCCCGTAAGGCAATGGAAGCATAGCTACGATGACTTCGCTGTAACTAGGATAGAACACTAGTCGACACCTTGTTTAGAGTTCGGTGTTCGGTTCCTCTACCTGACAACCCTCTCTCAGATCCGACTAGGATCGTGAGCGAGTTCCCCTTGGCCCCTTGACTATAAAAAGGCGGCCAAGGAACACCTAGTAGAGGAGAGCAACGAACATACAGACACAAGCAAGGCTACCCACCAAGCCGCCGTTAGCTTCACGTACCCGACCGGCTAACCCCATCAATCAAAAAACAGCTCACGCCGACCGGACGTAAAGGTCTTTACTCGATCCGTGATTGAGGGCCCGAACCAAGATAAAAACCCCGCTTCCATGTCACCACGCAAGAACAAACCGCTGGCTCCGTGTTCGCCGAGGTTCGAACAAACCGCCCGGTTCACCCCGCGGCAGCTCTCACCAGAAAAACATCGACACCGGGCGCGCCGTAGGGGCTCGCCGATTTCAGCACGAGAGTCCCATGACCACGACGCCATGAGTACATCGGGCGAGGAGGACGATCATCTTCGATCATGGGCTTGCGAGATCGACGACGACGCAAGACTCCTCGGCCGCATCTTCGAGGACTCCAAGACCGACGAACAAAAACTCGCCGAGAAACTCCAAAGAATCGACAATTGCCGGCCGCTTCAAGACGGAGGACAAACTCGGCCCCGCCGAACCAACACCTTAAGGACCCAAACCCAAAACCAACTCGGGAAGGTGGACAACCAGGCTCGCGCGGATTCAAGGCAACTCGGCACAACTCCAACCCGCTTGATAAGGGAAGCTAGTCCAACTTGGAAACTTTTTTACGACAACACTACTCCAACTCGAGAAAGAAAGCGAATTCGGTATAACCCCGACACCAATCCAGATTACCTTTTCGCTTCCTACGACTACTACGAACGCAAAGATACACGTATTCAAGGAGCGCCAAGACAACTCCTAAGAGAAGATTAGAGATTCCTTTGAAAGGCGCGCAAAGAGGGCTCATATTGACAAGAACCCCAGAGGAGTGCATCATCCACCGCCAAGAACCCTCAACGGCCGATCGTCAGCAACGGGACGACCAGTGGAGGCTCAACATCACGTAACCTACCCCTGCACGGAAGGAGTGGCGCACCCAAAGCCGCAGAATCGCTAAGGAAATCTTTATGGTGGCTACAACCGCACCCCACTTACCCGCCCGTAAGCCCCCGACATCAGGTCCACCGACGAGGGCCTATCCAACATCTCGGGCGACTAAAGAACCCTTGAAGACGAAGGAGAACACCAACGCCAAGAAAGGCCGAAAAGGAACAAGTCAAGGGAGGACGCCGAATTAGGGGCAAACTCACGCGATGCAAGCCCTCGAACAAATATCGCCGATCTACATGAGTACGAAAAAGGCTAATGTCGAAAGAGAAGTCAAGACGATCAACGAGCAACCCGAAAGGCTACATGGGTTGATTGACCGCCTCAAGATCGCTACGGACCTAAATGATGAAGAAAGGCTCATCAAGGAGGCATTGCGTAAGGCTATCCGAAAGAGATCCCGTGATGTCGCAGCCAAAGGCGAACAGCTCTCGTGCACCAAGAAGTCGGTCCAACGCCTTCGAAAGGCTGGAAGGCCGCGAAGGTTCCAACAACCCGTGCCACCCCGAGAGATGGTAGACAATACCGAGACCCCCGAGGGAAAGTCCCGCCCAAGACCAAGCCGACAAGAAGAAGTCACGGAATCATCATATCGGCCGACCGAACTCATCCAAGAGGAGGAAGAACCTCGAGGAGGACTTGAAGAAAGAACAACGGAAAGCTACGACAGTTTCCTCGCTTCGCAGAAAGGTTGCAGAAGTCAAGCTACCCCCAAAGTTCAAGCCTTCATACCACTCAAAAATACGATGGGAAAAACAGAGCCCGCATAATGGCTCGAGTCTACTCGCAAATCCATTGAGCTGGCTAGAGGAGATGATGACGCCAAAGCCGCCTTCTTCCCATGGCCCTAGAGGCTCTACCGCCCAATGGTTCGACAAGATCGAAGAGGGCTCAATCCAATACCGGGAAGACTTACGAGAGCGCTCAGAAAGCAACTTCAGGGAATCATCACCCATCCTATTACTCAGCCGAGTTGAAAAGCCTCAAGCGAAGCCGAGAATCCCTAAGAGATTACTACCGGAGATTTGGGGAGATGAGATCCCAAGTACATGACATCACAGAGAGAGAATTGATAGACGCCTTTCGGTAACGGGATTTTTCAAGATGGCGCTTCTCGATTTCTACAAAGACAACCCAAGGACAAACGAAAGCGCCTCAAGCTTATCGTTGAGAAGATGATCGAGCTGAAGAAAGAACCCGAGACCGCTTTCCGTAAAGAAAGAACTCGGAAGGCCCAAGAAGGATCGTAACAACTCTCAACAAAGAAAAGAAGCGAGGACCGCATAATACCGTCGCGAATGGCGAAAAATCAAAGAAACCCTACAAGCAAAGGTTCAACAACAACAACAATGGCGACAGAAATGTATAATATCAAGCTAGAAGACCTACCCCTCGATCTACCACCCCGAGCTCCGCACACACCTCCTGAACCGTATAACATTCCAGAGAAGTACAAGGGAGGAAACAACTTTGCTCGAAGGGAAACAATCAAGAAAAACAGAGAAGAAGCCAAAAAAGAGCCAAAGACGGGGATTTCTAGAAAGCAATGAGATCCTTGAACATCATATTCTCTCGAGTACCCGTTCAAAGAGCAAGAGGCAAGACAAGCTAGCACTGATCAATCATGGCAAAGAGAACCCGCAATACCGCTACCTCAATTGGTCCCAATACCCGATTCAGCCACCGTGGAGGATCAATGGACAAGCGTGGCAACGCCGTCCCAGATCCTTTGGTAATGGAACCTACGATAGCCGGAGTGGATCAAGTACCAAACTACCGATCGATGGAGGAGCGTGATTGAACATCATATTTTTCGTAAACACCGACAAGATGGGACTAGACCTCTCCCTGACCGACGCTCCTTCAAGCACTCCTTTCTATAGAATAGTACCCTGACGAGCAGCCATACCAGTTGACAAGTCACCTTGCCGCCACATTTGGATCTCCATCAAATTACCGGACAGTACATCAAGTTTGAAGTAGCGTGATCTCGAGTCACCATACCACGCCATCATGGGGAGACCTGCCATTGCAAAATTCATGGCTATTCCACACTACCCGATCTTCTACTAAAGATGCCGCACCTTTGGGGTTCTTTTCAATCAAAGGAGACCTCAAGAAAGCTTTTCGAAAGTGTGACGCTCAAGCCGTGGAAATCGCAAAACAAGACAGAGAGCTCTTGGAGAAAAAAGAACTCAACCGGATGGCGAGAGGATACAAATCCGTAAGAACTTCGAGATACCGCCAAGAAGCAAGCAATTCCGATTCCACCGAAGAGGCCGATGTCAAGCACATTGATCTACAAACGGGCGATCCATCCAAGACGGCGATCATCACGCCCACCTATCTCCAAAATAGGGAATTACACCACCAAATTCCTAAGGCAACACAAAAGATATATTTGCCCCGAAACCGCGACATGCCCGAAAGCGCATCGAGGAGTCGGGCCGAGCACGCACTGACATCAATATGGGATCCAAACCCATCAAGCAAAGACTAAGGAGGTTCTCACCGTAAAAAAAGGAGGCCATCAAAAAGGAAATCGCGAAAACTACTACGCAGCCAGATTCATCGAGAAAAATCCTACATCCCGACTAGCTAGCCAACCCGTTCTCGTTCGAAGAAGAACACCTCGATCGGGCGGCGAATGTGTGTGGACTACACGATCCGAATAAGCACGCCCAAAAAGATCCCTTCGGGCTACCAAGGATCGACCAAATAGTGGACTCTACAAAATAGATCGGCTCTACTATCGCTCTTGGACTGCTACCGTCGAGATATCACCGTGATTGCAATCGAAGAAAGAAGATCAGAGCAAGACCTCTTTTATCACCCCTTCGGTGCCTAATGCTACAAAACAATGTCCTTCGGATTGAAGAACGCCGAGCAACGTATCAAAGAGCGTCTACGAACTTGTTTGGGAGAGCGATTGGCAAAAATACCGAAGCATACGTGAGACGACGTGCGTGGTGAAGACCAAAGAACCGTAGAGACTCGATTCAAGACCGGAAGAAACTTTCAAGAACCTCAACAAGTGGAAATGGAAGCTCAATCCAACAAAATGCGTCTTTGGAGTGCCTTCGACAACAGCTACTAGGTTTCTTGGTCGCCAAACAAAGGCATCGGGCCAGCACTAAGCAAATCAAGGCAATCACCGAGATGACGCAACCCCGAAGCATCAAGGACATCCGTAGCTCACGGGTGCATGGCGGCACTCAACAGATTCATATCCAAGCTCGAGAGAAAAGGGCTACCCTTCTTCAAACTCATCAAGACCAAAGGAGAATTCAAATGGACAAAGGATGCGCATAAAAGGCGTTTGAAGAACTCAAACAAGTACCTTACAACAGCTCCCATGACACCTCCAAAGGATCAAGAAGAACTCCCGCTCTATATAGCAAAGAACAAAAACAAAGGGGTCACCAGAATCATCGCGGAGAGAGAAGAGCCCGAAAGCAACCCAACAAGGTCCAGAGGCCGCTTTACTACGTGGAGCGAGGTTCTATCCGAAGTCTAAGGCTCGATACCCTCACGCATAAAAACTACTCTACTCCATACTAATCACATCAAGGAAGCTACGACACTACTTCGACAAATCCGCAGGATCACAAAGAGTAATCGACTCACCACTAGGCGACATCCCGAGGAACGTAGATTCAACAGGCCGCATATCAAAATGGGCGTGGAACTTGAGCTTTGAATCTAGAGTTCACCCCAAGAAGAGCAATCAAATCCCAGCGCCACCGCATTTCATAGCGGAATGGACAGAGCTCCAACAACCCATATCCGACGACATCAAAAACATTGGAACATGTACTTCGATGGATCGTTGAAGCTAGGGGGAGCAGGAGCCGGATTATATTCATATCTCCGTATGAAGACAACTCAAGTACATGCCGCAAATCATGTGGCAAAGGCTACAAACAACGAGGCGCAGTATGAAGCACTCATCCATGGCCTCAAGATAGCAAGAACTCGGGAATCAAGAGACTACAAGTATACGGCGACTCGCGGTTGTCATCAATCAAGTCAATAAGGACTGGACTGCACAAAGGACAACATGGGCCTCTATTGCACGAAGTGCGCAAAGCCGAAAAAGAACTTCCAAGGCCTAGAGATCCTACACATGCTCGAGATGCGAACGTGGCGCAGATGTGCTAGCCAAACTCGATCCGACAGAGCACAAGTCCCACCGTGAGTATTCATCGAAGAACTCTTGAAGCCATCCATCAAGGAGAACCTGTGAGAAGACAACATGGAGCAATCAGCTCTAAATGGAGTAATGATAATCTCTCCGTGTCGAAGAACAACTCCCCGGATCGAAGACATCATAAACTTCATCAAGAACAAGACACTACCCAAGACAAAGCTAAAGCAAATCCAGATCTTGAGAAGAAGCAAGAACTACGTGCTCATCAAAGGCAAGCTTTACAAAAGAGCAACATCATCAAGAGTTTTACTCAAATGCATAAGCTCAAAGAAGGAAAAGACATCCTACAAGAAATCCACTCGAGGTATCGTGGGAAACCACGCAAAGATCAAGAACCCCGTGGGAAAAGCATTCAGAACAGATACTCATCGCCAACAGCCCTCAAAGACGCTTGAAGAACTCGTCAAAAAGATGCAAAGGATGCCGATGTTCGCAAGACAAAAGCGATGTGCCAAAGACACAACTTGATCCGCATACCACCATCATGGCCTTTTTTCGTCTTTGACCGGATCAAGTTGGACCACTCAAGAGCCGCCGCCATCGACAAATTCACCAAATGGATAGAATACAAGCCATTGGTCACCTTCACCCACCAAGGCGCCGAGTTCATCCAAGAGATCATGCACGCATTCAGGATGCCCAACGGGGTCATCATCGACCTCGATCACCGCTCACGGCGCGAAATTTGAAGACCGGGCACAAGATTGTGGCATACGGATAGATTATGCCTCCATAGCACACCCTCGAAGCAATGTGACAAGTTGAAAGAGCAAACGGACTCATCCCTTGCCGGACCGAAGCCAAGACTATACCGAAGAACTCAAGGACTACGGAGCCAAGTGGATCAAGAACTCCCAAAAGTCGCTTTGGGGCCTAAGAACTCAAATCACAAAGCAACAGCTATTCACCCTTCTTCCCGACCTATGGATCGTCCATACTACCAAAGACCTCATTTAGAGCTCTCCAAGAATCGAGCAATTTGAAGAAGGAGAAGGAGAAATCGCATAAGAAGACTAGAAATCGACCGCGCGTAAGAAGTCGATCAAATGCCATCCTCCGCACGCAAGATATCCGTGAAGGACTAAGAAGGCATTACGACAAGAGCACACGCCCAAGAAAACTCAACCCGTGAGATCAAGTACTCAAGAGAAACCAAAAGACGGAAGGCAAGCACAAATTGCTCGGCCCATGGAAGGACCATATATCGCCAAAGGAGTATTGGGACCAGGAACCTACAAGCCGATGACGATGCAAGGAGAAGAAATCGTAAACTCTTGGCACATAAACCAGCCTCGAAGGTTCTATCCATAATCGAGAAAACTCAAGGCGCGCCAGGAGAAGCGGGAATGCAAAAACAACTCTCCGATACTTCAAGAAGAAGAAGATCAAGCCCGAGAAGAACTCGACCATCCAAAGAGGTCACCAAACACGCGAGCCTACCGTGCACTTCAACAAAAACAACCGCCCGAGTGAAGCCGCTGCATGCCTCCTAAGGGAGAAGAACAAGACAGCCCGAATTGGCACTTCACAAGAAGAAGTCGACCAAAAGAAGGCAAACCCGACCACCGGAACGGAGGTCAAATTCCAAGGGTGGAACCACGCGAAGTCCTAGCTCGAATAGCGTCCCACACCTTAAATCCTAGCGGAAGATCGTGAACTTTGACTCTTGAAAAAGAGGACGTTGGGATCGGCCCGCTTAGGTCGCAGAGGCCATCAAGGGTCCGTAGAAAGCGCCACTATGTCCAATGACGGCGGACGGCCTTCGAATCGGGCGAACGGTGTAGTGTTGTGAAATAGAAACCCATCGTCTCACACAAGTCTCTCGAAAAGCGTAGCAGCCCAAACCGTGCAAGGTGGATTGTAGTGTTATGAAATAGGAACCCAACCATCTTGACCTTCAATCCGCAAGGCACTTTAAATGGGCCCTGACCGAGAACCCTTCAAGGGGCGTCATGCGATAGTCCATTGGACAGCATGGGAGAGCCCTAGCCCGATGAGGCAACCCCGAAGTTAGAACAACTCTTTCAGAGCACGACTCCACCAAAATACACTAGCATGTCTAAGAGAGGACAAAACGCTAGAGGGCCTAAAAGGAGAAACCTAACGGCTGGAGAAACCCTCCTCGAACAACCGTGACAAGTCTCGAAAGAAGACGCAAGTCACATGCCGAGGAAAACAACCCTAGCAAAATGGGGACGCCCCAACCACCATCGCCAAGTCTACGAAAAGGACGAGCTGAATCTTCGCCGATGAACAATCCCGAAGACCAAGAGCAAGACTCTATCATCTTCAAAGAAATCCAAGGAAAGGACGAAGCTGAATCTTCGTAAGAACAACCCAAGACCAAGAGCAAGACTCTATCACCTTCACAAAGTCTCTGAAAGGACGAAGCTGGATCTTCGTAAGAACAACCACAAGACCAAGAGCAAGACTCTATCACCTTCAAAGAAGTCTACGAGAAAGGACGGCCGGATCTTCGAAAGAACAACCATGAAGACCAAGAGAAAGACTCTATCATCTTCAAAAGTCCAAAGAAAGGACAAGCTGAATCTTCGTAAGAACAACCCCTCAAGACCGAGCAAACCTCTGCAACTATTTTCGATAATCTACGGAGAAGACGAAATGATACTCCGGACAAAATAAATCTAGAATTAAAGAGCTAGACTCCACTCATCATGACAAGTCTCGGGAAGAAGACGAAGCCATTTGTCGAGGAAAACAACCCCGACAAACCGAGAGCAAGACTCTACAAATATTCCCAACCAAGTCTACGTAAAAGGCGGGTTGACTCTCCAGAAAAACAAAGACCGAATTCGGAGAAGAACTTCAGTGCTACCTTCAGCCAAGTCTACAAGAAAAGGCAAGTCGATCCCTCGTGAAAAAGAAACCCCAAGTAATCAAGCAAGACTCAATCGCTACTGGCAGACCTATGTGCGTGCTAGCCGACGCCAAAGGAAGAAACAACCCAAAGGCGCACAAGGACAGGATCCTACGCTAGCTTCAAAGCAGATCTACAAGAAGACAAGCCGACAAGTCGGAAAACAAAGATCGACAACTCGAAGCGTAACTTCAACACCATGAACAGCCAAGTCTATCAAAGATAAGCCGGACCATCACCAAAACAACACCGATATCATGTGTGGAGCATGACTCCAAAATACTCGGCACGAACCTACGGGGAAGGATACAAGAGCCGAAAGCCTAAGGAAGAACTCTAAAAAGCGCAATCTCAACAAGTCATCCAAGAAGAAGAACTTTCGAAGACCACAACAAAAACAAGCGAGAGGACAAACTACAATAAGTCCGCACGAAGGCAGATCGAGTCATACAAAAAGTACAAGTACAAAATGGATAAAAGGGTAAGATCTCTTTATTCAACATCTTGAAGATTACAAGTTACATGGGAAACAACTCCCTACAAGATACAAAGAAGACTTCAGATGCACGGGAGCCCAACAAGAACTCCCCACGCATTACAAGATACAAAGAAGACCCGGGGCACTATAATCCTAAAGAGTACAACACCGCAGCGGGAGAAACCGCACCCAACGGCGAAGAAGACGGAGCGCTTCGGACCAGATCCAACCCTAAGAGCGCGAATCTCAACGATTCGGGGCTACTTTGAAGTCAAGACCCTTTGCCGCCAAGTCCATAAACACCTAGAGCTCAAAGAACCCCGACGACGGCAAAATAATGGACCCCGGGATCAAGATAAGCGACCGGGCGAAGAAAAAAACCCTCTCCGCGAGAAGGCTCGAGTCCACCATGTCGCAAAGAGGGATGAAAAGAGCCTAAAGGGAGCGCTCAACTCCACAAAGAGTAGAAGGAAGCGCACCCAAAGAGCACCATCTTCAGCAATTCCTCAAAAGGCACAACCTTCCCGAAGATGAGCAAAATGACCAATACGGTTGGGAAGCCTGCATATGTCTACCCAAGCGGGCGAGGAAGGAGACCAAAGAGGACCGTGGAGGGTAACCGAAAAAGAACCCTACCGACCCACACCAAGAAAAAAAAACGAAGGAGGAGAGGAGATCATCTTAGGTCACAAGACATCCCGCACTCACCCCTCAAACCTTCCCTGTGGGAACTACTACGGAATAGCCCGCCGCTATTCCCAATCACAAGACATCCCTCACTCACGTAAGAACTCGAAAGGCTAAAAAGACGCCGGGGCTGATCCAACTCACTCAAAGGCACCGCCATGGATCCGGCTCAGAATGAAGCTTTTTCCTACGAAGAAGAGAGAGTCCAGCAGGAAGAAGAAGCGAGAAAGAAGAAAGACACTCGATCCTCACCGGCAAAACGGGCAATATTTATAGGCGAACCAGCACGCCTATAGACCAAGTCCACGGAAGACGAGGCAACCAAAGAAAAAAGGAGCGGTCACCTCAAATCACGCTAGAAGAGAATTTTGGCAATGACCGCCATGCACCGACGTTTCCCCGAAAAATGAGCGCTAAAAAGCGCGATCGGTGACTCCCGCGGACCGCACGGAAAAAGAGAAATGGTCAAAAATCCCGAAAAAATGAAGAACCTCTAAAAGAGCTCAATCTACGTAAGAGCTCTTAGACGCCGGGCTACAGGAGACCGGGGCACGATTTTTACAAAAGAGTCTCCGACGACCTCGAAGAACTCGAAGACCTTCCAGCTCTTTGTACCAAACAACAAGAAGCTCGGGGGCTACACCCTACGGATGCACTTTTTTTCGAGAAAAGTGCACACCGTATGAAGACAACAAGGACGCATCAAGGCCGCTCTCGAGAAGAGCAAACAACTCTCATGACTCAAACTTGAGATGCTTTCGGGGCTAAGGAACAAGGCTCTCCTTTCAAGAAAGAAGAGCTCCGGCGGCGGAAGAACTCGAAGAAGGAGGAGAAGAACTCAAAGACCTTCCGGCTATTTGTGCCAAAAAGCAAGAAGCTCGGGGCTACACCCCTACGGGTGCACTTTTTCAAAATTGCACTCCGTAAGATGATCTTGAAGACCATATCAAGGCCTCACCGCCCGAAAGAGCAAGACAACTCTCATGACTTCGACCTTTGAGATGCTGGGGCTTGTGGATACAGGATCGCCAAAGAACTCTACCGAAGTTGTTCGTAGGGTTCTATCCTAGCTTGCGGCCACAAACAATTCCCGAAGGCAATGGAAGCAAAGCTACGGTGACTTATTTGTAACTAGGATAGAATACTAGTCGATTACCTTGTTTAGAGTTGGTGTTCGGTTCCTCTACGGACAACCCTCTCAGATCCGACTAGGATAAATGGCGAGTTCCTTGGCCCCTTGGACTATAAAAGGCGGCCATGGAACACCTCGTGAAAGGAGAGCAACGAACGTCACGGACACAAGCTTGGCCACGACCAAGCGGCGTAAGCTTCAAAGCGACTTCCGGCTAACCCCATCAATAAAAAAGCGAGCTCACGCCCGGCGGGCGTAAAGGTCTCTACTCGATCCGTGATCGAGGGCCCGAACCAAAGATAAAAACCCGCTCTCCATGTCACCGCTGCAACAAACCGCCCGGGCTCCGGGTTTGTCGAGGTCTCTAACAAACCGCCCGGTTCACCCGTGGCGTGCTCTCGATCGTAAAAACATCGACACGCGCCCAAACTATAGAATCTTGATCACGCACTACACGCAAATCCACAAGGATCTAGAAATCACCCGCTAGGGTTTCACCAAAGCCCGGCTTGATGAGGAATAATCCACAAAATTTAAATCCAATCTATCCCTATTACAATGGATCGGTTCTCTTTATAATGGCACGCCTTCTTGCGAGGCTAGGCCCAAATTTGACTTGGCATATCTTTGGGACGACGAGGCCTTGGTTCGGCTAGCTAATTAATAAAAGACAAAAATAAATTCAGCTATTATATATTAAAATATTGTGGCCAAATTGCTAGTATGCAATAGGACTTGTGATCTTCATGTTGCCCACCCGACCTTACCGGCACCTCTCCAAGTATTCTTTGGAGCCGTATACAATTCAAGTTACTTGAACATTCAAAGAACCCATATAAATATATTTTCCCCGTCCGCTTACTACCGTTCTTGCATAAATTAATTCCATGGAAAATAAGCTTACAAGGTAGGGCGGTACCGTCCACCTCCTTGACGTGATTAGGGTCAACATAAAACACACCGAGCTTCATAAAAATCTAATCTCTCTTAATCTTTTCTGATTTAGTACATTTTTTCCTAAATTAAAATGGTATATCTTGAAAAGTTATGAAACTTTATAGTTGACAACTTTTTGATTTGAATTGGCTCGGGGGCCTCAAAATAGTATTTTACACTTCATTAATACAATATTTAGGGAACCAAAACAAAAGTCTAGACAAAAGTGATGTAGTAGTGCAGCGCGTAAGGGGAGACACGCTTGAGGGAGAGGTGGACGGGCTCAAAACCACACGACCATGAAGTTTGCGAAAATTGTGAAAAAGAGAGCGTGGCTAGGGGTGGTGGTGGGTGGTCAAGTTAGTGGGGTCCCTCCCCCAAAGAGTGTCTGTGTCCGGTATTGTTGGAGGCTATTTGGGCGCCAGCTTCGTTGGTCGCGCACTCTAGTTGCGGCGGCGCCCACAACCTATGGCCGAAAACCATCACA
Source organism: Hyparrhenia diplandra (assembly GCA_015847255.1). Taxonomy (NCBI): domain Eukaryota; kingdom Viridiplantae; phylum Streptophyta; class Magnoliopsida; order Poales; family Poaceae; genus Hyparrhenia; species Hyparrhenia diplandra. The sequence continues at coordinate 10,538 of JADLZK010005282.1, read as the reverse complement.
AAATCTGTGGAGGGAATAATGAGGACACTTATGGCGCCATGCACTACCGCGGTGGCGTATAGTGGCGGGGAACCAAACACCCCCTTAATCCCATTATTCCAAACAAGAACAATCATATATACTTTGTAGCAAATGGGTGTATATGTGTGGTACGAGTAGAACACAAATAAATGTTCTTTTAACAAACAACAACTCACAATGACCAAAACAGAGGAGCGGTTCCTCCCATTATTTGAAATGAAAACACTCTCGCAAGGTGATAGTATATGACACGGGTTGTACTTCTTCCCTAGCCAGAGCCGAGCTAGCCATGACGACGATCCTCAACTGTGGCGCCAGGCAAACTTCGTCCCGTTAAGCGACCGTGTAAGCCTCCACCATCTTGATGAGGCCGATGTAGCCCTGCGAGAACTTGTCCTCGCCCCGGTGCTAGGGCCGCCATCATGGCGTTAAGTAGTCCATCTTCACCTTGAAGACGCAGGCGCCCTCCGCCGGCATTCTCCGGCTTGAACTCGCCACTTTGTCTTGAGCTGTGGCCGACGGGCGGCCTCCAAAGACCTCTGTCTTCATAACGCATACTGCCAAGATCGAACGCCACCACGCGGCTCTTGAGCTGTTTTAACGCCGTTCTAACGCCGCAGCGGGCACATATATATGAGTGACCAACCGAAGTAGAGTGAACAATGACCATATATATGGCCTACGCATACATGGGTTTGAGCTTCATGGTGCCGATGCTCCCGAGATCGCCATCGCCGCCGATCTCGGCGGCTTCAACATAGCCGGCGCACACCTTGGGCATGAGCAGAGAGAGCATCACTTTTTGTCGGGCGAAGGCCACCTTCCACAAAGCGCCTTCCACCGCACGGCGCCGTGTGACCTCCTTAGTGATGCTATGGGCCACCATCGTGCTAGGCTTTGCTAGTGCTACTTCAAAATGAGTGTTTGTGTTTGTGTAGACAGCAGTTTGATATCAAGAGATGCTTATATAGATGCTAATCGTGTGGGTGCGTGTCTCCTCGCTTTGAGCGGAGGAACCGGTTGACGTGGACCGTAAAATTCCGGGGAGCCGTGAGGTACGTAGGGGCCTAGAGATCACACGTGGTTGGGCCGTGAACAAAAATTCAGAGCTTCGGTCGAGGATTTGGAGATGGATGTGAATGAATATAGAACTGTACATGCTCTAATACAAGTGTTGAAAAAAAATTAGTCGGACGATCTCATATGATTTGTTTACATGGATTTAGATAAGCCGGATTGTTGAGTCGCCTACTTGGGATTCTTCTAGAAGGCTGATCATATGAGATCGTTGGTGTAAAATATTTATATACACATGTTATTAATTGTGGGTTGTGCATTTAGTAGTTGAAGAGCTACCGTTATTTTAACAAATTGCAGACCTGCCTGATGGGGACACGCGTGTTTGAGAATTATTGCCCAATCTTTTTTATGGTGTTAATTAATATAATCTGAATTTTTGTACTCAAGCAAATATAATGCAATCTTCGATAGGTAACAGAGTAAGCATCTAAAAACACGGCGAAGCGAGCAAATACCAAATTCGGTTAAGAATAAGCACACTTGAATAAACAATATATCTCCGGCTAGGTGTTAAATAATACTTGATAAAATCACAAGCAAATCAGATCTCACGTCACGCGAGAATATTTTTTTAGATCAAGGATTTTTTTGGTCCGACCTCTATACCCATAAGTGGATATATACAACCAAAATGTTACAAGAGTTCTTAGACTCGGACCTCGGATAGATGAGGGATTACATATTACAAGAGAAAATATAAAAAAACAAAGCCAAAAAAAATGAGGACTAAGCTTCAATTTTCTTTTGCTCTCCCCAATCTTGCCACAAACTTGTGTGTAGGCGACCAAACAATATCTTATCACCAATATCACACGCATACATTCTTGAGACTCCCAATTGATGTAACTATGAAAACCAAAATCAAATCTCGTTTATCCTATCAAACAGGCAATAACAATAATACTAATATGACAGATCAATGTATTAATGACACCAAATATCTTTCTCGATTATTGGACTCAAATAGTAGCGGCGATAAATAAAGGGATCGGCTTACAATAGATGATGCCAACCAAACCCTATGTACTTCTTCACCCCGCAGCACGGGCGATCACTATCGAAGAGATGGTACTACAAAAATTCCAAACAACGCGCCCAAACTATAAAATCTTGATCACGCACTCCGCGCAAATCCACAAGGATCTAGAAATCACCCGCTAGGGTTTTCACCACCCGATGGCTTGATGAGGAATAATCCGCAAAATTTAAATCCAATCTATCCCTATTACAATGGGTCGGTTCTCTTTATAATGGCACGCGATCCGAGGCTAGGCCCAAATTGACTTGGCATATGCTTTGGACGACGAGGCCTTGGTTCGGCTAGCTAATTAATAAAAGACAAAAAATAAATTCAGCTATTATATATTAAAATATTGTGGCCAAATTGCTAGTATGCAATAGGACTTGTGATCTTCATGTTGCCCACCGACCTTACCGACACCTCTCAAGTATTCTTTGGAGCCGTATACAATTCAAGTTACTTCAACATTCAAAGAACCCATATAAATATATTTTCCTGTCCGCTTACTACCGTTCTTGCATAAATTAATTCCATGGAAAATAAGCTTACAAGGTAGGGCGGTACCGCCCACCTCCTTGACGTGATTAGGGTCAACATAAAACACACCGAAGCTTCATAAAAAATCTAATCTCTCTTAATCTTTTTCGATTTAGTACATTTTTCCTAAATTAAAATGGTATATCTTGAAAAGTTATGAAACTTTATAGTTGACAACTTTTTGATTTGAATTGGCTCGGGGGCCTCAAAGTAGTATTTTACACTTCATTAATACAATATTTAAGGAACCAAACAAAGTCTAGACAAAAGTGATGTAGTAGTGCGAAGGGCGTAAGGGAGACACGCTTGAGGGAGAGGTGACGGCTCAAAACCACACGGCCCACGAAGTTTTTGAAAATTGTGAAAAAGAGCGTGGCTAGGGGTGGTGGTGGGTGGTCGGCTAGTGGGGTCCTCCCCCAAAGAGTGTCCGTGTCCGTATTGTTGGAGGCTATTTGGGCGCCAGCCGTTGGCCGCACTCTAGTTGGCGCACGCCACAACCTATGGCCGAAAAACCATCACAAAATCGTGGAGGGAATAATGAGGGACACTTATGGCGTTTCATGCACTACCGCAGGCGATAGTGGCGGGGAACCAAACACCCCCTTAAATCCCATTATTCCAAACAAGAACAATCATATATACTTTGTAGCAGCGTGGTGTATATATGTGGTACGAGTAGAACACAAATAAATGTTCTTTTAACAAACAACAACTCACAATGACCAAACGGAGGAGCGGTTCCTCCCATTATTTGAAATGAAAACACTCTACGCAAGGTGATAGTATATGACACGGGTTGTACTTCTTCCTAGCGGGGCCGAGGGGCTAGCCACGGCGGCGATCCTCAACTGCGGCGCCGAGCAAACTTCGTCGGGGTAAAGCGACCGGGTAAGCCTCCACCATCTTGATGAGGCCGATGTAGCCCCGCGAGAACTTGTCCTCGCCCGCGGGTGGGGCCGCCATCATGGCGTTCTCGTAGTCCATCTTCACCTTGAAGACCAGGCCCGCCTCGCCGACCTCGGCCTTGAACTCGCCACTTTTGTCGCAGCCGCGTCTTGGCCGACCGGCCACCTCGGCACCTCTCCGTACTTCGCATAACGCGGCTGCCGCGATCGAACGCCACCACGTGGCTCTTGAGCGTTTTAACGTCGAGCTAACGCTGCAAAGGGCACATATATATGAGTGACCAACGAGTAGAGTGAACAATGACCATATATATGGCCTACGCATATGGGTTGAGCTTCATGGTCTTGTGCTCGAGACCGCCGCGCTCGCCGTCGATCTCGGCGGCTTCAACATAGCCGCGCAAGACGCCTTGGGCATGGCGGGAGCAATGACTTTTTGTCGGGAGAAGGCCACCTTCCACGCTTCCACCGCAAGGCCAATGTGACCTCCTTAGTGATGCTATGGGCCACCATCGTGCTAGGCTTGCTAGTGCTACTTCAAAATGAGTGTTTGTGTTTGTGTAGACAGTTTGATATCAAGAGATGCTTATATAGATGCTAATCGTGTGGGTGCGTGTCTCCTCGTTTTGAGCGGAGGAACCGGTTGACGTGGACTGTAAAATTCCGGGGAGCCGAGGTACGTAGGGCCTAGAGATCACACGTGGTTGGGTTGTGAACAAAAATTCGAGAGCTTCGGTCGGAGGATTTGGAGATGGATGTGAATGAATATAGAACAAGTACATGCTCTAATACAAGTGTTGAAAAAAATTAGTCGGACGATCTCATATGATTTGTTTACATGGATTTAGATAAAAATTTGGATTGTTGAGTCGTCTACTTGGGATTCTTCTAGAAGGTGATCGATCATATGAGATCGTTGGTGTAAAATATTTATATACACATGTTATTAATTGTGGGTTGTGCATTTAGTAGTTGAAGAGCTACCAAGTATTTTAACAAATTGCAGACACTGCTGATGGGGACACGCGTGTTTGAGAATTATTGCCCAATCTTTTATGGTGTTAATTAATATAATCCGAATTTTTGTACTCAAGCAAATATAATGCAATCTTCAGATAGGTAGCGAGTAAGCATCTAAAAACACACGGCGAAGCGAGCAAATACCAAGTAGGTTAAGAATAAGCACACTTGAATAAACAATATATCTCCGGCTAGGAGTTAAATAATACTTGATAAAATCACAAGCAAATCGAGATCTCACGTCACGAGAATATTTTTTTAGATCAAGGATATTTTTTGGTCCGACCTCTATACCCATAAGTGGATATATACAACCAAAATGTTACAAGAGTTCTTAGACTCGGACCTCGAGATAGATGAGGGATTACATATTACAAGAAAATATAAAAAAACAAAGCCAAAAACTGGAGGACTAAGCTTCAATTTTTCTTTGCTCTCGCTCCAATCTTGCCACAAACTTGTGTAGGCGACCAAACAATATCTTATCACCAATATCACACGTTACATTCTTGAGACTCCCAATTGATGTAACTATGAAAAACCAAAATCAAATCTCGTTTATCCTATCAAACGGGGCAATAACAATAATACTAATATGACGGATCAATGTATTAATGACACCAAATATCTTTCTCACGATTATTGGACTCAAATAGTAGCGTGATAAATAAAGGGATCGGCTTACAATAGATGATGCCAACCAAACCCTATGTACTTCTTCACCCCGCGGCACGGGCGATCACTATCGGAAGAGATGGTACTACAAGAATTCCAAACAACGCCGCCAAACTATAAAAATCTTGATCACGCCTCCACGCCAAATCCACAAGGATCTAGAAATCACCCTAGGGTTTCACAGCAAGCGCTTGATGAGGAATAATCCGCAAAATTTAAATCCAATCTATCCCTATTACAATGGGTCGAGTTCTCTTTATAATGGCACGCCTGCTGGCGAGGCTAGGCCCGGCTTGACTTGGCATATCTTTGGGCGACGAGGCCTTGGTTACGGCTAGCTAATTAATAAAAGACAAAAATAAATTCAGCTATTATATATTAAAATATTGTGGCCAAATTGCTAGTATGCAATAGGACTTGTGATCTTCATGTTGCCCACGACCTTGCAATGACACCTCTCCAAGTATTCTTTTGGAGCCTATACAATTCAAGTTACTTCAACATTCAAAAGAACCCATATAAATATATTTTCCTCGTCCGAAACTACTACGTTCTTGCATAAATTAATTCCATGGAAAATAAGCTTACAAGGTAGGGCGGTGCCGTCCACCTCCTTGGCGTGATTAGGGTCAACATAAAACACACCGAAGCTTCATAAAAATCTAATCTCTTTAATCTTTTTTGATTTAGTACATTTTTTCCTAAATTAAAATGGTATATCTTGAAAAGTTATGAAACTTTATAGTTGACAACTTTTTGATTTGAATTGGCTCGGGGGCCTCAAAGTAGTATTTTACACTTCATTAATACAATATTTAAGGAACGAAACAAAGTCTAGACAAAAAGTGATGTAGTAGTGCGGTGGCGCGTAAGGGAGAGACACTTGAGGAGAGGTGGCGGGCTCAAAACCACACGCCCGCAAGTTTTCGAAAATTGTGAAAAAGAGTGGCTAGGGGTGGTGGTGGGTGGCTGGTTAGTGGGGTCCTCCCCAAAAAGAGTGTCTGTGTCGGTATTGTTGGAGGCTATTTGGGCCCCGGGCTTAGTTGGCGCGATCTGATTTAGCGGCGCGCCACAACTATATGGCCGAAAAACCATCACAAAATCACGTGGAGGGAATAATGAGGACACTTATGGCAGCCATGCACTACCGTGTGGCGATAGTGGCGGGAACCAAAACACCCCCCTTAATCCCATTATTCCAAACAAGAACAATCATATATACTTTGTAGCGGCGTGGGTGTATATGTGGTGCGAGTAGAACACAAATAAATGTTCTTTTTAACAAACAACAACTCACAATGACCAAACAGAGGAGCGGTTCCTCCCATTATTTGAAATGAAAACACTCTACTAAGGTGATAGTATATGACACGGGTTGTACTTCTTCCTAGCGGGGCGAGGAGCTAGCCACGGCGGCGATCCTCAAGCGTGGCGCTCGAGGTAAACTTCGTCCGGTGTGCGACGGGTAAGCCTCCACCATCTTGATGAGGCCGATGTAGCCCCTGCGAGAACTTGTCACCGTCCCGGGTGCTAGGGCGCGCCATCATGGCGTTAAGTAGTCCATCTTCACCTTGAAGACCCTTGGCGCCCTCGCCCGCGGCCTCAACGAACTTCGGCCACTTTTATGTCTTGAAACGTATGGCGGCCCGGGCCAACCTCCGGCACCTCGCTCTTCATACTTAGCCTTGCTTCGCCGCGCCGAACGCCACCATCGTGCTCTTGAGCGTTTTGCGTCGACTATTTGCAAAGGCACATATATATAGTGACCAAGCGAGTAGAGTGAACAATGACCATATATATAGCTACGTTACATAGGTTGAAGCTTCATGATGCGATGCTCCCGAGACCGCCATCGCCGTCGATCTCGGCAGCTTCAACATAGCGGCGCCGCGCCCCTTGGGCATGGCGGGGACTTTTTTGCCGGCCAAGGCCACCTTCCCGCAGAAGCTCCACCGGCACGGCCAATGTGACCTCCTTAGTGATGCTATGGGCCACCATCGTGCTAGGCTTGCTAGTGCTACTTCAAAATGAGTGTTTGTGTTTGTGTAGGCAGTTTGATATCAAGAGATGCTTATATAGATGCTAATGGTGTGGAGTGCGTGTCTCCTCGTTTTGGCGGAGGAACGGTTGGCGTGGGATTGTAAAATTCCGGGGCCGTGAGGGCGTGAGGCCTAGAGATCACTACGTGGTTGAGCGTGAACAAAAATTCCAGAGCTCGGTCAGGAAGGATTTGGAGATGGATGTGAATGAATATAGAACAGTACATGCTCTAATACAAGTGTTGAAAAAATTAGTGGACGATCTCATATGATTTGTTTACATGGATTTAGATAAGCTGGATTGTTGAGTCGTCTACTTGGGATTCTTCTAGAAGGTCGATCATATGAGATCGTTGGTGTAAAAATATTTATATACACATATTTATTAATTGTGGGTTGTGCATTTAGTAGTTGAAGAGCTACCGTTATTTTAACAAATTGCGGAACTGGCTGATGGGGAACTTGTCGTGTTTGAGAATTATTGCCCAATCTTTTATGGTGTTAATTAATATAATCTAAATTTTTGTACTCAAGCAAATATAATGCAATCTTGGATAGGTAGCAGTAAGCATCTAAAAACATGGCGAAGCGAGCAAATACCGGCCGGTTAAGAATAAAAGCACACTTGAATAAACAATATATCTCCGGCTAGAGTTAAATAATACTTGATAAAATCACAAGCAAATCAGGATCTCACGCCACGAGAATATTTTTTTAGATCAAAGGATATTTTTGGTCCCGACCTCTATACCCATAAGTGGATATATACAACCAAAATGTTACAAGAGTTCTTAGACTCTTGGGCCTCGATAGATGAGGGATTACATATTACAAGAGAAAATATAAAACAAAGCCAAAAAAGCTAGAGGACTAAGCTTCAATTTTCTTTGCTCTAAGCTCCAATCTTGCCACAAACTTGTGTAGGCGACCAAACAATATCTTATCACCAATATCACCGTACATTCTTGAGACTCCCAATTGATGTAACTATGAAAACCAAAATCAAATCTCGTTTATCCTATCAAGCGAGCTATAACAATAATACTAATATGACGGATCAATGTATTAATGACGCAAATATCTTTCTCGATTATTGGACTCAAAATAAAGGCGGCGATAAATAAAGGGATCGACTTTACAATAGATGATGCCAACCAAACCCTATGTACTTCTTCACCCCGCTGGCACGGGCGATCACTGCTCGGAAGAGATGGTACTACAAGAATTCCAAACAGCAGCTAAACTATAAAATCTTGATCCGCACTCCCGCGCCAAATCCACAAGGATCTAGAAATCACGCTAAGGGTTTCACAGCAGCCGCTTGATGAGGAATAATCCGCAAAATTTAAATCAATCTATCCCTATTACAATGGGTTGATTCTCTTTATAATGGCACGCATGCTAGCGAGGCTAGGCCCGACTTGACTTGGCATATCTTTGGGCGGCGAGTCCTTGGTTGGCTAGCTAATTAATAAAAGAAAAAATAAATTCAGCTATTATATATTAAAATATTGTGGCCAAATTGCTAGTATGCAATAGGACTTGTGATGATCTTCATGTTGCCCAATTTACCTTACCCAGACACCTCTCCAAGTATTCTTTGGAGCGTATACAATTCAAGTTACTTCAACATTCAAAGAACCCATATAAATATATTTTCTGTCCAGAAACACTCATGTTCTTGCATAAATTAATTCCATGGAAAATAAGCTTACAAGGTAGGGCAGTACCATCCACCTCCTTGGCGTGATTAGGGTCAACATAAAAACACACCGAGCTTCATAAAAATCTAATCTCTCTTAATCTTTTTACGATTTAGTACATTTTTCCTAAATTAAAATGGTATATCTTGAAAAGTTATGAAACTTTATAGTTGACAACTTTTGATTTGAATTGGCTCGGGGGCCTCAAAGTAGTATTTTACACTTCATTAATACAATATTTAAGGAACGAAACAAAGTCTAGACAAAAGTGATGTAGTAGTGCGGTGGCGAAGGGAGGAACCCTTGGAGGTGGCGGGGCTCAAAACCACTACGACCACGAAGTTTTTGAAAATTGGAAAAGTGGCTAGGGGGTAGTGGTGGGTGGGTGGCTAGTGGGGTCCTCCCAAAGAGTGTCTGTGTCGGTATTGTTTGGGGGAGGCTATTTGGGCCTTGACCGGCCGCACTCTAGTTGCGACGCGCCCTGGCAATATGGTAGAAAACCATCACAAAATACGTGGAGGGATAATGAGGGACACTTATGGCGTATGCACTACGGTGTGGCGGAGATAGTGGCGGGGAACCAAACACCCTTAATCCCATTATTCCAAACAAGAACAATCATATATACTTTTGTAGCGGCGTGGATTGTATATAGCCAGTGCAGTAGAACACAAATAAATTTCTTTTAACAAACAACAACTCACAATGACCAAAGCGAGAGGGCAGTTCCTCCCATTATTTGAAATGAAAACACTCGCCAAAGGTATTAGTATATGATTACGGGTTGTACTTCTTCCTAGCGGGGAGGCGAGGGAGCTATGCCACGGCCCGATCCTCAAACATGCTTTCCGAGGCAAACTGCGTCGGGTGTCGCGACGAGGTAAGCCTCCACCATCTTGATGAGGCCGATGTAGCCCTGCGAGAACTTGTCCTGCGTCCTGGGTGCTAGGGCGCGCCATCGTAGGCGTTAAGTAGTCCCATCTTCACCTTGAAGGCCTTGGCGCCCTCGCCCGCCGGCCTCCGGCTTGAACCGGCCACTTTTGTCTTGGTACGTATGTGGCTGGGCTGACCTCGGCACCTCATGTCTTCATGCTTGTGCCGCCTCCGAGCGCCACCTGCAGCGGCTCTTGGCGTTTTAGCGTCGACTATCTGCGCAAAGGGCACATATATATGAGTGACCAAGCGAGTAAGTGAACAATGACCATATATATATGGCCTCAGTACATGAGGTTTGAGAGCTTCCTTAGTGCGATGCTCCCGAGGCCATACATCATGCCGTCGATCACAAGCGGCTGAAGCTTCAACACCGCGCTATGGCGCCGCCTGAGGCATGGCGGGGAGCCGCCCGACTTTTGTGGCCCGAGGCCACCTTCCCTGCGCGCTCGCGGCGCGGCCCAATGCTGACCCCTCTGAGCGAGTACTATGGGCCTGCCATGCGTGCTTCAAAGGAAGCTTGCTAGTGCTACTTCAAAATGAGTGTTTTGACATTGTTTGTGTAGAGCAGGTTTGATATCCAAAGAGATGCTTATATAGATGC
>JADLZK010005281.1:0-13754 GCA_015847255.1 Hyparrhenia diplandra | reverse complement strand
ATTATCTTGAAACTAAGATAACGAGCTAATTAAACGTTTTAGAAGTAAAATGTTGCTTTGAATTTTCAGAAGAAAAAACAGACTACAAGTCTACAACGATAGTTTAGAGGAATAAAATGCACCTTTTCGATTAAGTAATGAGTGAAACGTCGATGAGTATGAGCTTCTTGGAGGTAGGCCGCCTCAGTCAAGATTCAGCATTGGCCCAAGCTTTGCAAGCCTGCTTTGCGACCCACTAGTGGTAGGAAAATCAGCAGCGGGCCGAATAAGCTCAGCTACCCACGCGACGTGGGCTCAAATTGGAAGAAAAGCAATTGAGAGAAGAGAAACTTTGGACAAGCAAGCCCATGAGCTCATCATTCCTTATTCCATCATAGTGGTTCGGTTCGGCCAGAACCTTCGACGGTGACCCGTCCGGGTGTCTCCTCCGACCGACTCCTTCCTCCCCGCATCTCAAATCAACCCTCTCTTCTGACCTCCGGCAGCACCATGGAGAACGTCGCCGCGAACCCTTCCTCTGCGGCGGTAGCCGCTGCCGCTGCCGCTGCAGCAGGGAACGGCATCCAAGCATCAGGGGCAGGAGGGCGGCCGGAGGACGCGTCGAAGCAGAACCTGGCGCAGGTGACGAGCTCGATCCAGAAGACGCTGGGCCTGCTCCCGCCAGCTCAACCTCACGGTCTCCTCCTTCAACTCTGCCTCCCAGCTGCCCCTCCTCCAGCGCCTGTGAGTTGCCGGAGATCACTCTATTCGGTTCCGCCCTGTCCTGCGGCTTTGCCTCGCGCTTCTTTGTGTGGGGGGGCTGTAACTCTTAGGGTTTGCGTTTGCTGCTGACTGTTGTGTGCGCTCGTGGCTCAGGAACGCGCTCGTGGCGGAGCTCGACACGATGCAGAAACTTGCCGAGGGGTGCAACATCCAGGTGCCCATGGAGGTCGTCAAGTGAGCTCCTCGGTTTCATAAGCTTCACTCATCTTGACCTGTGCTATGACACGGTTATAAATGGTTCGTTTGCTGTTAGTTTGATCGATGACGGGAAGAACCCCGACGAGTTCACTAGGGACGTGCTCAACAGCTGCATCGCCAAGAACCAGATCACTAAGGGGCAAGACTGACGCTTTCAAGGTATGATTATGAATGCACTGGATCCTCTTAGTCATTGCAGAGATTGGTTGACATGGTGCTTCTGGGTGCAATTAGGACTATAGATATACTTTTGCATGCGACGCAGAACAATTTTATACTAGGAATTAGCTGTGGAGCCACCGAGCTGTTCTGCTGTCTGACTTTCAATAAACGATGATTCTGTGCCTTGTTTCTGTTTTGTTACAAGTTACAATTCTTTGTCAGCTAAGGAAGATTAGATCGTTCCATACTATTCAAAATCCATGTTCCTTGTAAGTTGTAATGAGTAATGTACATCACTACAATTGCCTAAATTTTTTTTGTTGCTGTGTGGAATCATGCTTATGTTGCTTACTTGCTTGTGCTATAAGAAATTACTAGTGTCAGGGAATACGGATATGTGTTCCTGTCATGATCTCTTGGACTTCAGCAGCACAGGGCTTTCTTTATCTTATTACTAGATTGGCATTACAACCACGTATTTAATCCTGTCTCTAGAAGTAGTCTGTCAGTTGCTAAAAGTAAAAACCATAATCATTTTTTGGCAGTTAACATTCTTCAAAAGTTTCTGTAGTACAGTACTGCTCAAGCTGTAGCTAGCACTGTATTATCTCGGTTTATTAGTTATTGATTTAGATATATGGAAATTCTTGCATGACACTAATGGTGTGTCTGTTTTGTGGAGTCATCTCATGCTTCATGAGGTGATGCATCATGGGTCATCCCATGAATTTTGGTGGAAGCAACCCATTCCTCATGCATATACTAATTAATAGCTTGTGAGGAATGAGGTGGTGATGGTCAACTACTCAACTCATTCCATTCCACAAACAAAATACAAAATGTGAGGACTGAGGAGTGAGAAGAAGATGACCACCTCGTTCCTCAAACCAAACACACCCCAAGTATATCATCTCTGCAAGGCATATGTGGCTGCAACGTCCTATTTTGTCTAATCTTATGGTTATCAGTCATACAAACAGTTATAAATTGATCCGAGGATTTTTGGTGTTCACATGGGCACTGTTTTATGTGAACACTGCATTATCTATAAATAAATTAACAACTCTATTTTTCCATGTTTGATCTGGGATTAATTCACTTTTGTTGCATATGATTATAAAAAATATGAATTTTCTTCATTGTAAGTTTGGTTTTATTTCAGAGCCTACGGAAACATCTTCTTGAGGAGCTTGAACAAGCTTTCCCTGAGGACGTAGAAGCATACAGGAGATACGTGCTACTTCTGCTGCTGTAAGTGGACACATGATTGGCCTCTTCTGATATTTCTATAGCATCCAAACAATATGTTTCTCATAAGAATCATTTAACAAATGATGAAAGATTATAAATGTTATGCAAGTACTACCGGATCATTTCTCCATTTCCTGATATTTTGACTGTCCATTTCCCATCAGTAATTAGTAGTGTTGTAGGTTTGCCCTATGCCTTCATTTCTCAAGCATACTGTTTCAAATACTATTCCTTCCATTTCGAGTTGTAGTCATTTCAGTTTTGTCGTACTTCAGTTGTCTAACTTTGACCAAGTTTATAGAAAACATATATTAACGCCTACAATATCAAATAAATCCACTATCAAAATATATTTCATGGTGTAGCAAATGAATCTTGTTTGATGTTGTAGATGCCTATGCATTTTTCTATAAACTCGGTCAAAGCTAGAGAAGATTGACTTGGGACAAAGCTAAAACGACTGACAATTTGGAACTGAGGGTGTAATTAGATCCGCCGTGTGCATAAGAACATATGCATAAATAATGGATGATAAATTTTGAACCTAGTAATTCTTTTGTATTAGATAAAAGCATGCTTTCACTCAACCAGTAGCAACATAACCATTGTGCAGGTCTTTAGGTTGTCTGTTTGATGTACTAGGTAAAATCTTCATGTCATATTTAATGGATCAGAATCTGCAGGCCAAATTCAGTTTAGTTTTGCAGTTCTGATCTAATTATAGACCAAGCTTTTTGAATGTAGTAGTTATTTCATGCCTGTACGGAACTGGGCTATTAGACATGGAACTTGTTTGCAGTTTGAACTTTCAGGGCATCAGTATTCAGTACAGCAAACTCACAATGTAATGTAACTTGTCTTTACAGTTTTCAAATTTTCAGTGCATTAGTACATCAAGGCATGAAGCTAAGGATAGAAACAAAAACAGAAGCACAAATCAACGGATCTCAGCCTTGCAGAACACAAACCCAGCCCCTGCCAAACTAAACTGAAACCGGTCCTTGTCGCCTTGCTTGCAATTTCTTGAGGCTTGTTGCTTAAACCGGCTCCAACTAATAAAAAATACTATTACAAAAGCATTAGGGGCTGTTTCGTTTGCAGTGTGGCCTGGTGGCGCTTTGCTCAGGCAGGTCCATCCAACCACCAGGCTCTCAAAATTGACGGCCTGGGGAGCTGCCTGGCCCCGGCACCACAATTCCCTTTTCACGGTCGACCCGAAGTTAACTTAACTTCGCGGTCGATCTGACCACGTGTGCAGCGCTGCCTTCCTTTTTGTCCAGCAGTGTTCTCTCTCCTCAGCTCTCTTTCCTTTTTTTCTGTCTCTTTTTGCATATACTGATGTTAGCGTTGATTAAAGGCGAAAAAAGTAAAACATTTTTTTTAAAATTGCTATAATTTCTAAATGGTGTATCCGTTTTTAATTCCGTTTGCACCCGCCATTGTGTTCTCTGCGATGAAACGAACAAAACTAGATCCCACTTGAATATGTTTTGGAGATTTTATTTTTTTTCCCTTTTTCTAATATCAAGTTATGTATATTAACTTATGAAATAAAAAGTTATATCACCCTAAGTTGCACGTAAAAGTTATACATGTACTTTCCTCCGTTTCAAATTGTAGTTCAGCCGGCTTTTCTAGATTCATTTCTTTTGCTATGTATCTAGACATAGTGTATAACTAGGTGCATAGAAAAATCAATGTATATCTAGAAAAGCCAAAAGTGAACTACAATTTGGAACGGAGGAAGTAAGTTAGAGGTGACTTTGTAACTTTGTATAAGTTTGGTGTTACATGTAATAGATTACATATAACAAGTTATATGTAATAAGTTACATGTAATAAGTTAAACGTAACTTTGTAACCTTTGTATAAGTTAGGTATTACATGTAATAAGTCAAATATAATAGGTTATATAACTTATACATATAACTTATTATATGTAACTTAAGTTATATCACTTATATATATAAATTTTTACATGTAACTTTCGGGTTATATAACTTGTACATGTAACTTTTATGTGTAACTCATGTTATATAACTTATATTTCATAAGTTAATATACATAAATTGTTATTTGATTAACTTTGTAATCTGTATAAATTAGGTGTTACACGTAATAAGTTATATGTAATAAGTTACATGTAATAAGTCAAATGTAATAGGTTACATAACTTATACATATAACTTATTACATGTAATAAGTCAAATGTAATAGGTTACATAACTTACAAATATAACATTTTACATGTAACTTAGGTTATATAACTTGTACATGTAACTTTTATGTGTAACTCAGATTATATAACTTATATTTCATAAGTTAATATAAATAAATTTCTATTAGAAAAAAGATCAACAAAAAAAATCTTGAAAACATATTCGAGTGGGATCTAGTTTTGTTCGTTTCATCGCGTAGAAACACCCGGTGCAGACGGAATTAAAAACGGATGCACCATTTAGGAATTATAGCAATTTTTAAAAAATGTTTTGCTTTTCCACCTACATCAGCATGCAAAAAAGAGACGGAAAAAAAGAAAGGAAGTTGAGAGGAAAGAAGCGCTATGTGTCTGAAGCGCATTCAAAAGCGACAGCGCTGCGCGCGGTCGGATCGACCGCTTGAAGTTAGCTTAACTCGTGGTCGTCCGCGATTTAGTCACTCCCCCACCCCCCGGCACCTGCGCCAGGGTTTAGAACCAAACAGCCCCTAACGCAGGGGCAAAGGTGCCTAAGGTTGGGCCTGTTTGCTTGAGCTGCAGCTTTTGGGCTTTTGGCTCAAAAGCTAGCTTCTAACTTGTGGCTATTGGATTTTTCTATTGGTTTTTCTAATAATATTTTTAGCTTCTCAAACAGCAAAAGCGAGCAAAAGCTCCTCTCAATGTGCTTTTTAGCTTTTAGTTCATTTCCTTAAAAAGCTTTCTAGATTTTCAAAAATCAGCTCAATAGCGACGTTTGTTCCAGCTTCTGGCTTCTAGCTGGCCGGAGTCAGCTGGAAGCTGAAACAAACAGGCGCAAAATATACAGGGCAAAATCACAAAGTTTGAAAAGTAAAGGCAAAATCACATTTAGGCTTCAGAGCTGGGGCAAGAAGAGAAGACTAATCTCCCTTAAATGTTTGATAGCATGGTTTTGCAGGCTGGATGATACGTAGCACTTAGTGTTAAGATTAGAACAATGCTGTTAGTGTTAAGATTCAACAGATAATTAAATGATAATTATTTTGGAGTTTTACATATATTAGATAATAGAGCGTCACTCACTATCAACTGGACTTGATTTTCTCTAATCTGCAATCTGCATCTTACTATATTTGTAAGGCCCCAGCTCTGTGGCAGGTCTTGGCTAGTATTGTGCAGTTCCTGTGCAGGCAGAGCCTTTTCTTTATGCTGAGATGTCCACAAACTCAAATAACTCACCAGGACCAACTGGTATCGAAGTTGTTTTCATGATACTGCAGAAGCTGATAGTTACCATATGCTCCTATTTGTTTTGTATTAATTAGCAAATTGCAGTGTAAGAAAGGTGAAAAGTGATTGGGTTCTGTGAGAAAAAATCTAGGTTTCATAAAATCCTGCTATATGGGTTTCTAGAAACCATGTTTTGTCAAACATTGGTCATTGTAACATGTGCAGATGTGCCTTAGCTTGTGCCTCGGTGATTAGAATAAATCCTTTTTTAACTATAAATCCTCATTTGTTCTTGTTGCATAACTTCATATTCCCCATTTTTTTGTGCAGGAGGCAAAGCGGCTGTCTCAGTCCCAGGGTAGTTTGTCTAATGGAGATGTCAAAGTGAAAGCTGAGCATTGAGGGAAGGGTATGACTACAGAGGGCAAGTTGGTTATCTCTGTTTTGGGACTTTAGGGATGGCTTTGTTAACCAGAAACATGCATATATTTCTATTACACTTTCCCTTCATATGATTGATCAGTGAATCTGTACATATTATCATAGCATGTGTGGCACAATGTATTCAGCTCATCGTATAACTTTTAGAAAAAAACCTAACCAGTGACAGATTAATTTCCTGATGCTGCATTGTCATATCTAGTTCATTATGTGCTCTGCTAGCTCAATATACAATATGAAGCATATTACAAGGATACATACAGTTTTACCTGCCTGTTCGAGAAAAGAAATGTGAACCTTTTTTTAGCATTAAAAAAATGTGAACCTTGACAGTGTGCGAGTAGCTAAGAGCAACTCCAACCGTCTGCCATTTGTGGTTTGGCAATCACCCTTGTTTACCAACTCCCAACTCTAGATGCCAAGTAAAAAAGAAGGTCTTCTTCAATAGTTTGATAATTTTGGTTTGGCAAATAAAAAAAGTGACCCAGGAATAGATCGGTAGTTGGGTTCTGTGCGAGGGGCCACTCGTGAGACCTGCAATTGCCAAACTTATTAAAATGCCAAACTGATTTGCCCATCATTTTAGAGCTTTTTGGTAAAAAAAATACAAATGTGAAACTCATTTG
Source organism: Hyparrhenia diplandra (assembly GCA_015847255.1). Classification (NCBI taxonomy): domain Eukaryota; kingdom Viridiplantae; phylum Streptophyta; class Magnoliopsida; order Poales; family Poaceae; genus Hyparrhenia; species Hyparrhenia diplandra. The sequence goes on along the minus strand of JADLZK010005281.1, from coordinate 6,908 downwards.
TATAAGTGTTGGAGATGCTCTAAGTAAGCTCTATTTTGGTAGACTCGGTAGTGTTCGGTTTACTAGTACTAGGATACAATGATGGAACTGCTTGCTGCTTTCCATTCATGCTCCCTGGAACAAGATGTTACACTGATGCTTCCACAACTCTTGATGCTATAAGCACCAATCAAGAAAAGCTGGTCTAGGAACCTTCATTCTTGACCCGCGACGTCAGTTCAAGTTCTACATCAATGCTCAAACCAAGCCTCATCGGTTCTTATGGCAGAAGCTGCTAGTCTTTCTTTTGCACCTTGGGAGCCTCCTTGCTCCACATCAGAGATCTCTCTTTTCTCACTTGCAGTCAGCTGCTTGCAAGCTTCTTCGATGGCTCTGACTTCAGTTCGCCTCCTCATTGGGATATCTTACCGTTCAATCAAAGATTTCTACATGCGGTAACAAACTCCAATGGTCAAGTTTTCAAGATTGCGAGAAGCCTCAATACCACTGCTCATGTTTTAACCACCCAATCCTTCAGGCATTCTGATCTTGAATGTAACCAAGCAACCTTCTCATATTCTAATGCCAATCATGTAAGCAGTTACCCACTGCGAACAGCACTGCAGTGCGTATCTTAAGAACCTTATTAGCATATTGCAGTAGTTTGCTACTAATAATACAAAGTGTTGTTCGTAAACAAAACATCTTTATCTCTCCCATTCTCTTTTCTCAACATCAACAAAAAATCCTATGTGGCATTGCATGATATGGCATACGAAAACCAGTAACATATAGCAATGTACCTACCCTTATTGTGCATCGCAACAAGAGAAAAGCTGCTAGCAGCATGGCAGTAGTGAAAGCATGGCATGGTATGGCAGGTAGTGAAGCAACCGCCCACAAATAGGGCATTGAAGGACGACCGATTGGCAATGTCCAGATTATGGGCCACTACTAAAAAAACTCTTTCGAGGTATTTTGGAATTGTTTTTGGAGGCGGGCATCACTGAAAATTGTCTCGGTTAATGCGTCGATTAACTCAAGCAATCACCTTTTATTAACCGAGACGGTTACAAAAAAAACCACCTTGTAAAACCCATTAATGGAGGCGAGCCTTATAAAACAACATGCCTCCAGAAATATTCATATTTACCGATACGGGCCACTTAAAAGGCCCGCTTTGGTTAATCTTGGGTGAGCCCACTAGTGATGAGTGAAGCCCAAAACAACCCAATACCACACCCATACCATATATACTATCACTTAGTGTTAGGGTTTTCGAGTTCTCTCATTTCCTATCCCTCCCCACCCACCCGGCGCGCAATTGCTGGGTCTTGGCGCCCGTCTTCCTCCTCATCTCTCACTCCACTCCCCTCCCTCTCCTCTCACTCCGGCCTCTCTACCTCCACTCCCCGTCGCGCGGGGGTGGCGGCTTCCAGCGCGGTGGCGAACCGACATGGTGCGTTGGGGCTTAAGTGTGGCGGAGCGAAGGCGGGGGTGCAACACGGCGTGGACCGAGTGGCCTCGGGGGCCGGGGTGCGGTGCAGGCGGGCGGAGTCGGCGGTCTTGGCGCGGCATGGCTGGCGACCTTAGTGTGGTGCGGGCGTGGCGGCGTACTCAACGGTGACTACAACAACTCTGTCCTCTCCTTCTCCAAGCGACAGCAATTCCTCTGAATCTGGTGAGGACGAGCCGGATCAGGTGAGGGTGAACCCGGATTCGGCGAAGCGAGCCCGAATCCAGCGTTGCGGGGGTGAAAGGTCCTAATGGCTAGGGGGGGTTGAATAGCCTATTAAAATTCTACAACAACACTTAAACAATCCGGTTAGTAAATAAGATGGCGACGTAACAAGCGGTGCTACCAAGACTAGCTATGCAAGCCACCTACACAATCAATACTAGAGGGAGACTATGATCTCTAGTCACACAAACTAAAGCTCTATGTCAATCCTAGGTGGAAGCACTACACAACTAGAGCAAGAATACTAGCTACAACAACTACAACTACTCAAGCTAAACAAGGTATACAAGGTAAATGCAAGAGTAGAGATGATCGATATACTCGGCGGTTGTCGAGTAGAGGTGGAAGCCAATCACCAAGTCAATAGAAATCTCCAACGAGCTCAAACACGATTAACAAGATGATTGAACCCCGAGGTTCACGTGTGCTTGCCGGCACGCTAGTCCCGTTGTGGCGATACACCCACTTGATGATCCACAAGCAATGGCGGTGCCAAATCCCACGGTGGGAGCTCGCGATGAATCACTCACAAGAGGGGATCCACAAGCCATGAGCAATCCACTAGTGATGTCTTTCGCGAATCTCCCGCGGGGATGGGCTCAACCCCTCACAAGTCCACCGGTGTGGCCTCAAACAAGCTCCAGTCGAGCTGAACACCTCCACGAACTCCAAGCCGCTAGGGAGCCAAGCAAATTCCCAAGAGAAACGAAATCCCGCAGCTCCTCCAAGGATCAAGTGCCTCTAGATGCAATCAACTAGCTATGTGCACTTGAATCTCACTCAATCTCACTAAGGATCGAAGTTAGGCAAGAGAGATGAGTGGACGGGAGTATCTTCGGCTCACAAGAGTGTTAGAGTGTTCAAATGTGCAAAAGAGAGCTCCCCAAACCGACCAACCCCATATTTATAGAGCCCACTCAAAAATATGGCCATTGGGATTCAAACACCTGCACTTTGTGGGTGCGGCCACGCCGAGCGCCATGCAAAACTACCAGCGCCGGACGCCGCGGCGCGGGATGCTCAAGCGCAACTTCCCAGCGAGGGTCCCCGTACTGAGACCTCTACGGACTACGTCCGCGCTACACGCGCCGCAGCGAGCATCGGGCGCCGTTCAATTACTGTATTTTGTCGAGCCCCTCGTCATGTGCGCGGCGGACGGCGGGATCCAAAACCCTAGCGTCCCAAATGACGGCCGCGCGGACATTGCTTGCCCAAAGTCGGTCAACTGTTGAGCTCTTCTTCATCGCTGCGTTGTTGCCTTTGCTTCTAACTTGCTACCCAACAAGTATACCAACTTGAGCACGGGGTTAGCAAGTTATCTCCGACAAATTGCATCCGCCGCAATAGAAAATTTGGCATCTTATTTTCACAAAAGCGCCGAATACCACAAACCCCGCCGCGCCGCCTTTGCAAATGTGCCAATACCACCAAGTGTACGTCTCCATGTGCAAGTGTGTTAGCAATTTTACAAGCAATTTCAAAGGCGAAGTTAGTGCACTAGATTCTAAATGCATATGCAACTCAATATGAACCTAGAGGCACTTCAAATTCGGATTAGCCATGGCATTCCCCTTAATAGTCGGCTATTTATCCAAAATGTGATTACACTCTCTATAGTGTCTTGATCACCGAAAGCAAACCCTATCAAGTTATACCTTTGCCTTTATCTCTGGGTCCTTTCCTTTCCAACACGTGAGCTCGATGATCCACCATGTACATCATCAACATCCATGTCCATGATCATGTTGCTCCACGTCATCCATGCAATCTGTCTCTTAAGCACATTTAGAGCAAAGGATTTAACATAACAAAGTGTCATCAATTATCAAAACCAAACATGAGATTTCAAGGGGGCTCCGTGAGCAACGAAACCCCTACGTCCTTCCATGGGTTTGGTGTGGGGCAACATGGATCCGAGGCGGCCGGCGGCGCTCCTCCATCCCCATGACGGGCGGCGACTCTATAGGGAGATGATTTCTTCGAATTTTGGTCTCCTTAAAGTGGAACCTTGAATATACTTCACACTTTCCCTAATGCACAATTGGATTAATAATTTGAAATCTTGCTTTTCATATCAAGTTCAGTACATGTGTCGCACATCGCTGATGAAGCAACATTCCTTTTCAATAACATTTTTCTCTCTAACAAATTAGATTTTAAGAGCTTTATCATCGTATTGTTGTTATTGCATTATCCAAAGTGATTGCAAACAACTTATCTTCAATGTTCCATTTTTGGAGAAACTTAAGAACAACATTGAACATTGTAACACCAACATTGAACATTGCAACACCCATGTGTGAGGTCTTCATGAAAGAGAACTTCAAAATCCGCTTGTGCATCTTTCTGAAAAACAACTTCACAACATAAAAAAAACTTCACAATCATATGTGATACAATATATCCTAGGGTCTGGTTGGATGTCCACATATCCATTGTTAGTGAAAACTTCACAATCATTTGTGATACACATATAAGTTATGCATAAAAAGAACATATTGTGCAACCTATTGAAGTATTCTTTTTTCTTTTGTGCATAACTTATCATCTTTATTAGTGTTCCCTTATCACAAAAAAAACTAGATGATAGTTACGCCATCAAAACAAGGGAGTGAATGGGAGAAGGAATGAGAGAAAAGAGTGACCACCGCCACAACCCCCCGTCCACCTTCTCCTCTTTCCTCTTTATAGGAGGGAAGGTGGGAAATAAGGTTCTCTTTATGGCCCCCCTGTCAGGCTAGCATTTATAAAAGTGGTACTAGAGTGAAACCCCCCAGGTAGAGTTTGTATTTACAAAAATGCCATTAAAGGCTACAAAGAGCTCTTGAATATTATTTGTAATCTTTAGGCCATGTAATTGGGCCCAAAACATGATAGTGGGGTCACCAACATATACACCCCTAATAGCTCGCATTGAATGGATTAAGAAACTTATAGGGGAAAGAATATGCATTGTATTCCTAAAGAAAAAAGAATATGCTTTGTGAGTACAAGACTAGTCAAACCCTTGTGCCGGAATTATTTGCTCCGACAATACTGCAGTAATGTGGTCACGAAGATGGAATAATTACTAGTGCACGGGGCAAAATGAATCAAATGGCAGTGCTTGCAGATGGTGATTGTAGCGCCGATCATGAGGGCCTATATCCCCTTTATATAGATATAGGAGGATTAGTGTTACATTGAGGATGATTGGCACTACAGATTTCGTTCCTAGTTTGTTACAATAGATTGATCGTGTCCTTCAAGTTGCTACTCGTGCTAAATCTTTATGGACTTCATACAGGGTGTCCTCCACTTGATGGTGAAAGGTCCTAAATGGCTAGAGGTATGGGGGCGGGTGAATAGCCTAATAAAAATTTCTACAACAACACTAAGACAAGATGATTAGACAATAAGACGACATAGCAAATTTAGCGAAGCTTCAACTAGCTATGCAAGCCACCTATCAATTCTAGCAATTCTAGTATCTCTAGTCACACACAATGGCTATATCACTAAGTTACTCCTAGGTGAACCCGGATACACTAACAAATTCTATCACTAGGAGCTAAACAATCAAGTCACTACTAAGTAAGGGGATAAAGAGCTAAAATACAATACCACCGAGAAGAGTAGAGGTTGATGCCAATCACCGATGTCAATAAGAAATCTCCAACGAGAAAATCACACTTGACACAATGATTTTTTCCGAGGTTCACGTGCTTTGCCGCACGCTAGTCCATGTTGTGGCGATGCACCCACTTGATAATTCGCAAATGGCGGTGCTAAATCCCCTGGAGGGAGCCCGCAAGAATCACTCACAAGATGGGGATCCACAAGCCATGAGCAATCCACTAGCGATGCCTTTTGCGAATCTCCAGCGGGGAAGGTTCAAGGCCCCTCACAAATCCATCGGTGTGGCCTCGAACAATCACCCCATCGAGCTCAACATCACCACAACTCTAAAGCTGCTAGGGAACCGAGCAAATTCCCAAGAGAAACAAGAATCCCGCAGCTCCTCCGAAGAACAAGTGCCTCTAGATGCAATGAACAAGCAATATGCACTTGAATCTCACTCAATCCCACCGATGATTCACAATCAAGCAAGGGAGAGAGTGGAGGGGAGTTTTCTCAGCTCAAGAGGATGTTAGAATGATCAAATGCCAAGAGAGGTCCCAATGGACCGGCCACCTCGTTTATAAGCTCCCCAAAGAGATAGAGCCGTTGGGGGCGAAAAACGTCACAATCGGGGCGCACCGGACGTTCTAGAACACCTTCGTCGGACGCGTCGGTGCCTTATAATCTTCAAAAGTCTACTATAGCCATCGGCGTCCGGCGGCGTCGGCGCGACCTCATCCCGGACCTCTCTAGACCGCGTTCGGGCGCCCGGGCCCAGCGCCAGGTCCAGCGCCTGGTGCCACGGAACGCGTGTGCGGTCTTCAACGAACGCCGGACGCTGAGGGTTTCAAACCCCTACCGTCGGTGCACGACCGCCCGGATGCACTAGCCTAGCGTCAGCACCAATGCTTCGCGAGAAATCATCATGTCGTTGTCGCCTTTGCTTCAACTTGTTACCCAACAAGTATACCAACTTGAGCACGAGGGTTAGTAAGATTTCTCGACAAAATTGCATCCGCGCCAATAAAAAAATAAGCATCTCATTTTCTCAAAAGCGTGAATCCGCCTCGTAAGCTCGGGAGGATGAGCGGTACCCAAACCCAACTCAACCCCGCAAACCACCACCGCCTTTGCAAATGTGCCAACACCACCTAGTATACATCTCCATGTGCATGTGTGTTAGCAATTTCACAATGAATTTCAAAGGCAAAGTTAGTGCGCTAGATTCTAATGCATATGCAAGTCACAAATGGACCTAGAAGCACTTCAAATTCGGATTAGCCATGGAAAACCCCTTTTGATAGTCGACTATCTATTCAAAATATGATCACGCTTTCTATAGTGTCTTGATCACCAAAAGTCAAAGATCTATCAAGTATGCCTTTGCCTTGATCTCCGTGTCTTTTTGCTTTTCAAACGAGTGAGCTTGATGATCCATCATGTCCATCACCATAGTCCATGTTCATGATCATGTAGCTCCACACCATCCATGCTATCATATCTCATAAGCACACTTAAAAGTAGAGGATTAGCATAAAGAGGTTACATCAATTGCCAAAACCAAACATGAGATTTCATATGGCCATAT
>JADLZK010005280.1:0-32212 GCA_015847255.1 Hyparrhenia diplandra | reverse complement strand
CTTTGTTTATGAAATATGATGCAGGTTTTGGATGCGCGTTTGCATATGCGGCTCATACTGATACATCCATAGGTCTTTTTAAATCAAGCATGGTGCTTGAGTTCAAATTGACCTACTTTTAATCAAATATAACAAAAGGTGTTGAGGGAATTTGATTAATGAACCAGTGACATCATAAACATTCGAGTTATTTCATGATGGAGATAAAACAAAGGCTAGACTTATATTACATCTTTAGAGCCTTGTTTGATGAAAAAGTTTGGTGAAGCTTTTATATCCTCCTTGATAATAAAATAATTTGAAATAAAAATTCTTCAAAATAAATAAATAAATAAAATTTTTGCTCTTTTTTGCTCCTTCCTACATATGTTTTTTGAATTAAGGTAATCATGAAGGATGGTAAGTCCCACTTTCATTGAATCTACCATATACTAACCATGCGAGGAAAAGCCAAAAACATGAGGTAAAACCGTCAGATGAGCTTTGAGCTAGCAGGGGAGGACCAAAAACATGGTAATGTGAACCTTTCACTCTTATCCTTTTTAGATTTACCATGTGCAAAAAAAGCAAAACAAAACAAATATATATATATATATAAAATAAAATGACCAATAAAAATCTTGTTCACCTTTCAAAGTCTTCACCTCCATTGGATGAATCTTGTTATCTCTTCATGCTTCCTTTTTTCTATACTGTCATGTTTAAGTTTTGGGAGTTTTTGTCATTCATAGTTGATCATACTTCCATAGACTTTTTGAATTAAGCATGGTGCTTAGGTCAAAAAGTCTACCCTATCAGATTAGACGCAAAGGAGAGTTTGATTATTGAACTAGGCTGCTAGTGTAAATTTGGTCAAATCTATGGACTAACCCTACTTGGGGGTTTATCAACTTTAATGAGGGTAAGTCCAAGAGGCGACAATGGAGATCGAAGTTGTTTGGTAAACCAAAAAAAATAAATAATGATAATAATAAAATAAAAAAAAAATAAATAAAAAAACCTTTGAAACCCCAAGAATGGTTGTCCAAAGCTTTTCAAGATCATCCGCAAGACAAGCTTGGGGGGGTCTCAGCACGCTCAAAGGCGATGTTAATCAAAGATCCAATCATGAAAAACGTCCACAAGCTATATAGCGTTCATAAAGCCGAAGGTAAGTCAAAAAAGCTTGGGGGAGGACTCCACAAAAGGTAACTTCATTATCTCACATTCTATTTAGTTATTTTCTTATCTTATAAGAATGATGAGATATGAGAATAAAAAAAACAAAAAAGGGGAAGAAGAAGAAAGAGATTTAGGGAGATTTATTCCATTCCATATATATATGTTGTAGAAATGTGTAGTTCTACCCACTGTTGAAATGATGAATAGTTGCTACGTCTTATGATTTATACATTGCCTAGTTTATAATTCGAATTTCTAAGATTTGAGTTTAGTGGCTAAAGTTTTATTTCACCTTGAAAAAAAAAAAAAAAACCTGATTCATGTGGGTTGCATAGGCTTATCTAGTCTAGGTAGTTGCGAGTTGCTTATGATATGAGTACCGCGGACTTTGCTATGACATCATTCTTAGAGTGACCTAATATCAGGAATTTGATTTCAAAAAAAAATTCAAAGTTCCTAAAAAAATGCATTTCCCCCAAAGCATATGACATGAAAAATGGACATTCATCCGAAAAACCTTAGTCATATCTTTGCTTGTTTTCAAACATGAGCACATGTGGTACAAAAAACCTAGAGAAATTCTTTTTCATATTCCCAAAAAATATACACCGCAATAAATGTATACTTTTACACTAGAAAATTTAGCCTCTTTTAAACAAATAGGCCCACAAAATATACTCCATGCATTTTGTACCATTTCCTCTTACAAAAATTCTATCTTCAAAAGCCCAAGGCTTTGAGAAATAAAAAAAAAAAAAGATGGACAAATGTATTAATAAAAACGAGAAAGGCATGCCATTTTATTCAAACTCTGGCTCCTCTTTATTATAACCACGGCCAAAAAGGAACACCTGTTATAGAACAACTCTGATCAACAACCAAGTACTTATCTTTGCTCGAGGACCAAAAAGGGTAAGCTTGGGACTTGGAACTCGGTCTAACCCCATCAATTTTAAGTCAACATTCTACCAATAAGGGGGTAAACTATACCTTACTACACCTTATACATTTATTAACTGACATAATTCACCCGTAGTGCCAAAATAATGTTTTTAGGTTCTTTAAATACAAAAAACCAAGTGGAAAAATGCACCAAAAGTTCACCCCTGGAAAGCGCATTCCTGAGAACATCGGCGGTAGCGCAAGGGAGGGAGCTCTGAATATCAATTTCAGCACAAGCCCGTGGTTTCTGACATCATGAGTTCACGCGTGAGGAAGTCAATCATCGCCGGATCATGGGCTTGCACGAGATCGGCGGCTTGGCAGCAGAGACTTCGAGAAGCTATGTCATCGAGGAATCCGATCGCAGAAGAACTAGAACTTCGTCGAGAAGCTCCGGCCAGCCCGGCGATTACAGAGCACGCCTGAAGCGGAGAAGCGAGTTGAAGCTTGCTCGCAGAAAACCTGCGGGAAGGATAAACCCAGCTTAGGCTCGGGGAAAGGTGGACAACGGGGGCTCCAATCACGGACTCCAAGAGCAACTCGAGAAGCACAACTCCTACTCCGCTCTGGATAGAGGAAACTACTCCAGCTTCGAAAACTTTTTGCGACCAAGTCTATCTCGATTGAGGAAAGAAGGTGAAGATCGGATATAACCACGGACACCGGTCGATTACCTTCCGGTTTCCTCGGGATTACGCCTAGCTTCGGCGTTCGGCGTATTCAGGAGCGCCAAGCAACTCGAGAAGGCGGGAATTCCTTTGGAGGCGCACAAGAGGGGCTCATCTTGCAAAGAACGCAGAGGAATGCATCATCCAGCGGCCAGAACCCTCAGCCGAAGCCGAGTGTCGGGGCAGCGGCGGTGTCGGGAAAGACCGACATCCATAAGGTTTCTACCACGGGCCGAGGAAGGGTAGCGGCCCAAGGCTACGTCGCCAAGGAAATCTTCATGGTGGCAGCGCTTCGTGCCCGCTTAACGCGTCCGGATGCCCACGACGCCGAGGTCCAGCAGCGAGCACATCCATCATCTCGGCGGGGCCGAAAAGAACCCATGAAGGCGAAGAGGAGAACACCAGCGTCGAAAGAGTGCGAAAGGAACAAAGGCTGAAGGAGGACGCCGAATCGGGGCAAATCGCGCGTATGCAAGCCACGAACAAATACCAAGCCGATCTACGAATCGAAAGGCTAAAATCGAAAGAAGGGCGAAGGCGATCAGCGAGAAGCAGCAGGGAGAAGGCTACAAGGTTGATTAGACTGCCGGAAGGCACTTTCTGAGACCTAAATGATGAGGAGAGGCTCATCGAGGAGGCCGCCTTGAAGACTACGCGTGAAAGATCCCCGAGCGACCACGGTCAAAAGCGCAGAGCACGGCTCTCATGCACCAAGAAGTCGATCCAAGCGTCGTGAGAAATTTTGGGAAGGCTAGAAGGTTCCAACAACTCCGGGCCACCGGGAATGGTAGAGCGATGCCGAGAACCCGAGGAAAGTCCGCTCAAGACCAAGCCCGACAAGAAGAAAGTCAGCAAAATCAACATATCGACCTCTTGGAACTCATGCGAGAGGAGGAAGAACCTCGGGGAGGACTTGAAGAAAGGGCGGCGAGAGAGCTTCGGCAGATTTCGCTTGCCCGGCGGAAAGATTACAAGAGGTCAAACTACCCCCAAAGTTCAAACCTTCAAAGCCACTTTCGAAATCACGATGGGAAAAGCGAGCCAAGACAATGGCTCGAGTCTACTACGCAATCCATTGAAATTTGCTGGAGGAGATGATAGCGCAAAACCGTCTTCTTTCCCATGGCCCTAGAGGCTCTCCGCTCAATGGTTTGACAAGATCGAAGGGGCTCAATCCGATCTTTGGGAAGACTTGCGAGAAAGCATTACGCGGCAACCCGCGAGAATCATCACCATCCTATTACTGGTGAGCTGAAAAGCCTCAGCGGCAGGAGAATCCTTGAGAGTTACTACCCAAGATTTGGGGAGATGAGATCCCAAGTACATGATATCACCCAGAAGAGGGAAGTGATAGGCGCTAGCCGGCAATGGAATTTTTCTCAAGATGGCGGTTCCGGATTTCTACAAGGGCAACCCTAGGACAAGCGAGCGGGTTCAAACTACTTGTTGAGAAGATGATCGGGCAGAAGAAAGAACCGAGATAAGCTTTCTAGAAAGAAGAAGCTTCGAGAAGGCCCAGAAGAAAAGCGGAAACAACCCTCAACGAGCAAAAGAGCGAGGACGAGACAACAACATGCAATTGCACATTGCCTAGTTTACCAATTCAAGGTTCAACAACAAGTTTGGGTTTGGTGGCTAAGTCTAAAAAACTCTAGAAAACCTACCTTTCATGTGGGTTGCATAGGCTCTATCTAGTCTAGAAAGTTGTTACCAAAGTATGATATGGTACAAATGGATTTGCTATGATTTCGTCAAAAAGAACAATCAAGAAAAGCAGAATCTACTTTGAAAGAAAAGAAAATGCGGGGATTTCTAAAAAAAAATGAGATGAAAAAGCGACAAGTCTCTGCGGAGTACCCCACATCTCTAAAAAAGAAAAGAAAGCTAGCAATAAAATCAAAAGTCTAGAGAGAAGCCCACCTCTCCAAAAAAAAAAAAAAGGTCCCAAAAATATATTCAATAAAGCCCTTGCTTTCAATGGGCGAATATTATCTAGCTAAATAAACCACCCTTAAAAGCGGAACCTACAATGAATGATAACATTTTACCAAGGTATTGACCGATGGAGGAGGCAGCTGAACATCATATTCAGAAAGCTAGAAAGACAAGATGGGACTAAACCCTCTCCAAAAAATTGCCATCCTTCAAAACTCTAGTCTACGGGATAGTACGGGGCCGAGCAGCCATACGGATTGGCATAGTCACCTTGCGGTCACAACCAAGGATCTCCATCTCTTTTCTCGGGCCGAGTACATCAAATTGAAGTGGCGGATCTTGGAGTTTTGTTGGCCGGTCTACCAGACATATTTTTCCGTCAACTTACTACCATAAAGGGGTAAAACTATACCTTTTATACTCATATGTATTTATCACTAATAAAATTCCACTTGTAGTGTCTATTATTTTTATTTTGCAGATTTATAATAAAAGCAAGTGGAAAATCAACCAAAAATACGCCATCAGGAAAGCGCATTATTGCAAAACACAAGCCGAGAACCGTCGACCCAAAACATCAAAGTGGGCCGAGCCAAGCCCGGCCCACAACATTTTCAAGACAAGGAAGACACCCCACGAGGCCGGGCCGGTAGAGCCAATAGCCAGTCTTGGCCTTTTCCACAGTGCGGCCGCGCCTCCACGGGCGGTTTCGGCCCAACCTGGGGGGAGGTTCGTGCACACGCCAAATGGGATTCCAGCCCGGTTTGGATGGTGGGTTTGCTCAGAATAGGAAGGTTTACCGGGGTGGTTTTGGTGTAATTTAGCGCCAGGCCCCTCCTCAAGTGTATAAGTAGGCCCCCCTCTCTCCCTCTCTCAACACACACCACTTGGAGTCAATGAACCAGCAATCTCTCTCTCTCTTCTTCTACTTCTTCTTTTCTTCTTCTACTTTCTTCTTCTTCTTAGTTCTTGGTTAGCACTTGGGTAGAAGAGCTACAAGGAGGACTTGTCTCCTAGAAAGAAAGTGCCTTGGTAATACATCTTCTCTATGGAGCATTCTTCTATTTACAAGTCTTATATCTATGTTCTTAGCCTAACTTATGAACTAGGTATAGTCTTGTTATGTTCTTGTGTTGGTATATGAACTAGCATATAGTTACATATCATAATCTTGACATGTTCATCTCGGTTCTTCATGCGATCATCATATGCCTAACTTGATTAGAGGTGGGATATCGGTTCGTTGTTCAGCCGGGTTTGCTTTCTTGTTCCTGGTCAGATCCATTCGTGAGTGGGGATCTGGGAAGATATGGTGTATGCGGTTGAGGGTAGGCGGCAATTAAATGACAAACTATGACCGTCCAGCAAATCCCCCAAAACCGTGTGTCTTTGTAGGAGTTAAGTAAATGCTTCCATTGGGCCGTATGATTATCAGGAGTCTCCACGTTATCCTAGACCTAACCACGATCATCGGTTTGCATATGATCCTAACTATTCATTTGTATGGCCATGACTAGATACATTAAGAATTACTCCATTAGGTTATTCATTTATTCTTTTTATCTATTTTTCTTTATCCTTTCTTTGGTGGATTCTTAAGTGTGTGTCACACATCTATAAACCGTTATTGCTTACCCCTGTTGGACAATTTGGTCTAACAAACACATGTTCCTCTATTCAAATGCCATGCTAGCTTATTAAACACATGCCTTCCTTTGGGAAAATATAAATACTTGATACCACGAATACTTAGGGTGAAATGCTACAATGATAGATCGGTAAAACTTGCGGATGGAAATATCTAAGATGGCAAGATCTATCCCGTTGACAATCCCATTTCGGATCTACCGACATGGTGGTTTATAGAGATATCGGTAGCGTTTGGCTTTATTGGGGATGGGTTTTATACTGTTTCCTTTGATTCGCTAAGAAATGCGAAGCTTGATCACCATATCCGTCATCATGGGGAGACACACTTTATGTGCAAAATTCATGGCTATTCCACACTACGGTATCTTCTACTAAAGATCTTTGGCACCATTTTGGGGTTCTCTCCATCAAAGGGGACCTCAAAAAGCTTTCAGTGTGGCGTGGCCGTGGAGATTGCAAACAAAAGGCAGGAAACTCTTGGAGAAAAAGACTCAACCAAATGGCGAGGAGACAAATCGAGGAAAAGAGCTGAACGAGATATCGGCCAAAGCGGCAATCCAGTCCACGGAAGAAGCCGACTTCAAGCACATCGGCGTCGGCACCCATCTATCACCAAAATAGGAACTGGCGGCTCACCGGCTTCCTAAAATGACATAGAAATATTCGCACGAAGCCGTGACATGCGGTGTCCCAAAGGGCGGCCCGGAAACACGCAGAATAGACATCAATATGGGATCCAAACCCATTGTTGGCGGTAACCAACTACAAATTAAACACCCGTCAACACAACACCAAAACAACCTAGAAATAGGGATTTCAACTAACATATTCCAAAAATACAAAAAGAAAGAAATAATAACCAACAAGTAGAAAAAGGCCCAAAGCAAATGGCAAGCCCAAACAAGAATCGGGACAAAGCGTCAAAACCGAGGCGGGACCAAGACCACCCGGATGACTTTTCCGCGGCAAGGAGGCCCGGCTGGACTTGGCGAGCAGGCGGGCCCCAGCGAGTCTTGTAGCGCACCACACAGTGCGACCACACCCTGTGGGCGATTCGAGCCCGGCTTAGGGGCGGGTTTGTTACCTTCCATCGAGCACTCTGGGCGTTGGATGGTGGTTTGGCGATTTGGAAGGTGTTCCCTAGGTTGGTTTTGGTGTTTTTACTTGCATAGGCCCCTCCCCCCTGTGTATAAATAGCTCCCTCCTTCACCTTTCTCTCAACAATTCCAGGAAAACAAGTCCACTTGTGCAAAGAGAGTAGGATTAGTTCTTCTTCTTCTACTTCTTCTTCTTCTTCTAAATTCTAGAAAGTGAGAGAGGGAAAAGCTAGAAAAGCTTTGTTCTTTCTACCCGGATTCTTGGGTTAAGCCCCTCGATTATTCGCGGTTCCTAGGAGGGCAGTCTGGGACTTGTCGATACCTTGAAGGCCCATGCTACCTCCGCAAACTACACTTTGGTAAGTCTTGTGATTATCTTAAAAAGGCTATTTAATTTCCTCATTATATTTCTTAGCTGTTGTAGACTTAGGGATTGGTAGATTGTCTCGTTAAGGCGTTAGTTCTTGGTGAAGAACTCTTTGTGGGGAACCTTGGCCAACATCAAAAAGCTGTGACCAATAGTGCAAGCGTGGTGTTTGGACTAAGCGTTCCACTTTATTTCTTTTTAATAAAGCATTTTTCTTTTTATTTTCTTTTTTCCTAATCTCGCCCCTCACTAAAATGCTGGTCAATTGCTACAAAAAAGAATATTTACCTTCTAAATTAATCAAAGCATAAACTATTTTCAAAATTTGAATTTGAGGATCAAATTAGAGATCGCCAAAGAAAGGAAACTCTTCGCCGCAAACGCCGGGCTCAAAACTTTTCGTAAAGGAACAAATGGATCGATCTAAAACGACCTGGGGACACCCGTGAGGCGCCTGCACCCCGCCGTCGGCCCCGCCTCTGGTCTAGGATTTCGCCCATCACCTTCTTCTTTCTCACACACCACACTAGTAAAAGTTTTCTCCGTTGAATTTCGACCGCCAAACCAGAGGAGAATTTGCCCTATAAAAATCCACCCTCCTCTCCATTCTTCTCACACCACTCCTTCTTGCTCTTCTCCTCTCCCTTACCTACTTCTTTCTAAGCCAAGATAGCCGCAATGGCGAGCCATGCCCTTTCTCTCTACAATTGCCGCCGCTTTGCACCCTCAATGAGGACTCCATTTGATCTTCCCTAGTGACGGCCGGTCGAATCCCTCCTCGCCCTCCCTCTGCCGTGCCCCTCCCCCACGCTACTCATCTAGTGGAGGGAATAGCTTGTGTCCATGGGCGCATCCGTGACACGCAAGAGAGATCCTTGGGCGCCCACTCGCCCTACGGTGGGCACCCCCGGGCGCCAAGAGGAAGGGAGCCCCGGCAAACCGCCATATACCACATCGGCGTAGACGCCCTCCTTTCCATACCCGACTACAGCCTACCCTACACCGCTGTCGCGTCGCCAAGCCCACAGAGGACGGGGAAGGGGCTTATGAAGAAGCCAACTCTACTCCAGCTACTCCCAAGTGCTCCACTGCTTCGGGTGAATCCTAGGAAGGCCCGACGTTGTGGAAAGTCGCCTAGTAGCTAGGGCCCTATGAGGGTACCCCATGCCGCACACTTAGAAGGCTCCCAATGTCTTTGAGAGCCGCTTCCGAGGGTACTCCATCATCGCACAGCCGGGAGTAGCACGGCCCTAAGGTCCCTTCACTAGCAACTTTAAACGCTTAGAGTCAACACTCTAAACAAGCTTGTGAAGACCTTGCCAAGTACAGGTAGAAGAGGCGACTTAGAGAATGCGAAATTAGAAAAGAACTAGACTCTTTCCTCGCCCAACTTCAAAAACTAAGCTTAGCTAGGGTCGCTTAGAGCCGCTTAATGCAGAAAGACGCCCTACTAAAAGCCCGAGTAATGACTGCCCTCGTTTCGCTGGCTTATCACCACCGCCAGTTGTTTTCTCCTCACAAGATCACCAAAGCCCAAATTAGCAAAGACTCTCTCTCACAAAGATCACCAAATGCATGTGCCTCTCTACCCTCTATCAATAATTAGGGCTACACTAGTTTAAATTTTCAAGCATTTCCCCTATCAATCATTTTGTAATTCCTTCCAAAGTGTGCTACCAGCTTTAAATTCAATAAAGTTTTATATTATTGTGTATATGTCCACTTGTTTTTGTCCTTGTGCAAAAAGAAAATTAAAAATAGGTACAAAAACAAGTGTGGGGAGGGCTTACAAGTCAAAGGTACGATTTATTAGAATTAAAATTTTGACTTGTGACTTATCTTTATCTAAGTGCTAAACCCGAACAAAGTTAGCAAGACTGGGTCTCTATATCTACCAAATGATACATGGCATGCATACATTTTATTCCTCGCCAAAAAACTTCGACTTTTGTTGAGCAACTATCCATTAGGGACCCCATGCTTATCTAAATAATTGATCTTGTGATATGGTAGAATGACTTGACGCTTTGCTCTCTTTTTTGCAATAAGACTTGGTTTATCTTTCTTCAAAATTCTAAAATAAAGCATGCTCATGGTTTGACTTAGCCAAATCCTACCAAAGCCTGAATAATGACATGATTATCCACTATAGCTACTTCCTACTCGATTGAGTTTTGTCAGCCCGCTGATCCGCGATTGAGAGAGGCTCATACCCCAAGATCGAAAACATGTACACCTACATATACACGCCTTGCTTCACAATGAGAATTGCGCACAACATGCATCTTTACCATCCACCAAATAAATACTCCAATCTTTATACCATCATCATCTCCCGTTATCAAGAGAAATGGAGAGAGAAAGATACAGCCGCAGAAAAAGAAAAAGAATAAGAGATGAAAAATGGACACGTGTCCGAGGGGCGAGTAGAGCCCACATCTCCAAAAAAAAAGGAAGACAAGGAAGAAAAGTAGCCCAGATCTCTCTAGAAGCATACAAAAAAAAAAGGGAAGAGGATCATGAGTCAAGGAGTAACCACAAAGAAAATATATATCATCAATATTTTCCATACACTTTTGCACGCTTCCATCTAAGGGTATGGCACCCTCTTTCCAACGATCCGTGAGCTTGACCCGACAAAAACATGCAGAGGTACGTGCGCATCACCCATTCAAAGATCCACAAAACCCCGCAAAAACAGGATGAGGAGAGTGATACAAACAAGAGTGCTTTGAGAGGAAAATTAAACAAGAGTGATTTTTGTGAGAGTCAATACCATAATGAGCAATGCTATTTCTTCCAAAAATTCAAAAACTTACCAAGTCTTTGCGATATAGTAGCAAGAAGATAGAAGTTCATGCTATTCCATTGCTCAATTATTCTAAGATAGCTTGGTAGCCACCATGAATGCTCACAAGGCGTGAGGCCCCTAATAACTTGTATACAAGCTTACATCTTGGAGATTGAACCACTTTAGTCCTCGTGCCTTCACCGAGGATCTAGTAAAGGGCTAAGTGTGGGGAGTTTGTTGACTCGGTGAATCAACTACAAATTAAACACCCACAACACAACACCAAAACAACCTAGAAATAGGGATTTCAACTAACATATTCCAAAGTTTTGCGTTTATTTGGACTTGCAAAAACCAACTCAAGAATAACCACTTTGGGCCAAAAATACAAAAGAAAAAGAAATAAAAACCAACAAGTAGAAAAAAGGCCCAAAGAAGCAAATGGCAAGCCCAAACAAGAATCGACAAAACGTCAAAAACCAAAGCAGGCCAAGACCACCGTGACGACTTTTTCACAAAGAAGGAGGCCCAAATGCCGGCCCGAGTTAAAGCCGGGCCAGTCAGGGGTGCGGCTACACCACCGGTGCGCCGCACCCCCGCTCGAGGCTGTTCGAGCCCAAATTCGAGGAGGCGTTTGTTACCTTCCATCTGCAGCACTACCGACGTTGGATGGTCGGTTTGGCAGATTTGAAGGTGTTCCTAGGTCGGTTTTGGTGTTTTTAGCACTTAGGCCCTCCCCCTGTGTATAAATAGTTCTCCTTCACCTCTCTCAACAACAATTCCAAGGAGAAACCAAATACTTGTGCAAGAGAGTAGAATTAGTTCTTCTTCTTCTACTTCTTTCTTCTTCTTCTAAATTCTAGAGAGTGAGAGAGGGAAATGCTAGAAAGAATCTTTGTTCTTTCTACCCTGAGTTGCCGGTTTGCCCCTTGGTGTTCATGTTCCTAGGAGGATCGGAGTGTCGACTTGTCGGTAGACTCACCGTTTGTACTTTCCTCAAGTTACTTACACTTTGGTAAGGAGTCTTATGATTATCTTGAAGCTATTTAATTTCGATCATATTTTTAGCTGTTGTAGACTTGCAGATTGGTAGATTGTCTCGCTAAGAGCCGCTAGTTCTGGTGAAGGAACTCTTTTGACCGGGGAACCTTGGCCAACATCAAGAACTATGACCAATAGTGCAAACGCAGTGTTCGGACTAGCGCTCACCTAACTTTTATGGCATCCCATGGTTGAGGGGGTAGGCGGGCCGGGTCGTGACAAGCCTTGACCGCCCCTTGAAGTCCCCCATGTTCGGCCAAAGCGAGCTAATTGTCGGAAGCCGCCCGCTGGGCGCTGGGTCGGTGCCCGGGTGAGTAGACAATGTGACTTTTAGAAATCACCGCCGAAAAACTTAGCCTATAGATACCTCGCTACTCTTAGAAAACAAACCCTTGCCTTAGGTTGACACAGACTAAAAAGCCACAAGCTTTTAATCGCCCTTGTGTAAAATACGATACCCCTGCTTACCACCGGGTGAAGTGCTACAACGGTATTTCCGCAAGCTTGTGGATTTCTCCGCAGCGGTAAGAAACACCAACACCCATCAAGCAAAGACTAAGGAGGTTCTCACCGTAAAAGAAGGAAGCCATCAAGAAGGAAATTATGAACTACTCGCAGCAGGATTCATCGTAGAAATCCTACATCCTCGACCGGGGCTAAGCCAACCCAGCTTCCGGGTCCGTAAGAAGAACACCTCGATTAAGAATGTGTGTGGACTACACGTAACTCGAACAAACATCGCCCAAAAGATCCCTTCGGGCTACCAAGGATCGGTAATTTGTATAGTGGACTCCACAAAGAGATCAGCTCTATTATTATTCTTGATTGTTACTCAGATACCACCGATCGCTTAAAGAAAGAAGATCGAGCAAAACCTCTTTTATATCACCCCTTCAAAGCCTAATGCTACAAAACAATGTCCTTCGATTGTAAACGCCGGAGCAACAGACAAAGAGCGATACGCACTTGTTTAGAGAGCAGATTGGCAAAATGCCGGCATACGTAGAGACGACGTAGTGGTGAAAACAAGAGAACCGTAAACTCGATTCAAGATCCGGAAGAGACTTTCAAGAACCTCAACAAGTGGAAATGGAAGCTCAATCCAACCAAATGCGCCTTCGAGTACCATCGGGCAGCTACCGGGTTTTTGGTCGCCAGAAGGCATTGAAGCCAGCACCAAGCAAATCAAAAAGCAATCACTAAGATGACACAACCCCGGCCGCCAAGGACGCCTAGAAGCTCACAGATGCATGGCAAAGACTCAACAGATTCATATCCAAACTTGGAGAGAAAGGGCTACCCTTCTTCAAACTCATCAAGACCAAAGGAGAATTCAAATGGACGGATGATGCGGAAAGGCGTTTGAAGAACTCAACCAATATCTTACAACAGCTCCAAACACCTCCAAAGGATCAAGAAGAACTCCCGCCTACATAGCAAGAATAAATACAAAAGGTCGGGCTCAAAGAATCATAGTGGAGAGAGAAGAGCCTGGACAACTCAAAGAAAGTTCGTGAGGCCGCTTACTATGTGAGCGAGGTTCTATCCAAGTCCAAGGCTCGATAACCCTCACGCATAAAAAACTACTCTATTCCATACCGATCACATTAAGGAAGCTTCGACACTACTTCGACAGCCACAAGATTACATAAAGATGACCGACTCACCATTATGCGATATCCTCGAGGAACAGATTCAACAGTCGAATATCAATGTGGGTAGTAGAACTCGGAGCATTGAATCTAGAGTTCACCCCAAGAAGAGCAATCAAATCCTGTGCACTTCCGCATTTCATCGTGGAATGGACGGAGCTCCAACAACCCATATCCGACTTACTTCAAGAAGCATTGGAACATGTACTTCGATGGATCGCTGAAGCTAGGGGGCAGGAGCCGGGATTTTATTCATATCTCCGTAAGGAAGACAACTCAAGCACGTGTCGCAAATCATGTGGCAAGTTACAAACAACGAGGTCAATACACGGCACTCATCCACGGCCTCAAGATAGCAAGAACTCGGGAATCAAGAGACTACAAGTGTACGGCGACTACCGGCCGTTGTCATCAATCAAGTCAACAAGGACTGACTGCACAAAGGAGAACATGGGCCTCTATTGCGAGGAAGTATGCAAGCTGGAAAAGAACTTCCAAGGCCTAGAAATCCAAAGATGTGCTCAGGATGCGAACATGGCAGCAGACGTTAGCTAGCCAAACTCGGATCCGACAGAGCACAAGTCCCACTAGAGTATTCGCCGAAGAGCTCTTGAAACCATCCATCAAAGGGAACCCGTAAGAAGACAACATGGAGCAATCAGCCCTAAACGGCGTATCGATAATCTCTCCGTGTCGCACTCAACTCCCCGGATCGAAGACATCATTAACTTCATCAAGAACAAGACGCCTACCCGATGACAAAGCTAAAGCAACAAGGATCTTGAGAAGAAGCAAGAACTACGTGCTCATCTGGAGACAAGCTCTACAAGAGAGCAAAGATCATCGAGTACTACCAAATGCATAAGCTCAAGAAGGAAAAAGACATCCTACAAGAAATCCACTCGATGCCGGGGAAACCACGCAGCCACCAAGAACCCTCGAAAAAAAGCATTCAACCGATACCATCGCCAACAAAGACTCAAAGACGAGAAGAACTTGTCGAAGATGCAAAGGATGCCGATGTTCGCAAGACAAGCGCATGTGCCACCACAAACTTAATCCGTATACCACCATCATGGCCTTTTTCGCGGCCGGGACCGGATCAAGTCGGACCACTTAAAAGAGCCAAAGGAGGATACGAATACATCTACGCCGCCATCGACAAATTCACCAAATGGATAGAATACAAGCCATTGGTCACCTTCAGCCCCACCAAGGTAGTCGAAGTTCATCCAAGAGATCATGCACAGCATTCGGATGCCCAACAGATCATCAATTTACCCTGATCACCATTCACAACGTTCAAGATTGGGCACAAGATTGTGGCATACGGATAGACTATGCTTCGTGGCACATCCTCAAAGCTAACGGACAAGTCGAAAGAGCAAACGGACTCATCCTTGCCGACTAAAGCCAAGACTATATGAAGAACTCAAAGACTACAGAGCAAAATGGATTGAAGAACTTCCAAAAGTCGCCCGGGGCCTAAGAACTCAAATCAGCAGAGCAACAGTTACTCACCCTTCTTCCTAACATATGGATCGGCCATTTTACCGGGCAGACTATATAGAGCTCTCCAAAGATCGAGCAATTTGAAGAAGGAGAAGGAGAATGCACAAGAAGACTAGAAATCGACCGCGTGCGTAAGAAGTCGACGAATGCAATCCTCCGTAACGCAAGATATCCGCAAGGACTAAGAAGGCATTATGACAAGAGCACACGCCCAAGAAACCTCAACCCAAAGAGTACCGACCAGGAACCTACGAACCGATGACCATGCAAGGAGAAGAAATCGTAAAACTCCCCGCACATAAGCCAACTCGAAGGTTCTATCCATAATCGTGAGAAACTCAAGGCAACAGAGAAGAAGCGTAACGCAAAAAAAAACCCCTCCGACACTTCAACAAGAAGAAGACCAAGCCCGAGAAGAACCCTAGACCAACCATCAAGGGAAAGGTCACCAAATACGAGCTACCAAGCGCTTCAACCAAAACAAGTCGCCAAGAGTAAAGCCGCATGCCTCCCAAGGGAGAAGAACAAACAACCCGAATTGGCGCTCACACGAAAGAAGTCGACCAAAAGAAGGCAACCCCCGACCACCGTAACGGAGGTCAAATTCCAAGGGTGGAACCACGCGACGCCCTAGCTCGGAATAGCGCCCACACCTTAAATCCTAGCGAAGATCATGAACTTCGACTCTGAGAAAAGAGGACGTTGGGATCGGCCCGCCTAGGTCGCAGAGGCCATCGAGGTCCGTAAAGTGCCACTATGTCCAATGACGCGACGGCCTTTTCAATCGGGCGTGAACGGTGTAGTGTTGTGAAATAGAAACCCATCGCCTCACACAAGTCTCTCGTAAAGCGAGCAGCCCAAACCGTGCAAGGTGGATTGCGCAGTTATGAAATAGGAACCCAACCATCTTGACCTTCAGTCCAGCAAAGGCACTTAAATGGGCCCTGACCGAGAACCCTTCAAGGGACGCCATGCGATAGTCCACCGACACAAAGATGGGAGAGCCCCAGCCCGTATGCAACCTAGAGTTAAAACAACTCTTCATGGAGCACGACTCCACCCAATTACACTAGCACGCCTAAGAAAAGACAACGCTTAGAGGGCCTAAAAGGAGAAACCGAACGGCCCGAGAAAACCCTCCAACAATCGTGAAAAGTCTCAAGAGAAGTCACAAGTCACATGCCGAGGAAACAACCCCCGCAAAATGGGGACGCCCCAACCACCATCAAGAAGTCCACAAAAGGGACGAGCTGAATCTTCGTAAAAAACAACTCAAGACCGTGAGCAAGACTCCACCATCATCAGCTAGTCTACGTAAAAGACGAGCCGAAACTTCGTAAGAAACAACTCAAGACCAGGAGCAAGACCCACCATCATCACCTAGTCTACGTAAAAAGACGAAATAAACTCTAAGAACAACCCTAAAGACCAGGAGCAAGACTCCATCACCTTCCAACCTAATCTACGTAAAAGACGAAATGACACCCGAAAGAACAACTCGAATTCAAGAGCAAGTCTCCAATCATCATGACAAGTTTAAAGAAGAAGATGTAAGTCATTTGTCGAAGATAAGGACACTAACAAAACGGAGCAGTGCCTCTACAACTATCCTCGCCAAGTCCACGTAAAAAAGGCGGGTTTATACTTCAAGAAAAACAACCCCGAAGTCGAGGAGAACTTCGCAATTACCTTCACCAAGTCTACGTAAAAGGCAGCAGATTCCTTCAAGAAAGAACTCAAGCAATCAAGCAAGACTCCAATCTACTACTAAAGACCTATGAATGTGCAAGGACGACGCCAAGGAAGAAACAACCCAAAGGCTACAAGGACAAGATCCTATGCTATCTTCACCGGTCTACAAAAAGACAAGTCGACAAGTCGTGAAAAACAAGCCCCGACAACTCAAGCAAGACTCCAAGCTACTACCAAGAAGACCTATGAACAAAAGCTAGCCGACGCGCCAAGGAAGAAACAACCCAAAGGCTAATTGGGGACATGATCCTATGCTATCTCCAAATGGTCTACAAGAAGATAAGCCGACAAGTCAGAAAACAACCCCGACGACCGGCAAGACTTCAATACTATCTACGCCCAAGTCTATAGAAAGGCGAGCTGAATCATCAGACGAAACAACACTGATGTCATAGAACATGACTCCAAACAACTCGGCACGAGTCTACAAGAAGGAGATAAGAGCCGGAAGCCTAAGGAAAAACTCTAAAGGCGCAATCACAACAAGTCATCCGAGGAAAACAACCCGATGACCACCTCAAGAGCAAGCAGAGAACAAACTACAACAAGTCTCGCACGACGGCGCATTAGAATCATACAAGAAGTAACAATTGCAAGATGGATAAGGGACGCATCTTTATTCAACATCTTGAAGATTACAAGTTACATGGGAAACAACTCCCTACAAGATAAAAGAAGACTCAGATGCACGGGAGCCCAACAAGAACTCCCACGCATAAGATACAAAGAAGACCCTGGGCCCTACAATCCTAAAGAGTACAACACCGCAGCAGTGAGAAACCGACATCCAACCGCCAAGAAGACGGAGCGCCCTGACCAGATTCGGTCCCCAAGAGCCCGAAGTCTCAACAACTCGTGGCTACTTCGAAGTCAAGACCCTTGCGCCCAAGTCCATAAACACCTGAGCTCAAAGAACCCCGGACGACGGCAAAAGCGGTAATGGACCCCGTGATCAAGATAAGCTTACCGGGCGAAGAAAAAGAACCCTTCCGCAGAAGGCCCGAGTTCACCATGTCGCAGCCAGATGAAAAGAGCCCAAAGGGAGCGCCAACTCCACAAAGAGTAGAAGGAAGCGCACCCAAAGAGCACCATCTTCAGCACTCAAAAGGCACAACCTTCCCTCGAAGACGAGCGCGACCAATACCGTTGGGAAGCCGGCATATGTCTACCCAAACGGCGAGGAAGTAGACCAAAGAGGCTCGTGAGGGTAACCAAAAAGAACCCTACCCTCGACCCACACCAAGAAAAAAACGAAGGAGGAGAGGAGATCATCTTAGATCACAAGACATCCCGCACTCACTCCCCGCACTTTCCCCGGGTGGAATCCGTCAAGGAATAGCTCGCCGCTATTCCCGATCACAAGACATCCTCACTCACAGAAGAACTCTAGAAGGCTAAAAAGACGCCCGGAGGATGATCTAACTCACTCAAGAGAACCGCCATGGATCGGTTTTCGAAAGAAGCTTTTTCTAAAAGAAGAGAGAAAGTCCAAGAGGAAGAAGAAGCAGAGAAGAAGAAAGACACTCGTTTCTCAACGGCAAGAAGGCCATATTTATAGGTGTTGACGGTAACTAACCGCAAATTAAACACCGCCAACACAACACCAAAACAACCTAGAAATAGGGATTTCAACTAACATATTCCAAAGTTTTGGTGTTTATTTGACTTGCTGTACCAACTCAAGAATAACCACTTTGGGCCAAAAAAAATACAAAGAAAAAGAAATAAAAACCAACAAATAGAAAAAGGCCCAAAGAAGCAAATGGCAAGCCCAAACAAGAATCGACAAAAACGCCAAAACCAGCAGGCCAAGACCACCAAACAACTTTTCACAAAGAAGGAGGCCCAGCTCAGCCGGCCCGAGCCGTGCCGCCCCAAAGAGGGTGCGCTACAAGACCACTGGTGCGGCCGCACCCCTCCGAGGCTGCTTCGAGCCCAAGTAGGCGGTTTGTTACCTTCCATCCAGGGCACTACCGACGTTGGATGGTCGGTTTGGCAGATTTGGAAGGTGTTCCTAGGTCGGTTTTGGTGTTTTTAGCACTTAGGCCCCTCCCCTTGTGTATAAATAGCTCCCTCCTTCACCTCTCTCAACAACAATTCCAAGGAGAAACCAAATTAATTTGTGCAAGAGAGTAGAATTAGTTCTTCTTCTTCTACTTCTTCTTATCTTCTTCTAAATTTAGAGAGTGAGAGAGGGAAAAGCTAGAAATAAGCTTTGTTCTTTCTACCCGGAGTTGCCGGTTCGCCCCCTCTGTTCCGCTGTTCCTAGGAGGACGGAGTGTTTAACTTGTTTGCATCTCCCCGCTTGTACCTCCGCAAGCTACTTACACTTTGGTAAGGAGTCTTGTGATTATCTTGAAGCTATTTAATTTCCTCGTATATTTCTTAGCTGTTGTAGACTTTGCGGGATTGGTAGATTGTCTCGTTAAGAGCGTTAGTTCTTGGTGAAGGAACTCTTTGACCGGGAACCTTGGCCAACATCAAGAACTCGTGGACCAATAGTGCAAACGTGGTGTTTGGACTAGCGCTCACCTACCTTTAAGCGAGCATCCCATGGTTGAGGGGGTAGGCGGCCGGGTCGCGACAAAGCCTTGACCGTCCCTTGAAATCCCCCACGCTCGGCCGCGACGAGCTAATTGCCTAAGCCGCCCGGTGGGCGCTGGGTCGCCCCGGTGAGTAGACAAATGACTTTTAGAAATCACCGCCTCGAAAAACTTAGCCTATAGATACCTTGCTACTCTTAGAAAACAAACCCTTGCCTTTAGGTTGACACAGCACCGTAAAAGCCCTCACGCGACCGCCCTGTGTGTAAAATACGATACCCCTCGCTACCACCGGTGAAGTGCTACAACAAAGATTTCCGCGGCGCGCGGATTTCTCTCTCAGGTAGCGCTAAGAAACACCAACAAGCATTTCTCGGCGCCGCTGCCGGGACGGTTGTCATAGTTATATTTTGAGCCTAGTCAACCCTGTGTGGATCGTAGTATCCTTTTAAACAAAAATACCAAAAACAATCCCTCGTTACTCATGGAGCAACCTACCCTACAAATCCCGTCCGGCTCCTAAGGGCGAAGCTCATAGAACCACGCCCATCCGCGAAGCCAATCACAAATTCGTAGTATGAGCTCCGCCCGGCTTTATAGCCATGAGCCAGCCCGAGCCTTTTAGGCTCGAATATGAAAACCCCTACCATCACTTAAGGGAGTTTGAGCAGCCGCGGGTCGCCCGACAATTGCGTGCATGACACACGACACGCCGAGGTGGAAGTTGTTTCCATTCTCTCTTCACCGAGAGGGCGACTCAATGGTACGCCCATAACGTAGGGTTGGTAAACGGAGAATGGGAAGAACTCGCGGAAATGCATTCTCGTGTAGCGCTCTACCCTTTATCCGTAATCGCGCCCGCGACAAGAGATACTCAACTTCCAACAAATAGAGGGTGAAACCTTAGGTGCAGCCTGACCGTTTACCACGCTTTACACGATCCGCCCGCACTGCCCATACCAAACCACGTGCTTTTACAAAGATTTCTCGGGTTATTGACATGTAAGGGAATCGCCTCGCCGCTTGATTTAGTCGCCGGAGGGTCATTTGCACATAAAACTATAGCGAAGGAGAAGCTCTCCTAAACCGTATTCTTGAGAATACTCCTCCGTTAGAACCCATCCGTGTAGAACCCAAGCGTAAAACCGAGGAAGTCTCTTCGCTAACGCCGAAACCGCCAAAACCTATAGAGAGACCCTCGCCTCGAACCGTAACTCAAGGAGACCGCATGCAAGGATCTCCCGCTCTTGAGGTTGACTTTATCGAACACCGGTGACACCCTCGGTACCTAACAATGGAAGAAACCACTGGCCCCGCTAGCCCCGAACAACCCCCCTCGATAAACTCTTTCTCCGTGAGTCTATTAAGGAGCTAACAAATTATAATGAGCACGGAATGGTTATGAGAGGAAGGACCTTCTTTTTCAAGAAATTCTGATAAGTGGCCCCTCTACACCAATCCATTGCGAATATCGTGGAAACTTGGTGGAAGTCATGTATAACCCTACCGTGGGGATAAACATAATGTCCAAAACCTTGCACACATGCTTGTGACGAGGAAGTCGTTAGGGACCCCACAAAGACGGACCTTGCGCATAGCACCACGCACACACCATTAAAAGCCATGAGGTTATACATGAACAAATCTTCCTATATACAAAATGTCAAGTTGTCTTTGGATTTTCATATTTTTGATATCCAAGACTTCGACATCCCGATCGGGCATCCCTTGGAGAAGATTCTTGATTTATCAACATCCGGGATTTAGATGTCAAACTCGAAGAAAAGTTTTCTATCCCAATTACTCGAGCCAAAAAACTCGGTAATGTAACCCTTCCATGAGCACGACATGCCCGAGGAGGTCATGGGGAGTTATGCTATATGAGAACCCGTAAACGTATCTAGAAAAAAGACGCCCAATTCTTCATTGAAGAAGAGGACGATTCGTGGGAACTCATAGAACTTCCCAAAGAGGAAGAGCTAACTCGCCTCCGGCTTGAGCTTAAACCCCTACCCCCTGTGCCTACGCTTATGTCTTCCTAAACGGCGATTCACAAGCTCCCCGCCATCATGTTTATGCTTAGTGACTAGAAACTACCCAAATAATAGCCGCCTTAGAGAAACACGTGATCGGTCTTCGGGTATTCCCTTCAAGATCTAAAAGGGGTAAGCTCGACACTATGCACACATCGCATTCCTATTGACCCCGCCAAGCACCCCATCATGCGAACCCCAAATAAGCAGCTCAATAATGCGATGCGTGAAGTCATGAAGAAGGAAGTTCTCAAGCTTCTTCACACCGGATTATCTATCCCGCACCACACAAAGGATTGGGTTAGCCCACCCAAGTGGTCCCTAAAAAGGGAGGAATGACAAATGCTGAGAACGCTAAAAACGAACTCATTCCGCAAAGACAAGTCACGTGGTGGAGAATGTGTATTGATTATAGAAAACTTAACAAGGCAACAAAGAAAGATCACTTCCCGCCCTTTATTGATGAAATGTTGGAGCGTTAGCCAAACATTCTTTCTTCTGCTTCCTTGACGGGTATTCTCGCTACCACCGCATCCCGATCCACCCCGATGACCGCAGCAAGACCACGCTCACATGCCCATACCGAACCTATGCCTACCGTAGAATGTCATTTGGGCCGTAATGCACCCGCTTTTTTCAGCCGTGCATGATGTCTATCTTCTCGCATATGATCGAAGAGATCATGGAGGTCTTCATGGATGACTTCTCATTCTATGGTAAGACTTTCGAAAAAGTTGTCTCAAGAACCTAGACCGGTCTTGCAACGATGCCAAGAAAAGGACCTAGTACTTAATCGAAAAAGTGCCACTTTATGGTCCGAGAAGGCATCGTTTTGGGCACCTCGTGGTTCGAGAGGGGGATAGAGGTAGACAAAGCCAAAATAGACGTTATTGAAAAGCTACCACCCCCCAAAGAATGTCAAAGGGATCCGTAGCTTCCTAGGTCATGCCGGTTTTATAGAAGATTTATAAAAGATTTTTCACAAATCGCTAGACCCCTTACGACCCCGCTAGCCAAGGACGCATCTTTTGACTTCACGTATGAGTGCATGCACGCCAAAAAACCCCAAGAAAGACTCATCTCGCCCCGATCATCCAACCCCCGATTGGTCGCTGCCATTTGAAATCATGTGCGATGCTAGCGACTATGCCGCTGGTGCGGTCTTAGGCCAAACCAAAGACAAAAAGCAACATGCCATCGCATATGCTAGCAAAACTCCGACAGAGCCCAAAATTAATTATGCTACAACAAAAAAGAGCTCCCGGCAGTAGTCTTTGCTATCGAGAAGTTTCATTCCTACTTAGTGGGCGCAAAAATAATCGCCTACACGCACCACGCCGCCTTTTAAGTATCTTCTCACCAAAAAGGATGCGAAAACCTCGCTTTGATCCGCTAGATTCTTTCTTCTCCAAGAATTTGACATAGAGATAAAAGATAAAAAAGGAGTAGAAAATACAGCTAGCGGATCATTTGTCGCGTATGCGTAACTAACATACAGAATTGCCAATCAATGACTACCCTGCGGACGACGACATGCTACTCAAGGTGTCGATGTCAACCCATGGTACGCAAAACATTGTGAATTACATGGTTGCGTGTTATGTACCACCCGGGAGAAACAAGCGGAAGCTCCAAATGGAGAGCGTGACGGCACCTATGGGACGACCCATATCCGTATTGTGGTGTGTGTGACGGCTTGCCGAGAAGATGCGCATCAAGGAGGAAGGAATGCATCATTGAAAATGTCATGCATCTCCCTACGCCGGCATCTAGGAGTATTCCGCACACAAGCCAAAATTTGGCAATGCGGATTCTTCTCGCCGACGATGTAATGACGACACGAAAGAGTTCATCGAAGATGCTACAACCGCCGTAAGACGGAACATCACAGCAGGATGCAATGCCCCTACATTACAACCTTCAAATAGAAATATTTGATGTGTGGGGCATCCACTACATGGGGCCATTCCGTAAGTCCCATGATTGCGAGTACATCCTAGTGGCAAAGGGACTACGGTCGTCGGGGTAGAAGCACTACCATGCAGAGCCGCCGATGGCAAGCACGCCGCAAGATGTTCCATGAAATCATCTTTCCCTCGCCTAACGCCATGCATGATGATCGCGACGGAGGATCGTGATTTCAAGGACAAATCATTCAAGGCATTCCCGAAGGAGCTTGGCACTCAAAGACAATATTGCTACCCCCTATCATCCGCAAAACCAAATGGGCAAGCCAAAACCTCAAATAAACAAATCAAGAACATCCCGCAGAAGACGGTCAACAAGATGGGGAAAGGTCGAAAACAAGCTACCGGATGCTCTCTCGGCATATCGGATAGCTTACAAAGCCCCCATCGGCATGTCACCTTATCACCGGTCTATGGCAAAACCTCGCCATTTACTAGTTGAGCCGGAGCATCGAGCTCATTGGGCCATCAAGAAGTGGAATATGGACGCCAAACTCATTGAAGAACCGCCGTGAGACAAATCTCCTCTCAACTAGAAGAATGGCGAGAAAAGGCGCACACATAGTGCAAAAGCTCTACAAAGAGCACGAAAAAAGATGGCATGATCAGCGCATCAAGATCAAAGAATTCACCACGGTGACAAAGTACTCCTATTCAACTCCCGGTGAAACTATTCGCCGGCGGGAAGCTAAGGAGCAAATGGAAAGGACCGCATAATCGTCCATCAACACGCCACCACATGGCGTGATCACAATCCAAGATGACGCAGTGAGATACAAAAAGGTAAACGGCAACGCTTTTAAGCTTTTCTTCGAGCCAAGTTCCGATCTTAACCAAGAGCTCGATAGAATAGATTTATGCTTTGAAAATTAATTTGTGTTGATCAAAGATATAAAAAATATATATATATATTTACAATTAAAATTGTTACAACTAAAAAAAAATAAAAAAAATATATATATAAGGTAATAATAAAATATAAAAGTTATCTATATATTTTTGCTATCACTTTTTTTTAATAAAGCTTTTTCCTTTTTTTAATTTTACAATTGCCCCCACTAAAATGCTGGGTCAAATTCTACAAAGGAATATTTACCTTCTAAATTAATCAAAGTATAAACTATTTTCAAAATTTGAATTTGAGGATCAATTAGAGATCAAAGAAGAAAGGAAACGCTTTCTCACCAAAACACCAGTTCAAAACTTTTCAAAAAGGAAAACAAATGTGGATCTAAAACCCGACTGGGGGACACCAGGAGGTGCGCCAAGACCACTGCGCGCTCAAGACTGGCCGGCCCCTCACTGGTCCGATTTCGTCCATCTCCTTCTTCTTTCTCACAAACCACACTAGTAAAGTTTGCTCCGCTAAATTTCGACTTGCCAAAACCAGAGAGGAGAAATTGTCCTATAAAATCCACCCTCCTCCTCTCCATTCTTCACACCACTCCTTCTTGCTCTTCTTCTCTTTCTCAAATCTTCTTCTTCCAAGCCTAAACAAGCAAAGAAGGCTCTCTCCAAAAACCTCATGGCCTTAGTACCCTTCAATAGAGAGAAAAGCCATGACTTTTTGCCTCCGAGTATATGGAGAAGAACCCAAAGAGACCTTGCCCTCTTACCTCCCCGCTTGAAACCCGACACCAAAGAAGAGGAAGGTAGACTAAGGCAAGGAAAAATGTCCCCTAGAAAACCAAGAAGAGACAAAAGCATACTCTAATGTCCCAACAAAGCCTCCTCTCCGCTTCTTCCAAAAATCCAGCTCTTGTTTCCCATACACCTTTAGAGCAAATGCCAAATGGGGAATGGAAGAATCGGGTTCCCAAACCTCAAATCCAAGGGGCAGCCAAAAGGATTCTTCGGGGACGACATTGTGCCTAAAGAGGGTCCCACATTTGAGAGTGTGCAAAAGAAGATAGCTAAACTCTCAAGCTTCATCCAAATTTTAGAGGCCTAAGGTCCGGGTGGAAAGGCATAGCCAATATCCGCTTTAAGAAAAAAGCTAGCGTATTTACACATTAGTACTCATGAGGAGCTTAGATTTAAAGCTAGAAAGTTGGGGTAGAGCGCTACTAAAGGATCTCATTGACCTTTTTCTTAGAAGTGCTCTACCTCTTTATCAATAATTAGGCGCAAGACTAGTTTAATTTTCAGTATTTTCCTTCCAATCATTTTGTAATTCCTTCAAAGTGTGCACCCCAAATTTGAATTATTAATTCAATAAAGTTTTGTTATTATATTATTGTATGTCTCCACTTGTTTTTGTCCTTGTGCAAAAGAAAAAAAAAAAAATAGGTACAAAAAAAAAATTGCAAGTGGGGAGGCTCACAAGTCAAAAGGTATGCAATTTATTAAAATTAAATTTTTGACTTGTGACTTTTCTTTATCTAAAGTGCTAAAACATGAACCAAGTTAGCAAAACTCCATCTCTTTATCTACCAAGATACATGCATACATTTTATTCTCAAAAAACCATTAGACTTTTATTGAGCAACTATCCATTAGGGGACCCCATGCTTATCTAAATAATTGATCTTTTGTGATATGGTAGAATGACTTGACGCTTTGCTCTCTTTTTACAATCAAGGCTTGGTTTTGTCTTCGAAAATTTAAAATAAAGCATGCTCATGGTTTGACTTAGCCAAATCCTACCAAAGCCCTAATAATGACATGATTATCCACTATAGCTACTTTCTAATGCATTGAGTTTTGTCCGCCCGCTGATCCGCTAAGAGAGAGGCTCATACTTCCAAGATCTAAAACACGCATAATCTACATATACACACGCCGGTTCTCACAATGAGAATTGCGCACAACATGCATCGTACCATCCACCAAATAAATACTCCATTCTTATACCATGATCATCTCCCCTCGTTATCAAGAAAAATGCAGAGAAAGATACAGTTGCGTAAAAAAAAAAGAATAAGAGATGAAAATGGACACGTTGTCCGGAGGGCCAAAAGAGCCCACATCTCCAAAAAAAAAAAAAAAAAGAAAGACGTAAAAGAAAAGTAGCTTGTATTTCTAGAAGCATACAAAAGAAGGGAAGAGGATCATGAGTCAAGGAGTAACCACAAAGAAAATATATATCATCAATATTTTCCACACACTTTGCACGCTTCGATCTAAGGGTATGGCACCTCTTTCCAACGATCCCCTCCGTGAGCTTGACCCGAAAAAAAACATACAGGTAATGTACGTATGCATCACTCCATCCAAAGATCCACAAAACCCTACAAAATAGGATGAGTGGGAGAGTGAATCAAACAAGAGTGCTTTGAGAGAAAAATTCAAACAAAGAGTGATTTTTGTGAGAGTCAATACCATAAAGAGAGCAATGCTATTTCTTTCAAAAAAATTCAAAAAACTTGCCAAGTCTTTGCACATGAGTAGTAGCAAAGAAGATAGAAGTTCATGCTATTCCATTGCTCCATTATTCTAAGATAGCGCTTGGTGGCCACCATGAATGCTCATTGGACAGGTGAGGCTTGGAAATAACTTGTATGCAAGCTTACATCTTGAGATTGAACCACTTTTAGTCCCCGTGCCTTCACCTCGAGGATGAGCAAAGGGCTAAGTGTGGGGGAGTTTGTTGACGTAACCAACCCGCAAATTAAACACCGCCAACACAACACCAAATAAACCTAGAAATAGGATTTCAACTAACATATTCCAAAGTTTTGGTGTTTATTTGGACTTGGTGTACCAACCTCAAGAATAACCACTTTGGGCCAAAAATACAAAGAAAAAGAAATAAAACCAACAAGAAGAAAAAGCCCAAAGAAGCAAATGGCAAGCCCAAACAAGAATCGACAAAACGCCAAAACCAGCAGGCCAAGACCACCAGACGACTTTTTCACAAAGAAGGAGGCCCAAATGCCAAGCCCGAGCCGCCCGAGCCTTCAGCGGCTACAAGACCACTGGTAGGCGCCAATACCCCGGCCGTGAGGGGTTCGAGCCCAGCTGAGAGGCGGTTTGTTACCTTCCATCCAGAAAGTACTACCGACGCTGATGGTCGGTTTGGCAGATTTGGAAGGTGTTCCTAGGTCGGTTTTGGTGTTTTTTACACTTAGGCCCCTCCCCTTGTGTATAAATAGCTCTCCTTCACCTCTCTCTTCAACAACAATTCCAAGAGAAACAAGTCCACTTGTGCAAGAGAGAGTAGAATTAGTTCTTCCTTTCTTCTTCACTTCTTCTTCTTCTTCTAAATTCTTAGAGAGTGAGAGAGGAAAAGCCAGAAAGAAGCTTTGTTCTTTCTACTGAAAGTTGCTCTGCTCGCCCCTCTGGTGTTCCGGTTCCTAGGGAGGATTCTGAGTGCTCCGACCTTGCCGGCACACCCCGCCCCGCTTTGTACCCTCGCAAGCTACTTACACTTTGGTAAGGAGTCTTGTGATTATCTTGAAGCTATTTAATTTCTTTCAGATATTTCTTAGCTTCATTGTAGACTCTTATGATTGGTAGATTGTCTCAAGAGCTGCTAGTTCTTGGTGAAGGAACTTCCCTTGACCGGGAACCTGGCCAACATCAAGAATCGTGACCAATAGTGCAACGTGGTGTTTGGACTAGCGTTTCACCTACCTTTTGGCGGGCATCCCACGGTTCAGGTGGCGGTCGGGTCGTGACAAGCCTTGACCGTCCCTTGAAATCCCCCACGCTTTGGGTCGTGACGTAGAGCTAATTGCCGGAAGCTGCCCCGATGGGCGTTGGCCGATGCCCGAGTGAGTAGACAACGGACTTTTAGAAATCACTGCACTGGAAAAACTTAGCCTATAGATACCTCGCTACTCTTAGAAAAACAAACCCTTTTCCTTAGGTTGACACTGGACCGAGAAAACCTGGCTGCGCGACCGTCCTTGTGTAAAATACGATACCACGCTTACCACGGGTGAAGTGCTACAACGGTATTTTCGATGCGCTTGCGGATTTCTCTGTGTGTTAAGAAACACCAACAATAGGCAAAACCAACATGCCCATGGACCAGGTCCACGTAAGACGAGGCAACCCAGGGAAAAAAGGAGCGGTCACCTCAAAAACACGCAGTGATGGAATTTATGGCAATGAGCGCCATGCACCGATGTTTCCGAAAAACGAGGCGCGATAAAAGCGCCTTTGTGACTCCCGTGACCGCACGGAAAAAAAGAGACAGATCAAAAATCCCGGGAAAAAGGAAGAAACCTCTAAGAGCTCTATCTACAAAAAGAACTCTTAGATGCTCGGGGGCTACGAGGATACCCGGGGCACGATTTTTCAAAAGAGCTCCGACAACGAGAAGAACTCGAAGACGGAGGAGAAGAACTCAAAGACCTTCCAGCTCTCTGTGCCAAAAAGCAAGAAGCTCGGGGCTACACCCTACGGGTGCACTTTTTTTCAAAAATTGGACTCCGTAAGATGATCTTGAAGACCATATCAAGGCCTTGCCCGAGGAGAGCAAGACAACTCTCATGGCTCGACCATTGAGATGCTCGGGGGCTTGTGGATACTGGGGATCACCAAAAGAACTCTCTCGAGTTGTTCGCGAGGGTTCTATCCTAGCTCGCGGCCACAAACAACTCCCGTGAAGGCAATGGAAGCATAGCTACGGTGACTTACGTTTGTAATTAGGATAGAACACTAGTCGGGTTACCTTGTTTAGAGTTTGGGTGTTCGGTTCCTCTACGGACAACCCTCTCTCAGTATCCGACTAGGATCGTAGCTGCAGTTCCTTGGCTCCTTAGACTATAAAAGGCGGCCAAGGAACACCTCGTAGCTAGAGGGGAGCACGAACGCATAGGACACAAGCTTGGCCACGACCAAGCGTTGTAAAGCTTCATAGCGATTCTCGGCAAACCCCATCAATCAAAAAAATAGGCTCACGCTGATCTGGGACGTAAAGGTCTTTACTCGATCCTTGATCGAGGGCCCAACTGATGATAAAAAAACCCCGCTCTCAATGTCAGTGCGCAACAAAACCGCCGGGCTCCGGGTTCATCGAGGCCCGAACAAACTGCCCGGGTTCACCCCGTGGCGGGGCTCTCGGTCAGTAAAAACATCGACGGTCGAGTACTCGTCCAAAAAGAAGAGAAGAAAAAGAAAAAGGAAGGAATAAAGGTAGCCCATACCTCCTAAGCTTTTCCACCAAAAAAAGAGAGTCATGATACCCGGAGTACAAAAATACAAAAAAATTCCACACACTTGCACATCTTGATCTAGGCCTATGACTAGTTTCTCCATGTGGTACGGTTTTTGACAAAGGCAACATGACATGACACAAGTATGCCAATCTTTTTACCTACCCGAGCTCTACAAAAGCCTTATTTAGTCGGTAGGCAAAAAGAAAGGCAAATCTAAGCCTTTGGTGAGGAACAACCACATACAAATATTGAGCGATCGAGAGATCATTCGAGGAACTATATTCTTTGCAAAAAAATATTTTAAAAACCTACGGATTGATAGTCTCTCAAAAAGAGTGAAAAGATAAGCAAGTTCGTCGATCCGTTTCTATCTTGCAACCACCCAAGATTCGAAAGCTGACTCAAAAAGCCCCACAAAGCGACGAAGGTAATAAATGGTGAGTAAGCATGCCATTTTTATTCAAATTCTAGTAGAAAAATTTTTTTGTTATAAACATGGCACATTTGAAACATAAGCGGCATAGAAGCAACTCCTGATCAACAACCAAGTACTTATCTTTTGCTCGAGGACGTGCAAAAGGGTAAGCTTGGGGGAATTTGTTGACGGTCACCAACGATGTATTTTTTTAGCGTCAACATTCTACCAATAAGGGGGTGAAACTATACCTTACTACACACATATGCATTTATTATTGACATAATTCCACTTGTAGTGTAGAAATAATGTTTTGTAGGATTTATAAAAAAACCAAGTGGAAAAATGTACCAAAAAGGCCATCCGGGAAAGCACATTCTTGAAGGATATCAAGCCCAATGGAGAAATGGACCAAACACGCAG
The DNA here is from genome assembly GCA_015847255.1 of Hyparrhenia diplandra. Lineage (NCBI taxonomy): Eukaryota > Viridiplantae > Streptophyta > Magnoliopsida > Poales > Poaceae > Hyparrhenia > Hyparrhenia diplandra. The sequence continues at coordinate 2,156 of JADLZK010005280.1, read as the reverse complement.
AAATGGGCCAAGCCAACGCCGCCCTACAACTTTTCGAGGCCCTGACATAGCCCACTGCTAAAGCTCAGGGCCCAGCGGGGCCTAGGCGGGTGCGGCCGCACCCTAAGGTGTGCCCACACCCACTTTTAGCGCCCGATCCGCCCAACTTTGGCAGGCGGTGCATTAAGTCTCCAAACCGACGGTGTGAGGGTGCGTGGCGCGATGCGAGTGAACTTGGGACGCGTGTAGAGGCGGTTTTTATGCCATTAGGGGGTGAATATTCCATGGTTTATTCCTCCACCCTCCTCCTATAAATAGATGGCCTCTCCCCCCTCACTCACACACACCTCACAAGAAGAGCTACACTCTCCCTCCTATCTTCTTCTTCCTCCTCCTAGTAGGATTAGTAGTTTAGGATGTGGAGCTAGGCAACAAAGCTACCAAGGAGGGCTTGACTCCTTGGAAGATGGATTCAAGGAATAAATCTACATATGGTATTCTTCCAAAGCCTTGCCCTTTATCTTATCTTGGTTGTGCATTAGAATTAGAGTCCTCATGTTATTTCTATACCTCATGATTTATCTTATGATCTAACCTGCTGTTCTCTTGACATGATCATGACATATGAACTAGTCTATAGTTTCCATGTTATGATATCGTCATAGAACTTTATGCTTAAACCATTCATGCAATATAATTGAGTAGTGTCGGGATTGTGCTAAGTGGCGGTTCGTTGTGTCCTTCGGGCTTGCTCGTGTCCTATTCTGTCCATCCGTAGGGTGGGGACCATGGGAGACATGAGTAGTGTCCTTGTATGCGGGCGTGGTGTCCGGATGCCAGGTATCCTTCGAATATGACGGCATGCCACAGTCGTGAGGGTAGGCGGCAGGGTCATGACAGCCCTGTCCGTCCTTTGTAATCCCTCCTCGTTCGTATGTTGTGTAGGAGTCTAAAGTGCCTTTTCATTGGGCGGTATGCACCGGGAAGGTCTCCCTGCCCATCTCACTCTCAGCTCTGACCTCCTACTCATGCGTGTTACATGACTATCTATTGGTTCTATGCACAACCATGACTAGAATCTGTATGCTCTACTTAGGTCTTTCTTTATTCCTTATTTATCTTTATCCTTGAGTTTGGCTTGAGTGAGTGTGTCATGTTATCCCTTTATTGTTCCCTTATATCCCTATTATAAGCATTGGTCCATTACATAGTCATGTTATCTTGTTCATGTCTCTTTTTAGATCCTTATTTCACCATGCCTTTGGGAGAATATAAATAACGATACCACTGAATATCTCCGGGTGAAATGCTACAATGATAGATCCGTCAAAAGCTAGCGGATGAATATCTATTTTTGGCAAGGTCTATCACCGTTGATGTTCCTAGTATGATCACCGACATGGTGGTTTCACTTAGGAATGTCAACGGCGCATTTTTAGCGCCATTATTAGAGATGGGTTCTAAACCTGTTTCTAGTGATTGCACTAAGAAATGTCAACAAAGATCAAAAACAAATAGACAACGAGGGTTGAACTTTCGTTTTGAGTATGTGATAATGGGTTCTCAATGCATTATGTGATGCAAGTGATCTCTCTTAATTCCATGTATGTTGTGTTTAAGTTTTGGCTAGCACCCTTTCAAACTAGGAAAGTTAGAAACGGAGCCATGAAAACTCTACCACTATTTAGTTGGAAACGGAGCTATGATAACTAATGTGGTTGGGAAAACACTTTTTAAGTTTTGACTAACGCCCTTCCCCGGCAATGGCGCCAGAAATGCTTGTTGATATTTCTTACACGATCCAAATTAGGAAGGTGAAAGAAATATATATATGGTATCTATCATTACTTGTCAGCTTGGATGTGGAATTGATCTCACGATCCAACAAAGGCGGAGTTAGGCAGTGTTAGTTGTGGGGTGTAATCTCAGTATCACTATCCATAGTGGAGTTAATCTCACTAAGGATATGTACCCAAGGTATACCACTCATTTCTAGGCATTACCTACACACTAGTCTGTCACCCTAGCAATAACGCTCTAAGAAATGCGGGTATGGTATTCTTGATATGCCTTGATAAAAGATGAACTTGATATCAGCAAGCGCACAGATAGAAATACCATTGTAGCACTTCACCGGGAGTAATCCAGGTATCGTATTTATATTTTACCACACACTA
>JADLZK010005279.1:0-60649 GCA_015847255.1 Hyparrhenia diplandra | reverse complement strand
GCCCAAGTGATACCGTAAGAATTTTACTTTTCGACACGCTAAATTACATCCTATTGGGCTTCCAACAGGTCACTGTTTCGTGCATCGGATCTATCTTGGTCAAAATCCGCCAATCGCCGAATCTGCCCGAATGTAGGCCAAATGGCATCTTTTTGCCCTTCACCGCCCACGTGGTACCCTGAAAGAATTTTACTTTTCGATAACGCAAATTACATCCCGTTGGACTTCCAACATGTCACTTCGTATGACCGGATCTATCTTGGTCAAAATCTGCCAATCTCCATAAATGCTGACGTAAATCCGTCTCGAACGGAGGCCGTAATGACCCTTTGAAAACCGCCAATTTTGCGAGCCTCGCGATGCCTCCATCGACATGGACTTATGGATTTCAAAAATAGCTTTCTAGTGCGCTTCTCGCGGAGTCCGTAATCACTACGATTGAGTTACGGAACTCAAAAATGTCACCGCTAGGAATCGTGGATGTAAATTTCCCTAATGGAGGCCAAAATGGCATCTTTTGGCCCTTAGTCGCCCCACGGATAACCTAAGAATTATACTTTTGATCCTCTAAATTAGGTCATGTTGGGCTTCCAATGTGTCACTTTTCATGGCGATCGGATCTATCTTGGTCAAAATCCGCCAATCTCCGTAAATATTGACGAGAAATCGCCAAATCGGAGGCCAAAATGACATCTTTTTGTCTCTTCAGCTGCCCACGTGATACCCGTAAGAATTTTGCTTTTGATGCGTTGAATTACATCTGTTGGGCTTCCAACAGTCACTTTTCCCCATTTGGATCTATGTTGGTCAAAAATCTGCCAATCGCAGAAATGTTGACAAATCAAGCGACGAACGAGGCCAAAATGGCATCTTTTATCTCTTCATGCCCGTGATACCGTAGTAAGAATTTTACTTTTGATACGTTGAATTACATCCCGTTGGTCTTCCAACGGGTCACTTTAGTGGCGACCGGATCTATCTTGGTCAAAAATCATCGTCGCCCGAGAAATGTTGACAAATCTGCAATGGAGGCCAAAATGGCATCTTTTGTCTCTTCAAATTGCCATGTGATACCTCGTAAGAATTTTACTTTTCGATGGTTAAATTACATCCTATTGGGCTTCCAACAGGTCACTTTTCGTGGTGGCGAAAGATCTATCTTGGTCAAAAATCTCAATCGCCCGAAATGCGCGAGCGAGGAGGCCAAAATGGCCTCTTTTTGTCTCTTCACCGCCCACGTGATACCTGTAAGAATTTTACTTTTCGATAACGTTAAATTACATCCTGTTGGGGGCTTCCAACAGTCACTTTTAAATGGCGACTAGATCTATCATGGTCAAAAATCTGCCAATCTCCGAAATGTTGACCAAATCTGCCGAACGGAGGCCAAATGACATCTTTTGTCTCTTCCAGTTTTGCACGTGATACCCGTAAGAATTTTACTTTTGATGCGTTGAATTACATCATGTTGGGCTTCCAACAGTCACTTTTCATGGCGACCGGATCTATCTTGGTCAAAAAATCCGCCAATCTCCGTAAATGTTGATAGAAATCGCTTTCGAATCGGAGGCCAAAATGACATCTTTTGTCTCTTCACTGCCCACGTGATACCTATAAGAATTTTACTTTTTGATGCGTTGAATTACATCCTGTTGGGCTTCCAACAGGTCACTTTTCATGGCGGCCCCGGATCTATCTTGGTCAAAAATCCGCCAATCTCCGTAAATGTTGACAAATCGCTCGAACGGAGGCCAAAATGACATCTTTTATTGTCTCTTCACCGCCCACGTGATACCTATAAGAAGAATTTTACTTTTTTGATGCGTTGAATTACATCCTGTTAAGCTTCCAACAGTCACTTTTCATGGCGATTGGATCTATCTTGGTCAAAAATGCGCCAATCGCGTAAATGCTGACAATCTACACGACGGAGGCCAAAATGGCATCTTTTGTCTCTTCAACGCGCCCACGTGATACCTGTAAAATTTTACTTTTTGATACGTTGAATTACATCCCCGTTGGGCTTCCAACAAAGTCACTTTGGCGATTGGATCTATCTTGGTCAAAAATCCGCTAATCTCCATAAATGTTGACGTAAATCCATTCGAACGGAGGCCGAATGACGTCTTTTAAAACCGTCAATTTTGCGAGCCTTCGCGATGCCTATCGACATGGACTTATGGATTTCAAAAATAGCTTTCCACCAGCCGCAAGACGTCCGTAATCACTACGATTGGAGTTACGAAAGTCAAAAATGTCACCGCTAGGAATCGTTATGTTCTTTCCCTGAATGGAGGCCAAAATGGCAACTTTGGGCTCCTTTAGCCGCCCCCACCCGATAACCGTAAGAATTATACTTTTCGATCCTCTAAATTAGGTCTTGTTGGGCTTCCAACAAAGTCACTTTTTCATGGCGAAGATCTATCTTGGTCAAAAATCCATCAATCTCCGTAAATGTTGATAGAAATCGCGAAGGGAGGCCAAAATGGCATCTTTTGTCTCTTCACCGCCCATGTGATACCCGTAAGAATTTTACTTTTTGATGCGTTGAATTACATCCCCGCTTCCAACAGTCACTTTTCATGGCGACCGATCTATCTTGGTCAAAAATCTGCCAATCGCGAAAATGTTGATGTAAATCTGCATCAATCAGGCCAAATGGCATCTTTATCTCTTCACCGCCCACGTGATACCGTAAGAATTTTACTTTTTTGATACGTTGAATTACATCCTCGTTGGTCTTCCAATGTCACTTTTAGTGGCGATTAACGGATCTATCTTGGTCAAAAATCTGCCAATCGCCATAAATGTTGACAAAAATCTCGCACGAATGGAGGCCAAAATGGCATCTTTTGTCTCTTCAAATTGCCCATGTGATACCTGTCGACATTTACTTTTCGATTTTTAAATTACATCCTATTGGGTTTCCAACAGTCACTTTTTCGTGGTGATCGGATCTATCTTGGTCAAAAAATCGCCAATCGCCGAAAATCTGCCCGAATGGAGGCCAAAATGGCCTCTTTTGTCTCCTTCACCGCCCCGTGATACCCGTGAAGAATTTTACTTTTCGATAACGTTAAATTACATCCCCGTTGGGCTTCAACAGTCACTTTTCGTGGCGACTAGATCTATCTTGGTCAAAAATCTACCAATCTCCGTAAATGTTGAAAGAAATCGCTCGAACGAGGCCAAAATGACATCTTTTGTCTCTTCCGCCGCACGTGATACCGTAAGAATTTTACTTTTTGATGCGTTGAATTACATCCTCGTTGGGCTTTCCAACGGAGTCACTTTTCATGGCGACCGGATCTATCTTGGTCAAAAAAATGTCTCCAGAAATGTTGAAAATCTGCTCGAACGGAGGCCAAAATGACATCTTTTGTCTCTTCGCCCACGCCCACGTGATACCTATAAGAATTTTACTTTTTGATCACTCTGAATTACATCCCCGTTGGGCTTCCAAATGTGTCACTTTTCATGGCGATCGGATCTATCTTGGTCAAAATCTGCCAATCGCCGTAAATGTTGATGTAAATCTACACGGAGGCCAAAATGGCATCTTTGTCTCTTCAACTGCCCACGTGATACCCGTAAAATTTTACTTTTTGATACGTTGAATTACATCCTATTGGGCTTCCAACAGTCACTTTTGTGGCGACCTGGATCTATCTTGGTCAAAAATCTGCTAATCTCCATAAATGTTGATGTAAATCGCCTCGAACGGAGGCCGAATGACGTCTTTTGAAAAACCAATTTTTCGAGCCTTCGCGATGCCTATGAGACATGGACTTATGGATTTCAAAAATAGCTTTCCACTAGCTTCGCAGACGGTGTCCAAATCACTACGATTGAGTTACGAAAACTCAAAAAAATGTCACCGCTAGGGAATCGTTCTAAATTTCTCGAATGGAGGCCAAAATGGCAACTTTGGGCTCCTTAGTCGCCCACCGATAACTGTAAGAATTATACTTTTCGATCCTCTAAATTAGGTCTTGTTGGGCTTCCAACAGTCACTTTTCATGGCGACTGGATCTATCTTGGTCAAAAATCCATCAATCTCCAGAAATGTTGATAGAAATCTGCTCGAAGGGAGGCCAAAATGGCATCTTTTGTCTCTTCATTTGCCACGTGATACCGTAAGAATTTTACTTTTTGATGCGTTGAATTACATCCTCGTTGGGCTTCCAACAGTCACTTTCAGTGGCGATTTGATCTATCTTGGTCAAAATCTGCCAACGCCGAAATGTTGGGTAAAATCGCATCTAAATCGAGGCCAAAATGGCATCTTTTTGTCTCTTCAAAATTTGCACGTGATACCGTGTAAGAATTTTACTTTTTGATACATTGAATTACATCCTCGTTGGTCTTCCAATAGGTCACTTTTAGTGGCGACCGGATCTATCTTGGTCAAAAATCCCAATCGCCCGAAATGTTGACGTAAATCTGCACGAATGGAGGCCAAATGGCATCTTTTGTCTCTTCAAATGCCCACGTGATACCCGTAAGAATTTTACTTTTTGATACGTTGAATTACATCCTCATTGGGCTTCCAACGGGTCACTTTTCGTGGCGATCACCGGATCTATCTTGGTCAAAATCCGCCAATCGCCCGAAATCTTTAATTAATCCCAGAGGCCAAAATGGCATCTTTGTCTCTTTTTTGCGCCCCACGTGATACCCGTAAAATGAATTTTACTTTTTCGATAACGTTAAATTACATCCCGTTGGGCTTCCAACAGGTCACTTTTTGTGGCGACGGATCTATCTTGGTCAAAATCCGCCAATCTCCATAAATGTTGTGACGTAAATCTGCCCGAACGGAGGCGAAATGACCTCTTTTGAAAACCGTCAATTTTGCGAGCCTTCGCGATGCCTATCGGACATGGACTTATGGATTTCAAAAATAGCTTTCTAGTAGCCCGTAACGGAGTCCGAATCACTACGATTGGAGTTACGAACTCAAAAAATGTCACCGCTAGGAATCGTGACGTAAAATTTCCCACGAATGGAGGCCAAATGGCATCTTTGGGCTCCTTAGCACGTGATAATCAAGAATTATACTTTTGATCCTCTAAATTAGGTCATGTTGGGCTTCCAACAGTCACTTTTCATGGCGACCTGGATCTATCTTGGTCAAAAATCCGCCAATCTCCGTAAATATTGACGAATCTGCTCAAACGGAGGCCAAAATGACATCTTTGTCTCTTCACCGCCCACGTGATACCCGTAAGAATTTTGCTTTTTGATGCGTTGAATTACATCCCGTTGGGCTTCCAACAGTCACTTTTCCCGGCGACCGGATCTATGTTGGTCAAAAATCCGCCAATCGCTAGAAATGTTGGACCAAACGCACGAACGGAGGCCAAAATGGCATCTTTTATCTCTTCAACGCCCACGTGATACCCGTAAGAATTTTACTTTTGATACGTTGAATTACATCCTGTTGGTCTTCCAACGAAAAGTCACTTTTAGTGGCGATCGGATCTATCTTGGTCAAAAAAATCTGTCAATCGCCGTAAATGTTGACAAATCGCATGAATGGAGGCCAAAATGGCATCTTTTGTCTCTTCACCGCCCATGTGATACCCGTAAGAATTTTACTTTTCGAACGTTAAATTACATCCTATTGGGCTTCCAACAGTCACTTTTCGTGGTATCGGATCTATCTTGGTCAAAATCTGCCAATCGCCCGAAAATCGCCGACGAGGCCAAAATGGCCTCTTTTGTCTCTTCACGCCCACGTGATACACGTAAGAATTTTACTTTTCGATAACGTTAAATTACATCCTGTTGGGCTTCTAACGGTCACTTTTCGTGGCGACTAGATCTATCATGGTCAAAAATCTGCCAATCTCCGAAATGTTGACGTAAATCTGCTCGAACGGAGGCCAAAATGACATCTTTTGTCTCTTGACCGCCCACGTGATACCGTAAGAATTTTACTTTTTGATGCGTTGAATTACATCCTGTTGGGCTTCCAACAGGTCACTTTTCATGGCGATCGGATCTATCTTGGTCAAAAATCCGCCAATCTCGTAAATGTTGACGTGCAATTTATCCGAATCGGAGGCCAAAATGACATCTTTTGTCTCTTCACCTGCCCACGTGATACCTATAAGAATTTTACTTTTTGATGCGTTGAATTACATCCCACAAGGGCTTCCAACAGTCACTTTTCATGGCGGCCGATCTATCTTGGTCAAAAAATCCGCCAATCTCCGTAAATGTTGACGAAAATCGCTCGAATGGAGGGCCAAAATGACATCTTTTGTCTCTTGACTGCCCACGTGATACCTATAAAGAATTTTACTTTTTGATGCGTTGAATTACATCCTGTTGGGCTTCCAACAGTCACTTTTCATGGCGGCCGACGGATCTATCTTGGTCAAAAATCTGCCAATCGCCAAAATGTTGAAATCTCTCTACACGAACGGAGGCCAAAATGGCATCTTTTGTCTCTTCAACCGCCCGCGTGATACCGTAAAATTTTACTTTTTGATACGTTGAATTACATCCTGTTGGGCTTCCAACAGGTCACTTTTGTGGCGACGGATCTATCTTGGTCAAAAATGCTAATCTCCATAAATGTTGACGAAATCCGCCGAAACGGAGGCGAATGACGTCTTTTGAAAACCGTCAATTTTGCGAGCCTTCGCGATGCCTATCGACATGGACTTATGGATTTCAAAAATAGCTTTCCACTAGCTTCGCACGGAGTCCGTAATCACTACGATTGGAGTTACGAAAGTCAAAAATGTCACCGCTAGAATCGTTCTGAAAAATTTCCCCGAATGGAGGCCAAAATGGCAACTTTGGGCTCCTTAGTCGCCCCACCCGATAACCTCGTAAGAATTATACTTTTCGATCCTCTAAATTAGGTCTTGTTGGGCTTCAAACAGGTCACTTTTCATGGCGATCGGATCTATCTTGGTCAAAAATCCATCAATCTCCGAAATGTTGATAGAAATCGCTCGAAGGGAGGCCAAAATGGCATCTTTTGTCTCTTCACTGCCCCACGTGATACCCAGTAAGAATTTTACTTTTTGATGCGTTGAATTACATCATGTTGGGCTTCCAACGGTCACTTTTCGTGGGCGACCGGATCTATCTTGGTCAAAAATCCGCCAATCGCCGTAAATGTTGACGCACGAACGGAGGCCAAAATGGCATCTTTTATCTCTTCAAATTTCCCACGTGATACCCGTAAGAATTTTACTTTTTGATACGTTGAATTACATCCTGTTGGTCTTCCAACGGGTCACTTTTAGTGGCGATTGGATCTATCTTGGTCAAAAATCGTCAATCGCCGAAATGTTGACAAAAATCTGCCTGAATGGAGGCCAAAATGGCATCTTTTGTCTCTTCAAATGCCCATGTGATACCTGTAAGAATTTTTTACTTTTCGATACGTTAAATTACATCCTATTGGGTTTCCAACAGTCACTTTTAGTGGTGACTTTGGATCTATCTTGGTCAAAAATCCGCCAATCGCCATAAATGTTGCTCCCTCGAACAGGCCAAAATGGCCTCTTTTGTCTCTTCGGCTGCCCACGTGATACCCTGTAAGAATTTTACTTTTCGATAACGTTAAATTACATCCTGTTGGGCTTCTAACGAGGTCACTTTTCGTGGCGACTAGATCTATCTTGGTCAAAAATCTACCAATCTCCGAAATGTTGGCAAATCGTCTTTCGAGCGGAGGCCAAAATGACATCTTTTGTCTCTTCAAATGCCCCACGTGATACCTGTAAGAATTTTACTTTTTGATGCGTTGAATTACATCTGTTGGGCTTCCAACGGTCACTTTTCATGGCGAATCGGATCTATCTTGGTCAAAAATCCGCCAATCTCGAAATGTTGGCGAAATCTGCTCGAATGGAGGCCAAAATGACATCTTTTGTCTCTTCACCGCCCACGTGATACCTATAAGAATTTTTACTTTTGATGCGTTGAATTACATCTGTTGGGCTTCCAACGAGGTCACTTTTCATGGCGGCTGGATCTATCTTGGTCAAAAATCCGCCAATCGCCCGAAATGTTGGCAATCTACACGAACGGAGGCCAAAATGGCATCTTTTGTCTCTTCAACCGCCCACGTGATACCACGTAAAATTTTACTTTTTGATACGTTGAATTACATCCTATTGGGCTTCCAACAGGTCACTTTTTTGTGGCGATGGATCTATCTTGGTCAAAAATCCGCTAATCTCCATAAATGTTGACAAATCATTGAATGGAGGCGAATGGCGTCTTTTGAAAAACCGTCAATTTTGCGAGCCTTCGCGATGCCTATGAGACATGGACTTATGGATTTCAAAAATAGCTTTCCACTAGCCATCCTACGGTGTCCGAATCACTACGATTGGAGTTACGAAACTCAAAAATGTCACCGCTAGGAATCGTTCTGAAAATTTCACGAATGGAGGCCAAAATGGCAACTTTGGGCTCCTTAGCTGCCCCACGATAACTGTAAGAATTATACTTTTCGATCCTCTAAATTAGGTCTTGTTGGGCTTCCAACAGTCACTTTTCATGGCGGCCGGATCTATCTTGGTCAAAATCCATCAATCTCCATAAATGTTGATAGAAATCGCTCGAAGGGAGGCCAAAATGGCATCTTTTTGTCTCTTCACTTGCCACGTGATACCCGTAAGAATTTTACTTTTGATGCGTTGAATTACATCTGTTGGGCTTCCAACGTGTCACTTTTCGTGGCGGCCGGATCTATCTTGGTCAAAAATCTGCCAATCGCCCGAGAAATGTTGGAAAATCTGCGAACGGAGGCCAAAATGGCATCTTTTATCTCTTCACCGCCCACGTGATACCCGTAAGAATTTTACTTTTTTGATACATTGAATTACATCTGTTGGTCTTCCAATAGGTCACTTTTAGTGGCGGCCCGGATCTATCTTGGTCAAAAATCACCAATCGCCCGAAATGTTGACGAAATCTACACGAATGGAGGCCAAAATGGCATCTTTTGTCTTTTTTCACTACCCATGTGATACCTGTAAGAATTTTACTTTTCAATACATTAAATTACATCCTATTGGGCTTCCAACGGATCACTTTTCGTGGCGACTAGATCTATCTTGGTCAAAAATCTGCCAATCGCCCGGAAATCTACCCGAGCAGAGGCCAATGGCATCTTTTGTCTCTTCACGCCCATGTGATACCCGTAAGAATTTTACTTTTCGATAACATTAAATTACATCCTGTTGGGCTTCCAACAGTTCACTTTCGTGGTATTTGGATCTATCTTGGTCAAAAATCCGCCAATCTCCATAAATGTTGACGTAATCTGCGCGAACGGAGGCGGAATGACCTCTTTTGAAAACCATCAATTTTGCGAGCCTTCGCGATGCCTATCGAACATGGACTTATGGATTTCAAAATAGCTTTCTACTAGCTTCCACGAGAGTCCAAGTATCACTATGATTGGAGTTACGGAACTCAAAAAATGTCACCGCTAGGAATCGTGACGTAAATTTCCACGAATGGAGGCCTAAATGGCATCTTTGGGCTGCTTAGGCGCCCCACGTGATAACCGTAAGAATTATACTTTTCAATCCTCTAAATTAGGTCATGTTGGGCTTCCAATTGTCACTTTTCATGGTATTTGGATCTATCTTGGTCAAAAAATCCGCCAATCTCCGTAAATGTTGATAGAAATCTGCTCGAAGGGAGGCCAAAATGGCATCTTTTGTCTCTTCACCGCCCACGTGATACACGGTAAGAATTTTACTTTTTGATGCGTTGAATTACATCCTGTTGGGCTTCCAACAGTCACTTTTCGTGGCGGCGGATCTATCTTGGTCAAAAATCGCCAATCGCGGGAAATGTTGACGTAAATCGCACGAATCGGAGGCCAAAATGGCATCTTTTATCTCTTCACTGCCCACGTGATACAGCGTAAGAATTTTACTTTTGATAGGTTGAATTACATCCCCTCCGTTGGTCTTCCAATAGGTCACTTTCGATGGCGGCGGATCTATCTTGGTCAAAAATCTACCAATCGCCGAAATGTTGACAAATCTGCACGAATGGAGGCCAAAATGGCATCTTTTGTCTTTTCACCGCACATGTGATACCCAGTAAGAATGTTACTTTTCGATACGTTAAATTACATCCTATTGGGCTTCTAACGAGGTCACTTTTCGCGGGCGACCGGATCTATCTTGGTCAAAAAATCGCCAAATGTCGCCCGAAATCGCCCCGAACAGAGGCCAAAATGGCATCTTTTGTCCGCTCACCGCCCATGTGATACCCCTTGTAAGAATTTTACTTTTCGATAATGTTAAATTACATCCCGTTGGGCTTCCAACAGGTCACTTTTCATGGCGATTGGATGTATCTTGGTCAAAAATCTGCCAATCTCCGAAATATTGATAGAAATCTGCTCGAGAAGGGAGGCCAAAATGGTATCTTTTTTTGTCTCTTGTTGCCCACGTGATACCCGGAAGAATTTTACTTTTTGATGCGTTGAATTACATCTGTTGGGCTTCCAACGAGGTCACTTTTGTGGCGGCGGATCTATCTTGGTCAAAAATCCGCTCATCGCCGGAATGTTGACGAAATCTGCACGAACGGAGGCCAAAATGGCATCTTTTGTCTCTTCATTTGCCCACGTGATATCTGTAAGAATTTTACTTTTTGATACATTGAATTACATCCTGTTGGGCTTCCAACGTCACTTTTAGTGGTGACCGGATCTATCTTGGTCAAAAATCTGCCAATCGCCCGAAATGTTGACGAGGAATCGCGCACGAATCGAGGCCAAAATGGCATCTTTTGTCTCTTCAACTTTATGTGATTCTGTATGAATTTTAATTCTCGATACGTTAAATTACATCCTATTGGGCTTCCAATAGGTCACTTTTAAATGGCGATTGGATCTATCTTGGTCAAAATCGCCAAAATGCCAGAATTAAATTCGAAAATGAGGCCAAAATGGCATCTTTGTCTCTTCACGACCCACGTGGTACCACGTAAGAATTTTACTTTTTCGATAACGTTAAATTACATCCCGTTGGGCTTCCAACAGTCACTTTTTCATGGCGATTGGATCTATCTTGGTCAAAAAATCTGCCAATCGCCCGAAATCGCCGCGAACGAGAGGCCAAAATGGCATCTTTTGTCTCTTCAACCGCCCACGTGATACCTCGTAAGAATTTAACTTTTCGATAACGTTAAATTACATCCCTGTTGGGCTTCAACGGTCACTTTTCGTGGCGACCGGATCTATCTTGGTCAAAATCCGCCAATCTCCATAAATGTTGGCAATCTGCCCCGACGGAAGCGAAATGACCTCTTTTGAAAACCACAATTTTGCGAGCCTTCACGATGCCTATCGGACATGGACTTATGGATTTCAAAAATAGCTTTCTACTAGCTTTGCATGGAGTCCGTAATCACTACGATTGGAGTTACGGAACTCAAAAAATGTCACCGCTAGGAATCGTCACGAAATTTCACTGAATGGAGGCCAAAATGGCATCTTTGGGCTCCTTAGCTTTCCCACGTGATAAGCGTAAGAATTATACTTTTCGATCCTCTAAATTAGGTCATGTTGGGCTTCCAACATGTCACTTTCATGGCGATTGGATCAATCTTGGTCAAAAATCCGCCAATCTCCGAAATGTTGATAGAAATCTGCTCGAAGGGAGGCCAAAATGGCATCTTTGTCTCTTCACGCCCACGTGATACCCAGTAAGAATTTTACTTTTGATGCATTGAATTACATCTGTTGGGCTTCCAACGAGTCACTTTTCGTGGCGACCGGATCTATCTTGGTCAAAAATCTGCCAATCGCGGAAATGTTGGATAGAACGAGAGGCCAAAATGGCATCTTTTGTCTCTTCATTTTGCCCATGTGATACCCGTAAGAATTTTACTTTTCGATAATGTTAAATTACATCCTGTTGGGCTTCCAACGGGTCACTTTTGTGGCGACCGGATCTATCTTGGTCAAAATCTGCCAATCTCCAAAAATATTGATAGAAATGCGCCGAAGGGGGAGGCCAAAATGGCATCTTTTGTCTCTTCAATTTTGCCACGTGATACCCGGAAGAATTTTACTTTTGATGCGTTGAATTACATCCTGTTGGGCTTCCAACGAGTCACTTTTTTGTGGCGACTGGATCTATCTTGGTCAAAAATCTGCCACCGCGAGAATGTTGACGAAATTTCACGAATGGAGGCCAAAACGGCATCTTTTGTCTCTTCACCGCCCCACGTGATATCTGTAAGAATTTTACTTTTTGATACATTGAATTACATCTGTTGGGCTTCCAACAGGTCACTTTTTAGTGGTATCGGATCTATCTTGGTCAAAAATCCACCAATCGCCGAAAATGTTGACGTAAATCTGCGACGAATCGAGGCCAAAATGGCATCTTTTGTCTCTTCACCGCCCATGTGATACCCGTAAATTTTAATTCTTGATACGTTAAATTACATCCTATTGGGCTTCCAACATGTCACTTTTCATGGCGATCGGATCTATCTTGGTCAAAAAATTCCAATCGCCGAAATGCTGACGCCATGAATGGAGGCCAAAATGGCATCTTTTGTCTCTTCGGCCCCCCATGTGGTACCCAGTAAGAATTTTACTTTTCGATAACGTTAAATTAAATCCTATTGGGCTTCCAACAGTCACTTTTCATGGCGATTGGATCTATCTTGGTCAAAAATCCGCCAATCGCCCGCTTAATACGCCCGAACGAGGGCCAAAATGGCATCTTTTGTCTCTTCACGCCCACGTGATACCCGTAAGAATTTAACTTTTCGATAACGTTAAATTACATCCTGTTGGGCTTCCAACAGTCACTTTTTATGGCGACTAGATCTATCTTGGTCAAAAATCGCCAATCTCCATAAATGTTGACTCGAAATCGCCCTCGAACGGAGGCGGAATGACCTCTTTTTGAAAACCGTCAATTTTGCGAGCCTTCACGATGCCTATCGGACATGGACTTATGGATTTCAAAAAATAGCTTTCTACTAGCTTTGCATGGAGTCCGAATCACTACGATTGGAGTTACGGAACTCAAAAAATGTCACCGCTTAGGAATCGTGACGTAAATTTCCCTCGAATGGAGGCCAAAATGGCATCTTTGGGCTCCTTAGCGCCCCACGTGATAATCGTAAGAATTATACTTTTGATCCTCTAAATTAGGTCATGTTGGGCTTCCAACAGGTCACTTTTCATGGCGACGGATCAATCTTGGTCAAAAATCCGCCAATCTCCGTAAATGTTGATAGAAATCGCTCGAAGGGAGGCCAAAATGGCATCTTTTGTCTCTTCACGCCCACGTGATACCGTAAGAATTTTACTTTTTGATGCATTGAATTACATCCTGTTGGGCTTCCAACGAGTCACTTTTCGTGGCGACCCGGATCTATCTTGGTCAAAAAATGCGCCAATCGCCCGAAATCTGCCCAACAGAGGGCCAAAATGGCATCTTTTGTCTCTTCATTTGCCCATGTGATACCCGTAAGAATTTTACTTTTCGATAATATTAAATTACATCCCGTTGGGCTTCTAACGGTCACTTTTCATGGCGATCGGATCTATCTTGGTCAAAAATACGCCAATCTCCGAAATATTGATAGAAATCGCTCGAAGGGAGGCCAAAATGGCATCTTTTGTCTCTTCATTTGCCCACGTGATACCCGGAAGAATTTTACTTTTTGATGCGTTGAATTACATCCTGTTGGGCTTCCAACAGGTCACTTTTGTGGCTTACCGGATCTATCTTGGTCAAAAATCCGCCAATCGCCGTAAATCTGCCCGACAGAGGCCAAAATGGCATCTTTGTCTCTTCAAATTTTCCCATGTGATACCGTAAGAATTTTTACTTTTCGATAATGTTAAATTACATCCTGTTGGGCTTCCAACAGGTCACTTTTCATGGCGATTGGATGTATCTTGGTCAAAAATCTGCGAATCTCGAAAAATATTGATAGAAATGCGCTCGAAGGGGAGGCCAAAATGGCATCTTTTGTCTCTTCACGCCCACGTGATACCCGGAAGAATTTTACTTTTGATGCGTTGAATTACATCTGTTGGGCTTCCAACAGTCACTTTTGTGGCGGCGGATCTATCTTGGTCAAAAATCTGCCAATCGCGAAAAATGTTGACGTAAATCTGCCTGAATCGGAGGCCAAAATGGCATCTTTGTCTCTTCACCGCCCACGATATCCGTAAGAATTTTACTTTTTGATACATTGAATTACATCCTGTTGGGCTTCCAAATGTGTCACTTTTAGTGGTGACTGGATCTATCTTGGTCAAAAATCGCCAATCGCTAAAATGTTGGATGTAAATCGCACGAATCGAGGCCAAAATGGCATCTTTTGTCTCTTCAGCTGCCCATGTGATACCTGTAAGAATTTTACTTCTCGATACGTTAAATTACATCCTATTGGGCTTCCAACAGGTCACTTTTCGTGGCGACTGGATCTATCTTGGTCAAAAATCTGCCAATGTTGCCAAATCCGCCTCGAGGCCAAAATGGCATCTTTTGTCTCTTCGCAGCCCACGTGGTACTGTAAGAATTTTACTTTTCGATAACGTTAAATTACATCCTGTTGGGCTTCCAACAGTCACTTTTCATGGCGATTGGATCTATCTTGGTCAAAAATCCGCCAATCGCCGTAAATCTGCCCCGAAACGAGGCCAAAATGGCATCTTTTGTCTCTTCAAATTGCCCACGTGATACCTGTAAGAATTTAACTTTTCGATAACGTTAAATTACATCCCGTTGGGCTTCCAACAGGTCACTTTTCATGGCGATCGGATCTATCTTGGTCAAAATCGCCAATCTCCATAAATGTTGATGAAATCGCCTGAGCGGAGGCCGAATGACCTCTTTGAAAACCGCCAATTTTGCGAGCCTTCACGATGCCTATCGACATGGACTTATGGATTTCAAAAATAGCTTTCTACTAGCTTTGCATGGAGTCCGTAATCACTACGATTGGAGTTACGGAACTCAAAAATGTCACCGCTAGGAATCGTGATGTAAATTTCCTGAATGGAGGCCAAAATGGCATCTTTGGGCTCCTTAGCGCCCCACGATAATCGTAAGAATTATACTTTTCGATCCTCTAAATTAGATCTTGTTGGGCTTCCAACAGGTCACTTTTCATGGCGACCGGATCTATCTTGGTCAAAAATCCATCAATCTTGGTCAAAAATCCGCCAATCTCCGTAAATGTTGATAGAAATCTGCTCGGGGGAGGCCAAAATGGCATCTTTTGTCTCTTCAGCTGCCCACATGATACCTGTAAGAATTTTTTACTTTTTGATGCATTGAATTACGCCCCGTTGGGCTTCCAACAGTCACTTTTCATGGCGATCGGATCTATCTTGGTCAAAATGCATGCTGCGCAATCGCCAGAAATCTGAGGGCCAAAATGGCATCTTTGTCTCTTCGCCAGCCCACGTGGTACCCGTAAGAATTTTACTTTTCGATAACGTTAAATTACATCCTGTTGGGCTTCCAACAGGTCACTTTTCATGGCGATTGGATCTATCTTGGTCAAAATCGCCAACGCCCGTAAATCTGCCTCGAACAAAGGCCAAAATGGCATCTTTTGTCTCTTCACTGCCCCACGTGATACCCTCGTAAGAATTTAACTTTTCGATAACGTTAAATTACATCCCGTGGGGCTTCCAACAAAGTCACTTTCGTGGCGATCGGATCTATCTTGGTCAAAATCGCCAATCTCCATAAATGTTGATGTAAATCGCCCCCGAACGGAGGCCCCGAATGACCTCTTTTGAAAACCGGCCAATTTTGCGAGCCTTCACGATGCCTATCGACATGGACTTATGGATTTCAAAATAGCTTTCTACTAGCTTTGCATGGAGTCCGAATCACTACGATTGGAGTTACTGAACTCAAAAAATGTCACCGCTAGGAATCGTGGGACAATTTCTACTCAATGGAGGCCAAAATGGCATCTTTGGGCTCCTTAGCTGCCCCACGTGATAACCGTAAGAATTATACTTTTCGATCCTCTAAATTAGGTCATGTTGGGCTTCCAACGAGTCACTTTTCATGGCGATCGGATCAATCTTGGTCAAAAAATCCGCCAATCTCCGTAAATGTTGATAGAAATCGCTCGAAGGGAGGCCAAAATGGCATCTTTTTGTCTCTTCAAATGCCCACGTGATACACGGAAGAATTTTTACTTTTTGATGCGTTGAATTACATCCTGTTGGGCTTCCAACGGGTCACTTTTTGTGGCGATCGGATCTATCTTGGTCAAAAATCGCCAATCGCCCGAAAATGTTGACAAAATCTGCGCACGAACGAGGCCAAAATGGCATCTTTTGTCTCTTCACGCCCACGTGATATCTGTAAGAATTTTACTTTTGATACATTGAATTACATCCTGTTGGGCTTCCAACGGTCACTTTTAGTGGTGACTGGATCTATCTTGGTCAAAAATCTACCAATCGCCGTAAATGTTGACGAAAATGCACGAATCGAGGCCAAAATGGCATCTTTGTCTCTTCACCGCCCATGTGATACCAGTAAGAATTTTAATTCTCGACACGTTAAATTACATCCTATTGGGCTTCCAAATGGTCACTTTTCATGGTGACCGGATCTATCTTGGTCAAAAATCCGCCAATCGCCGTAAATCGCCTCGAACAGAGGCCAAAATGGCATCTTTTGTCTCTTCAAAGCAGCCCCACGTGGTACCGTAAGAATTTTTACTTTTCGATAACGTTAAATTACATCCTATTGGGCTTCCAACAGTCACTTTTCGTGGCGACTAGATCTATCTTGGTCAAAAAATCTGCCAATCGCGTAAATCTACCCGAACAGAGGCCGAAATGGCATCTTTTTGTCTCTTCAAAAAATGCCCATGTGATACCTGTAAAGAATTTTACTTTTCGATAACATTAAATTACATCCTGTTGGGCTTCCAACAGTTCACTTTTCGTGGCGATCGGATCTATCTTGGTCAAAAATCTGCCAATCTCCATAAATGTTGACGTAAATCCGCATCGAACGGAGGCCAAAATGGCATCTTTTATCTCTTCACCGCCCACGTGAAACCCGTAAGCATTTTACTTTTTTGATGCATTGAATTATATCCTGTTGGGCTTCCAACAGTCACTTTTTGTGGCGAATCGATCTATCTTGGTCAAAAATCTGCTAATCTCCATAAATGTTGACGTAAATCCGCCTCTTAACGGAGGCCGAATGACGCCTTTTGAAAACCGTCAATTTTATGAGCCTTCGCGATGCCTATCAAACATGGACTTATGGATTTCAAAAATAGCTTTCTACTAGCTTCGCACGGAGTCCGTAATCACTACGATTGGAGTTAGGGAACTCAAAAAATGTCACCGCTAGGAATCGTGGGATGAAAATTTCCCTTAATGGAGGCCAAAATGGCATCTTTGGGCTCCTTAGTCGCCCCACGTGATAACCGTAAGAATTATACTTTTCGATCCTCTAAATTAGGTCATGTTGGGCTTCCAACAGTCACTTTTCATGGCGACCGGATCTATCTTGGTCAAAAATCCGCCAATCTCTAGAAATGTTGACGTAAATCGCTCGAACGGAGGCCAAAATGACATCTTTTGTCTCTTCACGCCTAATGCACGTGATACCAATAAGAATTTCACTTTTTTGATGCGTTGAATTACATCCTGTTGGGCTTCCAACAGGTCACTTTTCCCGCGACCGGATCTATCTTGGTCAAAAATCTGCCAATCGCTAGAAATGTTGATGTAAATCGCACGAAACGGAGGCCAAAATGGCATCTTTTATCTCTTCACCGCCCACGTGATACCTGTAAGAATTTTACTTTTCGATAACGTTAAATTACATCCTGTTGGGCTTCCAACAAGTCACTTTTCGTGGTGATCGGATCTATCTTGGTCAAAAATCGCCAATCTCCGAAATGTTGATGAAATCTGCTTTCGAACGAGGCCAAAATGACATCTTTTGTCTCTTCAAATGCCCACGTGATACCTGTAAGAATTTTACTTTTTGATGCGTTGAATTACATCCTGTTGGGCTTCCAACAGTCACTTTTCATGGCGATCGGGATCTATCTTGGTCAAAAATCCGCCAATCTCCGAAATGTTGACGTAAATCGCCGAACGGAGGCCAAAATGACATCTTTTGTCTCTTCAACGCCCACGTGATACCTGTAAGAATTTTACTTTTGATGCGTTGAATTACATCCCGTTGGGCTTCCAACAGTCACTTTTCATGGCGATCGGATCTATCTTGGTCAAAAATCTGCCAATCGCCAGAAATGTTGATGTAAATCTACACGAACGGAGGCCAAAATGGCATCTTTTGTCTCTTCAACTGCCCACGTGATACCCGTAAAATTTTACTTTTGATACGTTGAATTACATCCTGGTGGGCTTCCAACAGTCACTTTTAAATGGCGATCGATCTATCTTGGTCAAAAATCGCCAATCGCCGTAAATGTTGGATGAAATCAGCATGAATGGAGGCCAAAATGGCATCTTTTGTCTCTTCAATTTGCCATGTGATACCTGTAAGAATTTTACTTTTGATACGTTAAATTACATCCTATTGGGGTTCTAACGGTCACTTTTCATGGTGATCGGATCTATCTTGGTCAAAAATCCGCCAATCGCAAATCTTGCCCGAACAGAGGCCAAAATGGCATCTTTTGTCTCTTCAAATTTTTGCCCACGTGATACCGTAAGAATTTTACTTTTCGATAACATTAAATTACATCCTGTTGGGCTTCCAACGAGTCACTTTTTGGCGGCATCGGATCTATCTTGGTCAAAAATCTGCTAATCTCCATAAATGTTGATGTAAATCCGCCGAACGGAGGCCGAATGACGTCTTTTGAAAACCGTCAATTTTGCGAGCCTTCGCGATGCCTATCGACATGGACTTATGGATTTCAAAAATAGCTTTCCACTAGCCGCACGAGTCCAAAATCACTACGATTGGAGTTACTGAAACTCAAAAAATGTCACCGCTAGGAATCGTTCTGAAAATTCCACTGAATGGAGGCCAAAATGGCAACCTTGGGCTCCTTAGCTGCCCCACCGATAATCGTAAGAATTATACTTTTCGATCCTCTAAATTAGGTCTTGTTGGGCTTCCAACAGTCACTTTTCATGGCGGTTCGGATCTATCTTGGTCAAAAATCCATCAATCTCCGTAAATGTTGATAGAAATCGCCGAAGCGAGGCCAAAATGGCATCTTTTGTCTCTTCACCGCCCACGTGATACCTGTAAGAATTTTACTTTTTGATGCGTTGAATTACATCCTGTTGGGCTTCCAACGTGTCACTTTTCGTGGTGATCGGATCTATCTTGGTCAAAAATCGCCAATCGCCGTAAATGTTGATGTAAATCGCACGCTAACGGGAGGCCAAAATGGCATCTTTTATCTCTTCAATTGCCCACGTGATACCTCGTAAGAATTTTACTTTTGATACGTTGAATTACATCCTCGTTGGTCTTCCAATAGGTCACTTTTAGTGGCGATGGATCTATCTTGGTCAAAAATCTGCCAATCGCCGTAAATGTTGATGTAAATCGCACGAATGGAGGCCAAAATGGCATCTTTTGTCTTTTTTCAAATTGCCCATGTGATACCTGTAAGAATTTTACTTTTCGATACATTAAATTACATCCTATTGGGCTTCCAACAGGTCACTTTTCGTGGGCTTACTAGATCTATCTTGGTCAAAAAATCCGCCAATCGCCCGAAATCTACCCGAACAGAGGCGAAATGGCATCTTTTGTCTCTTCAAATGCCCATGTGATACACGTAAGAATTTTACTTTTCGATAACATTAAATTACATCCCGTTGGGCTTCCAACAGTTCACTTTTCGTGGCGACCGGATCTATCTTGGTCAAAAATCGCCAATCTCCATAAATGTTGACAGAAATCGCCTCGAACGGAGGCGAGAATGACCTCTTTTGAAAACCATCAATTTTGCGAGCCTTCGCGATGCCTATCGACATGGACTTATGGATTTCAAAAATAGCTTTCTACTAGCTTCATACGGAGTTCAGTATCACTATGATTGAGTTACGGAACTCAAAAATGTCACCGCTAGGAATCGTGATGAAATTTCCCCTGAATGGAGGCCAAAATGGCATCTTTGGGCTCCTTAGCCGCCCCACGTGATAACCGTAAGAATTATACTTTTCAATCCTCTAAATTAGGTCATGTTGGGCTTCCAACAGTCACTTTTCATGGCGATCGGATCTATCTTGGTCAAAAATCCGCCAATCTCCGAAATGTTGATAGAAATCGCTCGAAGGGGAGGCCAAAATGGCATCTTTTGTCTCTTCAAATGCCCACGTGATACCCAGAAGAATTTTACTTTTTGATGCGTTGAATTACATCCCGTTGGGCTTCCAACAGGTCACTTTTCGTGGCGATTGGATCTATCTTGGTCAAAAATCGCCAATCGCCGTAAATGTTGACGTAAATCTGCGAACGGAGGCCAAAATGGCATCTTTTATCTCTTCACTGCCCCACGTGATACCTCGTAAGAATTTTACTTTTTGATACGTTGAATTACATCCTCGTTGGTCTTCCAATAGGTCACTTTTAGTGGCGATCGGATCTATCTTGGTCAAAAATCTGCCAATCGCCGTAAATGTTGACAGAAATCACACGAATGGAGGCCAAAATGGCATCTTTTGTCTTTTTCACCGCCCATGTGATACCTGTAAGAATTTTACTTTTCGATACATTAAATTATATCCTATTGGGCTTCCAACGAGGTCACTTTTCGTGGCGACTAGATCTATCTAGGTCAAAAATCGCCAATCGCCCGGAAATCTACCCGAACAGAGGCGAAATGGCATCTTTTGTCTCTTCAAATTTGCCCATGTGATACCGTAAGAATTTTACTTTTTCGATAACATTAAATTACATCCTCATGGCTTCCAACGGTTCACTTTTCGTGGCGATCGGATCTATCTTGGTCAAAAATCCGCCAATCTCCATAAATGTTGACAAAATCGCCTCGAACGGAGGCCGAATGACCTCTTTTGAAAACCATCAATTTTGCGAGCCTTCGCGATGCCTATCGACATGGACTTATGGATTTCAAAAATAGCTTTCTACTAGCTTCGCACGGAGTCCGTATCACTATGATTGGAGTTACGGAACTCAAAAAATGTCACCGCTAGGAATCGTGACGTAAATTTCCTCAATGGAGGCCAAAATGGCATCTTTGGGCTCCTTAGCCGCCCCACGTGATAACCGTAAGAATTATACTTTTCAATCCTCTAAATTAGGTCATGTTGGGCTTCCAACAGGTCACTTTTCATGGCGATCGGATCTATCTTGGTCAAAAATCCGCCAATCTCCGAGAATATTGATAGAAATCGCTCGAAGGGGAGGCCAAAATGGCATCTTTTGTCTCTTCACTGCCCACGTGATACCGTAAAAATTTTACTTTTTTGATGCGTTGAATTACATCCCCGTTGGGCTTCCAACGTCACTTTTCATGGCGATCGGATCTATCTTGGTCAAAAATCTGCCAATCGCTAGAAATGTTGATGTAAATCTGCATTTAATCGGAGGCCCAAATGGCATCTTTTATCTCTTTCACTGCCCACGTGATACCTGTAAAGAATTTTACTTTTGATACGTTGAATTACATCCTCGTTGGTCTTCCAATAGGTCACTTTTCGATGGCGCATCGGATCTATCTTGGTCAAAAATCTACCAATCGCCGTAAATATTGACGTAAATCTGCGCATCGAATGGAGGCCAAAATGGCATCTTTTGTCTTTTCACGCCCATGTGATACCTGTAAGAATTTTACTTTTCGATACGTTAAATTACATCCTATTGGGCTTCTAACAGGTCACTTTTCGTGGGCGACCGGATCTATCTTGGTCAAAAATCCGCCAATCGCCGCGAATCGCCTCGAACGAGGCCAAAATGGCATCTTTTGTCTCTTCACCGCCCATGTGATACACCGTAAGAATTTTACTTTTCGATAATGTTAAATTACATCCTGTTGGGTTTCCAAATGGTCACTTTTCATGGCGCATCGGATGTATCTTGGTCAAAAATCCGCCAATCTCCGTAAATATTGATAGAAATCGCTCGAAGGGAGGCCAAAATGGCATCTTTTTGTCTCTTCACCGCCCACGTGATACCCGGAAGAATTTTACTTTTGATGCGTTGAATTACATCCTGTTGGGCTTCCAACGAGTCACTTTTGTGGCGGCGGATCTATCTTGGTCAAAAATCTGCCAATCGCCGAAAATGTTGACCAAAAATGCGCACGAACGGAGGCCAAAATGGCATCTTTTGTCTCTTCACCCGCCCACGTGATATCCGTAAGAATTTTACTTTTGATACATTGAATTACATCCTGTTGGGCTTCCAACAGTCACTTTTAGTGGTGACCGGATCTATCTTGGTCAAAAATCGCCAACGCCGTAAATGTTGACGTAAATCGCGCGAATCGAGGCCAAAATGGCATCTTTTGTCTCTTCACCGCCCATGTGATACCTGTAAGAATTTTAATTCTCGATACGTTAAATTACATCCTATTGGGCTTCCAGCAATGGTCACTTTTCGTGGCGACCGGATCTATCTTGGTCAAAATCGCCAATCGCCGAAATCGCGACGAGGCCAAAATGGCATCTTTTGTCTCTTCAAGACCCACGTGGTACCCGTAGTAAAATTTTACTTTTTCGATAACGTTAAATTATATCCTGTTGGGCTTCAACAGGTTACTTTTCATGGCGATTGGATCTATCTTGGTCAAAAATCTGCCAATCGCCAGAAATCTGCCCGAACAGAGGCCAAAATGGCATCTTTTTGTCTCTTCAATTTGCCCACGTGATACCTAAGGAAGAATTTAACTTTTCGATAACGTTAAATTACATCCTGTTGGGCTTCAACAGGTCGGTTTTAAATGCGCGGCTGGATCTATCTTCGTCAAAATCTGCCAATCTCCATAAATGTTGATGAATAAATCTGCCCCGGAGGCGAGGCTGACCTCTTTTTGAAAACCGTCAATTTTGCGAGCCTTCGCGATGCCTATCGACATGGACTTATGGATTTCAAAAATAGCTTTCTACTAGCTTTGCATGGAGTCGAGAATCACTACGATTGGAGTTACGGAACTCAAAAAATGTCACCGCTAGGAATCGTGACGTAAATTCCCCCTGGAGGCCAAAATGGCATCTTTGGGCTCCTTAGCTGCCCCACGTGATAACCGTAAGAATTATACTTTTCGATCCTCTAAATTAGGTCATGTTGGGCTTCCAACAAAGTCACTTTTCATGGCGATCGATCAATCTTGGTCAAAAATCCGCCAATCTCCGTAAATGTTGATAGAAATCGCCAAGGGAGGCCAAAATGGCATCTTTTGTCTCTTTCAACGCCCACGTGATACACGTAAGAATTTTACTTTTGATGCGTTGAATTACATCCCCGTTGGGCTTCCAACAGTCACTTTTCGTGGCGATCGGATCTATCTTGGTCAAAAATCCGCCAATCGCCAGAAATGTTGACTTAAATCGCATCTAATCGGAGGCCAAAATGGCATCTTTTATCTCTTCAAATTTGCACGTGATACCCGCTAAGAATTTTACTTTTGATACGTTGAATTACATCCCGTTGGTCTTCCAATAGGTCACTTATAGTGGCGCATCGGATCTATCTTGGTCAAAAATCCGCCAATCTCCGTAAATGTTGATAGAAATCTGCACGAATGGAGGCCAAAATGGCATCTTTTGTCTTTTTCACCGCCCATGTGATACCTATAAGAATTTTACTTTTTGATACATTAAATTACATCCTATTGGGCTTCCAACAGGTCACTTTTCGTGGGCGACTAGATCTATCTTGGTCAAAATCCGCCAATCGCCAGAAATCTACCCGAACAGAGGCCAAAATGGCATCTTTTGTCTCTTCACCGCCCATGTGATACCTGTAAGAATTTTACTTTTCGATAACATTAAATTACATCCTGTTGGGCTTCCAACAGTTCACTTTTTCGTGGGCGACTGGATCTATCTTGGTCAAAAATCGCCAATCTCCATAAATGTTGACAGAATCGCCTCGAACGGAGGCCGAATGACCTCTTTTGAAAACCATCAATTTTGCGAGCCTTCGCGATGCCTATCGCATACATGGACTTATGGATTTCAAAAATAGCTTTCTACTAGCCACGACGGAGTTCGATATCACTATGATTGGAGTTACGAACTCAAAAAATGTCACCGCTAGGAATCGTGACGTAAATTTCCTCGAATGGAGGCCAAAATGGCATCTTTGGGCTCCTTAGCTGCCCCACGTGATAACCGTAAGAATTATACTTTTCAATCCTCTAAATTAGGTCATGTTGGGCTTCCAACAGTCACTTTTCATGGCGATGGATCTATCTTGGTCAAAAAATCCGCCAATCTCCGAAATGTTGATAGAAATCGCCGAAGGGAGGCCAAAATGGCATCTTTTGTCTCTTCACTGCCCACGTGATACATTGTAAGAATTTTACTTTTTGATGCGTTGAATTACATCCTGTTGGGCTTCCAACGTGTCACTTTTCGTGGCGATTGGATCTATCTTGGTCAAAAAATCTGCCAATCGCCGTAAATGTTGATGTAAATGCGCACGAACGAGGCCAAAATGGCATCTTTTATCTCTTCACGCCCACGTGATACCCGTAAGAATTTTACTTTTGATACGTTGAATTACATCCTCGTTGGTCTTCCAATAGGTCACTTTTAGTGGCGATCGGATCTATCTTGGTCAAAAATCTGCCAATCGCCGTAAATGTTGGTAAATCTGCACGAATGGAGGCCAAAATGGCATCTTTTGTCTTTTCAAATTGCCCATGTGATACCCTCGTAAGAATTTTACTTTTCGATACATTAAATTATATCCTATTGGGCTTCCAAATGTCACTTTTTCGTGGCGACTAGATCTATCTAGGTCAAAAATCCGCCAATCGCCCGAAATCTACCCGAACAGAGGCGAAATGGCATCTTTTGTCTCTTCAAATGCCCATGTGATACCTCAAGAATTTTACTTTTTAGATAACATTAAATTACATCCTCGTTGGGCTTCCAACGGTTCACTTTTATTGGCGATCGGATCTATCTTGGTCAAAAATCGCCAATCTCCATAAATGTTGATGTAAATCGAGCCTAACGGAGGCCGAATGACCTCTTTTGAAAACCATCAATTTTGCGAGCCTTCGCGATGCCTATCGACATGGACTTATGGATTTCAAAAATAGCTTTCTACTAGCCATCAAGACGGAGTCCAAGATCACTATGATTGAGTTACGGAACTCAAAAAATGTCACCGCTAGGAATCGTGGATAGAAATTTCCCCTGAATGGAGGCCAAAATGGCATCTTTGGGCTCCTTAGCTGCCCCACGTGATAACCGTAAGAATTATACTTTTCAATCCTCTAAATTAGGTCATGTTGGGCTTCCAAAGTCACTTTTCATGGCGATCGGATCTATCTTGGTCAAAAATCCGCCAATCTCCGTAAATGTTGATAGAAATCTCGCTCGAAGGGAGGCCAAAATGGCATCTTTTGTCTCTTTCAACGCCCACGTGATACCTCGTAAGAATTTTACTTTTTTGATGCGTTGAATTACATCCTGTTGGGCTTCCAACAGGTCACTTTTCATGGCGCATCGGATCTATCTTGGTCAAAAATCTGCCAATCGCCGTAAATGTTGGACGTAAATCGCATCTAACGGAGGCCCAAATGGCATCTTTTATCTCTTCACCTGCCCACGGATACCTGTAAGAATTTTACTTTTTGATACGTTGAATTACATCCTCGTTGGTCTTCCAATAGGTCACTTTCGATGGCGATCGGATCTATCTTGGTCAAAAATCTACCAATCGCCGTAAATATTGACAGAAATCTGCACGAATGGAGGCCAAAATGGCATCTTTTGTCTTTTCACCGCCCATGTGATACACTCGCAAGAATTTTACTTTTCGATACGTTAAATTACATCCTATTGGGCTTCTAACAGTCACTTTTCGCGGCGATCGGATCTATCTTGGTCAAAATCGCCAATCGCCCGAAATCGCCCGAATGTAGGCCAAAATGGCATCTTTTGTCTCTTCAAACCATGTGATACATTGTAAGAATTTTACTTTTCGATAATGTTAAATTACATCCTTTGGGCTTCCAACAGTCACTTTTCATGGCGCATCGGATGTATCTTGGTCAAAAATCGCCAATCTCCGAAATATTGATAGAAATTCGCCGAAGGGAGGCCAAAATGGCATCTTTTGTCTCTTCAAATGCCCGCCGTGATACCGGAAGAATTTTACTTTTTGATGCGTTGAATTACATCCTGTTGGGCTTCCAACAAAGTCACTTTTTGTGGCGATCGGATCTATCTTGGTCAAAATCTACCAATCGCCGAAATGTTGATGTAAATCGCACGAAACGGAGGCCAAAATGGCATCTTTTGTCTCTTCACCGCCTGCCGCGTGATATCCGTAAGAATTTTACTTTTTGATACATTGAATTACATCCTGTTGGGCTTCCAACAGTCACTTTTAGTGGTGATTGGATCTATCTTGGTCAAAAAATCTGCCAATCGCTTGTAAATGTTGACGTAAATCGCACGTAAATCGAGGCCAAAATGGCATCTTTTGTCTCTTCAAATGCCCATGTGATACCTCGAAGAATTTTAATTCTCGTCGTTAAATTACATCCTATTGGGCTTCCAACAGTCACTTTTCATGGCGAATTGGATCTATCTTGGTCAAAAATCTGCCAATCGCCCGAAAATCTCGCCCGAACAGACGCCAAAATGGCATCTTTTGTCTCTTGACCCCGTGGTACCAGTAAGAATTTTACTTTTCGATAACGTTAAATTACATCCCCGTTGGGCTTCCAACAGGTTACTTTTCATGGCGATTGGATCTATCTTGGTCAAAAATGCGCCCAATCGCCGATCTCTGCCCGCAGAGGGCCAAAATGGCATCTTTTGTCTCTTCACGCCCCGCGTGATACTGTAAGAATTTAACTTTTCGATAACGTTAAATTACATCCTCGTTGGGCTTCCAACGAGGTCACTTTTCGTGGCGACCGGATCTATCTTCGTCAAAATCTGCCAATCTCCATAAATGTTGACCAAATCTGCGCCCGAACGGAGGCGGAATGACCTCTTTTTGAAAACCGTCAATTTTGCGAGCCTTCGCGATGCCTATCGCATATGGACTTATGGATTTCAAAAATAGCTTTCTACTAGCTTTGCATGGAGTCCGAATCACTACGATTGGAGTTACGGAACTCAAAAATGTCACCGCTAGGAATCGTGGCCGCAAATTTCCCCGAATGGAGGCCAAAATGGCATCTTTGGGCTCCTTTAGCCGCCCCAATGATAATCGTAAGAATTATACTTTTCGATCCTCTAAATTAGGTCA
The DNA here is from genome assembly GCA_015847255.1 of Hyparrhenia diplandra. NCBI lineage: Eukaryota > Viridiplantae > Streptophyta > Magnoliopsida > Poales > Poaceae > Hyparrhenia > Hyparrhenia diplandra. The sequence continues at coordinate 33,218 of JADLZK010005279.1, read as the reverse complement.
TGTTGGGCTTCCAACAGTCACTTTTCATGGCGAATGGATCAATCTTGGTCAAAAATCCGCCAATCTCCGTAAATGTTGATAGAAATTCGCCGGCTGGGAGGCCAAAATGGCATCTTTTGTCTCTTCAACTGCCCGTGATACCTCGTAAGAATTTTTACTTTTGATGCGTTGAATTACATCTGTTGGGCTTCCAACGGGTCACTTTTCGTGGCGACCCCGGATCTATCTTGGTCAAAAATCTGCCAATCGCCGTAAATGTTGATAGAAAATCGCATCGAACGGAGGCCAAAATGGCATCTTTTATCTCTTCAATTTGCCCACGTGATACACGTAAGAATTTTACTTTTTGATACGTTGAATTACATCCTGTTGGTCTTCCAATAGGTCACTTATAGTGGCGATCGGATCTATCTTGGTCAAAAATCCGCCAATCTCCGTAAATGTTGATAGAAATCGCACGAATGGAGGCCAAAATGGCATCTTTTGTCTTTTTCACCGCCCATGTGATACACGTAAGAATTTTACTTTTCGATACATTAAATTACATCCTATTGGGCTTCCAACGGGTCACTTTTCGTGGCGACTAGATCTATCTTGGTCAAAAATCCGCCAATCGCCGTAAATCTACCCGAAATCAGAGGCCGAAATGGCATCTTTTGTCTCTTCAAATTGCCCATGTGATACCACCGTAAGAATTTTACTTTTCGATAACATTAAATTACATCCTGTTGGGCTTCCAACAGTTCACTTTTCGTGGGCGATCGGATCTATCTTGGTCAAAAATCCGCCAATCTCCATAAATGTTGACCAAATCGCGACGAATGGAGGCCAAAATGGCATCTTTTATCTCTTCAAATGCCCACGTGATACCACGTAAGCATTTTACTTTTTGATGCATTGAATTATATCCTGTTGGGCTTCCAACAGGTCACTTTTTGTGGCGAATTGGATCTATCTTGGTCAAAATCTGATAATCTCCATAAATGTTGGCCAAATCGCCCCTAACGGAGGCGAATGACGTCTTTTGAAAAACCGTCAATTTTGCGAGCCTTCGCGATGCCTATCAGACATGGACTTATGGATTTCAAAAATAGCTTTCTACTAGCTTCGCACGCGAGTCCAGAATCACTACGATTGGAGTTAGGGAACTCAAAAAATGTCACCGCTAGGAATCGTGGATGTAAATTTCCCTGAATGGAGGCCAAAATGGCATCTTTGGGCTCCTTAGCCGCCCCACGTGATAATCGTAAGAATTATACTTTTCGATCCTCTAAATTAGGTCATGTTGGGCTTCCAAATGTCACTTTTCATGGCGACTGGATCTATCTTGGTCAAAAATCCGCCAATCTCTAGAAATGTTGATGTAAATCGCCGAACGGAGGCCAAAATGACATCTTTTTGTCTCTTCACCTGCCCACGTGATACCGTAAGAATTTCACTTTTTGATGCGTTGAATTACATCCATCGTTGGGCTTCCAACAGGTCACTTTTCTGGCGAATCGGATCTATCTTGGTCAAAAATCACGCCAATCGCTAGAAATGTTGACGTAAATCTGCACGCAAATAAGCGGAGGCCAAAATGGCATCTTTTTATCTCTTCACCGCCACGTGATACCTGTAAGAATTTTACTTTTCGATAACGTTAAATTACATCCTCGTTGGGCTTCCAATGTGTCACTTTTCGTGGTGACCGGATCTATCTTGGTCAAAAATCGCCAATCTCCGAAATGTTGATGTAAATCGCTTTCGAACGGAGGCCAAAATGACATCTTTTGTCTCTTCAATTTTGCCCACGTGATACCTGTAAGAATTTTACTTTTTGATGCGTTGAATTACATCCCGTTGGGCTTCCAAATGGGTCACTTTTCATGGCGATTGGATCTATCTTGGTCAAAAAATCCGTCAATCTCCGAAATGTTGACGAAATCTGCTTTCGAACGGAGGCCAAAATGACATCTTTTGTCTCTTCAAAACGTGATACCTACGTAAGAATTTTACTTTTGATGCGTTGAATTACATCCTGTTGGGCTTCCAACAGTCACTTTTCATGGCGATCGGATCTATCTTGGTCAAAATCCGCCAATCGCCGAAATGTTGATAGAAATCTACACCTAACGGAGGCCAAAATGGTATCTTTTGTCTCTTCAACTGCCCACGTGATACCTGTAAAATTTTACTTTTTGATACGTTGAATTACATCCTGTTGGGCTTCCAACGTGTCACTTTTCGTGGCGATCGGATCTATCTTGGTCAAAATCTGCCAATGCGCCGGAAATGTTGACGTAAATCTGCACGAATGGAGGGCCAAAATGGCATCTTTTGTCTCTTCAAATTGCCCATGTGATACCTGTAAGAATTTTAATTCTCGATAATGTTAAATTACATCCTATTGGGCTTCCAACAGTCACTTTTTATGTGGATCTATCTTGGTCAAAATCCGCCAATCGCCGTAAATCTGCCTCAGCGAGGGCCAAAATGGCATCTTTTGTCTCTTCAAGAGTCCATGGGTACTGTAAGAATTTTACTTTTGATAATGTTAAATTACATCCTGTTGGGCTTCCAACGGTCACTTTTCATGGCGATTGGATCTATCTTGGTCAAAAAATCTGCCAATCTCGAAATATTGATAAAATGCCCGAACGAGGGCCAAAATGGCATCTTTTGTCTCTTCAAACACCCACGTGATACCGGAAGAATTTTAATTTTTGATGGGTTGAAATTACATCCTTTGGGCTTCCAACAAAGTCACTTTTGTGGCGACTGGATCTATCTTGGTCAAAATCGCCAATCTCCATAAATGTTGATGAAATCCGCCTCGAACGGAGGCCGAATGACCTCTTTTGAAAACCGTCAATTTTGCGAGCCTTCGCGATGCCTATCGACATGGACTTATGGATTTCAAAAATAGCTTTCTACTAGCTTTGCATGGAGTCCGTAATCACTACGATTGAGTTCTGAAACTCAAAAAATGTCACCGCTAGGAATCGTGATGTAAATTTCCCTGAATGGAGGCCAAAATGGCATCTTTGGGCTCCTTAGCTGCCCCACGTGATAACCGTAAGAATTATACTTTTCGATCCTCTAAATTAGGTCATGTTGGGCTTCCAACAGTCACTTTTCATGGCGATCGGATCAATCTTGGTCAAAAATCCGCCAATCTCCGGAAATGTTGATAGAAATCTGCTCGAAGGGAGGCCAAAATGGCATCTTTTGTCTCTTCAACCGCCCACGTGATACCGTAAGAATTTTACTTTTGATGCGTTGAATTACATCCTGTTGGGCTTCCAACAGTCACTTTTTGTGGCGATGGATCTATCTTGGTCAAAAATCTGCCAATCGCCGAAATGTTGATGTAAATCTGCATCGAACGAGGCCAAAATGGCATCTTTTATCTCTTCATTTGCCCACGTGATACCCGTAAAGAATTTTACTTTTTGATACGTTGAATTACATCCTCGTTGGTCTTCCAATAGGTCACTTTTAGTGGCGATCGGATCTATCTTGGTCAAAAATCTGCCAATCGCCCGAAATGTTGATGTAAATCTGCACGAATGGAGGCCAAAATGGCATCTTTTGTCTTTTCAGTTGCCCATGTGATACCGTAAGAATTTTACTTTTCGATACATTAAATTACATCCTATTGGGCTTCCAACAGGTCACTTTTCATGGGCGACTAGATCTATCTTGGTCAAAAATCCGCCAATCGCCAAAATCTACCCTCGCGAGAGGCCAAATGGCATCTTTTGTCTCTTCACCCCCATGTGATACACGTAAGAATTTTACTTTTTCGATAACATTAAATTACATCCCGTGGGCTTCCAACAGTTCACTTTTTTCGTGGGCGATTGGATCTATCTTGGTCAAAAATCGCCAATCTCCATAAATGTTGATGTAAATCGCACGAACGGAGGCCAAAATGGCATCTTTTATCTCTTCAGTTTCCACGTGATACCGTAAGCATTTTACTTTTTGATGCATTGAATTATATCCTGTTGGGCTTCCAACGAGTCACTTTTGTGGCGAATTGGATCTATCTTGGTCAAAAATCGATAATCTCCATAAATGTTGATGTAAATCGCCTTAACGGAGGCCGAATGACGTCTTTTGAAAACCGTCAATTTTGCGGAGCCTTTGCGATGCCTATCGACATGGACTTATGGATTTCAAAAATAGCTTTCTACTAGCTTTGCAGAGTCGAATCCGTAATCACTACGATTGGAGTTAGGGTACTCAAAAATGTCACCGCTAGGAATCGTGACGAAATTTCCCTGAATGGAGGCCAAAATGGCATCTTTGGGCTCCTTAGCTGCCCCACGGATAACCGTGTAGAATTATACTTTTCGATCCTCTAAATTAGGTCATGTTGGGCTTCCAACAGTCACTTTTCATGGCGATGGATCTATCTTGGTCAAAAATCCGCCAATCTCTAGAAATGTTGATTGAAATCGCCGAACGGAGGCCAAAATGACATCTTTTGTCTCTTCACGCCCCAATGATACCTGTAAGAATTTCACTTTTTGATGCGTTGAATTACATCCCGTTGGGCTTCCAACAGGTCACTTTTCCCGGGCGATTGGATCTATCTTGGTCAAAAATCGCCAATCGCTAGAAATGTTGATGTAAATCGCACGAACGGAGGCCAAAATGGCATCTTTTATCTCTTCACCGCCCCATGTGATACCGTAAGAATTTTACTTTTTGGATAACGTTAAATTACATTCTGTTGGGCTTCCAACAGGTCACTTTTCGTGGTGACTGGATCTATCTTGGTCAAAAATCTGCCAATCTCCGTAAATGTTGACAAAAATGCCAACGACGGGAGGCCAAAATGACATCTTTTGTCTCTTAGTTTTACCACGTGATACCGTAAAGAATTTTACTTTTTGATCCGTTGAATTACATCCTGTTGGGCTTCCAACAGGTCACTTTTCATGGCGACCGCGTAATGGATCTATCTTGGTCAAAAATCCGCCAATCTCCAGAAATGTTGATGAAAATCGCCGAACGGCGAGGCCAAAATGACATCTTTTGTCTCTTCAAATTGCCCACGTGATACCCGTAAGAATTTTTACTTTTTGATGCGTTGAATTACATCCCCGTTGGGCTTCCAACAGTCACTTTTCATGGCGACTGGATCTATCTTGGTCAAAAATCTGCCAATCGCTAGAAATGTTGACCAAATCTACACGAACGGAGGCCAAAATGGCATCTTTTGTCTCTTCAACCGCCCACGTGATACATGTAAAATTTTACTTTTGATACGTTGAATTACATCCTGTTGGGCTTCCAACGAGTCACTTTCGTTTAGGCGCTTGGATCTATCTTGGTCAAAAATCTGCCAATCGCCGAAATGTTGACGTAAATCGCATGAATGGAGGCCAAAATGGCATCTTTTGTCTCTTCAGCCGCCCATGTGATACACTCGTAAAATTTTACTTTTCGATCGTTAAATTACATCCTATTGGGGTTCTAACAGGTCACTTTTCATGGTGACCGGATCTATCTTGGTCAAAATCTGCCAATCGCCCGAAATCGCCTCGAGCAGAGGCCAAAATGGCATCTTTTGTCTCTTCAGCTGCCCACGTGATACCTATAAGAATTTTACTTTTCGATAACGTTAAATTACATCCTGTTGGGCTTCCAACAGGTCACTTTTGTGGCGCATTGGATCTATCTTGGTCAAAATCTGCTAATCTCCATAAATGTTGATGCCAATCGCCCCCGAACGGAGGCGGAGAATGACGTCTTTTTGAAAACCATCAATTTTGCGCGAGCCTTCGCGATACCTATCGAACATGGACTTATGGATTTCAAAAATAGCTTTCCACTAGCTTCGCAGACGAGTCCGTAATCACTACGATTGGAGTTACGTAAACTCAAAAATGTCACCGCTAGGAATCGTTCTGTAAATTTTTCCTGAATGGAGGCCAAAATGGCAACTTTGGGCTCCTTAGCTGCCCCACCGATAACTCGTAAGAATTATACTTTTCGATCCTCTAAATTTGGTCTTGTTGGGCTTCCAACAGTCACTTTTCATGGCGATCGATCTATCTTGGTCAAAAATCCATCAATCTCTAGAAATGTTGATAGAAATCGCCGAAGGGAGGCCAAAATGGCATCTTTTGTCTCTTCAAATTTGCCCACGTGATACCTGTAAAATTTTACTTTTTGATGCATTGAATTACATCTGTTGGGCTTCCAAGGTCACTTTTCGTGGCGATTTGGATCTATCTTGGTCAAAAATCTGCCAATCGCCGTAAATGTTGACGTAAATCTGCATGAACGGAGGCCAAAATGGCATCTTTTATCTCTTCACGGCCCACGTGATACACATGTAATTTTTTACTTTTTGATACGTTGAATTACATCCTCGTTGGTCTTCCAATAGGTCACTTTTAGTGGTGACTGGATCTATCTTGGTCAAAAAATCTGCCAATCGCCAAAATGTTGATGAAATCGCACGAATGGAGGCCAAAATGGCATCTTTTGTCTTTTCAAATGCCCATGTGATACCTGTAAGAATTTTACTTTTCGATACATTAAATTACATCCTATTGGGCTTCCAACAGGTCACTTTTAAGTGGCGACTAGATCTATCTTGGTCAAAAATCTGCCAATCGCCGTAAATCTACCCGAACGAGGCGAAATGGCATCTTTTGTCTCTTCAATTTGCCCATGTGATACATGTAAGAATTTTACTTTTTCGATAACATTAAATTACATCCTGCTGGGCTTCCAACGGTTCACTTTTCGTGGCGATTGGATCTATCTTGGTCAAAAATGCCAATCTCCATAAATGTTGATGCCAATCGCCTCGACGGAGGCCAAATGACCTCTTTTGAAAACCATCAATTTTGCGAGCCTTTCGCGATGCCTATCGACATGGACTTATGGATTTCAAAAATAGCTTTCTACTAGCCATACGGAGTCCATATCACTATGATTGGAGTTCTACGGAACTCAAAAAATGTCACCGCTAGGAATCGTGGATGTAAATTTCCCCTCAATGGAGGCCAAAATGGCATCTTTGGGCTCCCTTAGCTGCCCTACACGTGATAACCGTAAGAATTATACTTTTCAATCCTCTAAATTAGGTCATGTTGGGCTTCCAACAGTCACTTTTCATGGCGATCGGATCAATCTTGGTCAAAAATCCGCCAATCTCCGAAATGTTGATAGAAATCTGCTTTCGAAGGGAGGCCAAAATGGCATCTTTTTCTCTCTTCAAACTGCCCACGTGATACACGTAAAAATTTTACTTTTTGATGCGTTGAATTACATCCCGTTGGGCTTCCAACGGTCACTTTTCGTGGCGATTTGGATCTATCTTGGTCAAAAATCCGCCAATCGCCGAAATGTTGACGAAATCGCATCAAGGAGGCCCAAATGGCATCTTTTATCTCTTCAGCTGCCCACGTGATACACCGTAAGAATTTTACTTTTGATACGTTGAATTACATCCTGTTGGTCTTCCAATAGGTCACTTTTCGTGGCGATTGGATCTATCTTGGTCAAAAATCTACCAATCGCCAGAAATATTGGCCAAATCTGGCATCTTTTGAATGGAGGCCAAAATGGCATCTTTTGTCTTTTCAAATTTGCCCATGTGATACCTTTCGTAAAATTTTTACTTTTCGATACGTTAAATTACATCCTATTGGGCTTCCTAACGGGTCACTTTTCGCGGGCGACCGGATCTATCTTGGTCAAAAATAGTTTCTACAGCCGCCAAATCGCCGCCACCGAATCTCAAATTTCCTCGAATGGAGGCCAAAATGGCATCTTTTGTCTCTTGCTTGCCCATGTGATACTGATAAGAATTTTACTTTTCGATAATGTTAAATTACATCCCCGTTGGGCTTCCAACGTCACTTTTCATGGCGACCGATGTATCTTGGTCAAAAATCTGCCAATCTCGAAATATTGATAGAAATCGCTCGAAGGGGAGGCCAAAATGGCATCTTTTGTCTCTTCACCGCCCACATGATACCGGAAGAATTTTACTTTTTGATGCGTTGAATTACATCTGTTGGGCTTCCAACAGGTCACTTTTGTGGCGGCCGGATCTATCTTGGTCAAAAATCGCCAATCGCCGGAAATGTTGATGAAATCTGCGCGAACGGAGGCCAAAATGGCATCTTTTGTCTCTTCATTTTGCCACGTGATATCGTAAGAATTTTACTTTTTGATACATTGAATTACATCCTGTTGGGCTTCCAAATGGATCACTTTTTAGTGGTGATTTGGATCTATCTTGGTCAAAAATCTGCCAATCGCCGAAAATGTTGGCAGAAATGCGCACGAATCGAGGCCAAAATGGCATCTTTTGTCTCTTCAGCTGCCCATGTGATACACGTAAAAATTTTAATTCTCGATCGTTAAATTACATCCTATTGGGCTTCCAACAGGTCACTTTTCGTGGCGGTTGGATCTATCTTGGTCAAAAATCGCTGTCGCCCGGAAATCTGCCCGCGACGAGGAGGCCAAAATGGCATCTTTTGTCTCTTCAAGACCCATTGGTACTGTAAAAATTTTACTTTTAGATAACGTTAAATTACATCTGTTGGGCTTCCAACAGGTCACTTTTCATGGCGATTGGATCTATCTTGGTCAAAAATCTGCCAATCGCCCGAAATCTGCCCGAAACGAGGCCAAAATGGCATCTTTTGTCTCTTCGGTTGCCCACGTGATACACCGTAAGAATTTAACTTTTCGATAACGTTAAATTACATCCTGTTGGGCTTCCAACGGTCACTTTTTCGTGGCGATCGGATCTATCTTGGTCAAAATCGCCCAATCTCCATAAATGTTGATGAATCGCGCCCGAGCGGAGGCGGAATGACCTCTTTTGAAAACCGTCAATTTTGCGAGCCTTCGCGATGCCTATCGGACATGGACTTATGGATTTCAAAATAGCTTTCTACTAGCTTTGCATGGAGTCCGAATCACTACGATTGGAGTTACGGAACTCAAAAATGTCACCGCTAGGAATCGTGACGAAATTTCCACTGAATGGAGGCCAAAATGGCATCTTTGGGCTCCTTAGCTGCCCCCATGCGTGATAAGCTGTAAGAATTATACTTTTCGATCCTCTAAATTAGGTCATGTTGGGCTTCCAACGTCACTTTTCATGGCGGCGGATCAATCTTGGTCAAAAATCCGCCAATCTCGAGAAATGTTGATAGAAATCTGCTTTCGAAGGGAGGCCAAAATGGCATCTTTTGTCTCTTCACTTTGCCCACGTGATACACTGTAAGAATTTTACCTTTTTTGATGCATTGAATTACATCTGTTGGGCTTCCAACGGGTCACTTTTCATGGCGATGGATCTATCTTGGTCAAAAATCGCCCAATCGCGAAATCTGCCCGAAACAGGCCAAAATGACATCTTTTGTCTCTTGTTTGCCCATGTGATACACAGTAAGAATTTTACTTTTCGATAATGTTAAATTACATCCTGTTGGGCTTCCAACGGGTCACTTTTCATGGCGACCGGATCTATCTTGGTCAAAAATCTGCCAATCTCGAAATATTGATAGAAATCGCTCGAAGGGAGGCCAAAATGGCATCTTTTGTCTCTTCATTTGCCCACGTGATACACGGAAGAATTTTACTTTTGATGCGTTGAATTACATCCTGTTGGGTTTCCAACAGGTCACTTTTTTGGCGGCGGATCTATCTTGGTCAAAAATCGCCAATCGCCGAAATGTTGATCTTTATAAATCCGCATCGAGCGGAGGCCAAAATGGCATCTTTTGTCTCTTCGGTTGCCCGTGATATCTTGGTCGTAAGAATTTTACTTTTTGATACATTGAATTACATCCTGTTGGGCTTCCAACAGGTCACTTTTAGTGGTGACTTGGATCTATCTTGGTCAAAAATCTCCAATCGCCGAGAAATGTTGGCCAAATCTGCACGAATCGAGGCCAAAATGGCATCTTTTGTCTCTTCAATTTTGCCCATGTGATACCTATAAAATTTTACTTTTGATGCATTGAATTACATCCTGTTGGGCTTCCAACGGGTCACTTTTCATGGCGGCCGGATCTATCTTGGTCAAAAATCTGCCAATCGCCCGAAAATGTTGTGAGAAATCTGCACGAATCGAGGCCAAAATGGCATCTTTTGTCTCTTCAAATTGCCCATGTGATACCTGTAAGAATTTTACTTTTTGATGCATTGAATTACATGCTGTTGGGCTTCCAACAGTCACTTTTCATGGTGATTTGGATCTATCTGGTCAAAAATCTGCCAATCGCCCGAAAATGTTGGCCAAATCTGCACGAATCGAGGCCAAAATGGCATCTTTTGTCTCTTCAGCTTGCCCATGTGATACCAGTAAAATTTTACTTTTGATGCATTGAATTACATCCTGTTGGGCTTCCAACGGGTCACTTTTCGTGGCGGCCCCGGATCTATCTTGGTCAAAAATCTGCCAATCGCCCGAAATCTGCCGACGAGAGGCCAAAATGGCATCTTTTGTCTCTTCATTTGCCCATGTGATACCTGTAAGAATTTTACTTTTTCGATAATGTTAAATTACATCTGTTGGGCTTCCAACGGGTCACTTTTCATGGCGATTTGGATCTATCTTGGTCAAAAATCTGCCAATCTCGGAAATATTGATAGAAATCTGCTCTTCGAAGGGAGGCCAAAATGGCATCTTTTGTCTCTTATTTTGCCCACGTGATACACGGAAGAATTTTACTTTTTGATGCGTTGAATTACATCTGTTGGGCTTCCAACGGTCACTTTTTGTGGCAAGCGGATCTATCTTGGTCAAAAATCTGCCAATCGCCGGAAATGTTGGGATGAAATGCGCGCGAGCGGAGGCCAAAATGGCATCTTTTGTCTCTTCATTTGCCGCGTGATATCTGTAAGAATTTTACTTTTTGATACATTGAATTACATCTGTTGGGCTTCCAACGTCACTTTTAGTGGTGACTGGATCTATCTTGGTCAAAAATCTGCCAATCGCCCGAAAATGTTGACGAGAATCGCACGAATCGAGGCCAAAATGGCATCTTTTGTCTCTTCAGCTGCCCATGTGATACTGTAAGAATTTTAATTCTCGTCGTTAAATTACATCCTATTGGGCTTCCAACGAGGTCACTTTTCGTGGCGACTGGATCTATCTTGGTCAAAAATCTGCCAATCGCCGAAATCTGCCCCGAACGAGGGCCAAAATGGCATCTTTTGTCTCTTCGCCCATTACCCGTGGTACACGTAAAATTTTACTTTTCGATAACGTTAAATTACATCTGTTGGGCTTCCAACGAGTCACTTTTCATGGCTATTGGATCTATCTTGGTCAAAAATCTGCCCATCGCCCCGGAAATCTGCCCGACGAGAGGCCAAAATGACATCTTTTGTCTCTTCATTTGCCCACGTGATACCTGTAAGAATTTAACTTTTCGATAACGTTAAATTACATCCTGTTGGGCTTCCAACGGGTCACTTTTAAATGGCGGGGATCTATCTTGGTTAAAATCTGCCAATCTCCATAAATGTTGGCCAAATGCGCGAGCGGAGGCGAGAATGACCTCTTTTTGAAAACCGTCAATTTTGCGAGCCTTCGCGTGCCTATCGACATGGACTTATGGATTTCAAAAATAGCTTTCTACTAGCTTTGCATGGAGTCCGAATCACTACGATTGGAGTTCACGGAACTCAAAAATGTCACCGCTAGGAATCGTGATGAAATTTCCCTGAATGGAGGCCAAAATGGCATCTTTGGGCTCCTTAGCTGCCCCACGTGATAACTGTAAGAATTATACTTTTCGATCCTCTAAATTAGGTCTTGTTGGGCTTCGAACGGGTCACTTTTCATGGCGTTGGATCTATCTTGGTCAAAAATCCATCAATCTTGGTCAAAAATCCGCCAATCTCGAAATGTTGATAGAAATCTGCTCGAAGGGAGGCCAAAATGGCATCTTTTGTCTCTTCGGTGCCCACGTGATACCTGTAAGAATTTTACTTTTGATGCATTGAATTACATCTGTTGGGCTTCCAACGGGTCACTTTTCATGGCGGCCGGATCTATCTTGGTCAAAAAATCGCCAATCGCCCGTAAATCTGCCCGAAACAGAGGCCAAAATGGCATCTTTTGTCTCTTCAACTGCCCATGTGATACCTGTAAGAATTTTACTTTTCGATAATGTTAAATTACATCCTGTTGGGCTTCCAACGAGGTCACTTTTCATGGCGGCGGATCTATCTTGGTCAAAAATCTGCCAATCTCCGAAATATTGATAGAAATCGCTCGAAGGGGAGGCTAAAATGGCATCTTTTGTCTCTTCACTGCCCGTGATACTGTAAGAATTTTACTTTTGATGCATTGAATTACATCTGTTGGGCTTCCAACGGTCACACTTTTGTGGCGGCTGGATCTATCTTGGTCAAAAATCTGCTAATCTCCATAAATGTTGACAAAATCTTCGAGAATCGGAGGCGGAATGGCGTCTTTTGAAAACCCTCAATTTTGCGAGCCTTCGCGTGCCTATCGGACATGGACTTATGGATTTCAAAAATAGCTTTCTACTAGCTTCGCACGGAGTCGGAATCACTACGATTGGAGTTACGGAACTCAAAAATGTCACCGCTAGGAATCGTGGATGAAATTTCCTGAATGGAGGCCAAAATGGCATCTTTGGGCTCCTTAGCCGCCCCACGTGATAACCGTCGAATTATACTTTTCGATCCTCTAAATTAGGTCATGTTGGGCTTCCAAATGGTCACTTTTCATGGCGCGGATCTATCTTGGTCAAAAATCCGCCAATCTCCGAAATGTTGACAAATCTGCTCGAACGGAGGCCAAAATGACATCTTTTGTCTCTTCAAATGCCCACGTGATACCGTAAGAATTTCACTTTTTGATGCGTTGAATTACATCTGTTGGGCTTCCAACAGTCACTTTTCTGGCGGCCGGATCTATCTTGGTCAAAAATCGGCAATCGCTAGAAATGTTGGATGAAAATCTGCACGCGAAACGGAGGCCAAAATGGCATCTTTTATCTCTTCACCGCCCACGTGATACCGTTTGAATTTTACTTTTTGATACGTTGAATTACATCTGTTGGTCTTCCAACAGGTCACTTTTAGTGGCGACCGATCTATCTTGGTCAAAAATCTGCCAATCGCAAGAAATGTTGACAGAATCGCACGAATGGAGGCCAAAATGGCATCTTTTGTCTCTTCGGTTTTGCCATGTGATACCCACGTAAGAATTTTACTTTTCGATACATTAAATTACATCCTATTGGGCTTCCAACGGTCACTTTTAAATTGGCGGATTGGATCTATCTTGGTCAAAAAATCGCCAATCGCGAGAAATCGCCCAAACAGAGGCCAAAATGGCCTCTTTTGTCTCTTCATTTGCCCACGTGATACACAAAGAATTTTCCTTTTGATAACGTTAAATTACATCCTGTTGGGCTTCCAACGAGGTCACTTTCGTGGGCGACCGGATCTATCTTGGTCAAAATCTGCCAATCTCGAAAATGTTGACCAAATCGCTCGAGCGGAGGCCAAAATGACATCTTTTGTCTCTGCGCGGTTGCCCACGTGATACACGTAAGAATTTTACTTTTTGATGCGTTGAATTACATCTGTTGGGCTTCCAACGGGTCACTTTTCATGGCGATTGGATCTATCTTGGTCAAAAATCCGCCAATCTCGAAATGTTGACGAAAATCTGCTTTCGAACGGAGGCCAAAATGACATCTTTTGTCTCTTCACCGCCCACGTGATACCGTAAGAATTTTACTTTTGATGCGTTGAATTACATCTGTTGGGCTTCCAACGGGTCACTTTTCATGGCGATGGATCTATCTTGGTCAAAAATCTGCCAATCGCCCGAGAAATGTTGACGAAATCTACTACGAGCGGAGGCCAAAATGGCATCTTTTGTCTCTTCAACTGCCCACGTGATACCTGTAAAATTTTACTTTTTGATACGTTGAATTACATCTGTTGGGCTTCCAATAGGTCACTTTTCGTGGGGGACTGGATCTATCTTGGTCAAAAAATCTGCCAATCGCCCGAAATGTTGATGTAAATGCGCATGAATGGAGGCCAAAATGGCATCTTTTGTCTCTTCAGTTGCCCATGTGATACCCGTAAAATTTTTACTTTTCGATACGTTAAATTACATCCTATTGGGGTTCTAACGGGTCACTTTTCATGGTGATTTGGATCTATCTTGGTCAAAAATCGCAAATCGCCCGCCTCCCGAACGAGGCCAAAATGGCATCTTTTGTCTCTTCATTTGCCCACGTGATACCCAGTAAGAATTTTACTTTTCGATAACGTTAAATTACATCTGTTGGGCTTCCAACGGGTCACTTTTGTGGCGACCGGATCTATCTTGGTCAAAAATCGCTAATCTCCATAAATGTTGATGAAATCTGCCCGAACGGAGGCGGAATGACCTCTTTTGAAAACCGTCAATTTTGCAAGCCTTCACGATGCCTATCGGACATGGACTTATGGATTTCAAAAATAGCTTTCTACTAGCTTCGCCCGGAGTCCAAGATCACTATGATTGGAGTTACTTGGTCAAAAAATGTCACCGCTAGGAATCGTGGCGTAAATTTCCACTGAATGGAGGCCAAATGGCATCTTTGGGCTCCTTAGTCGCCCCACGTGATAACTGTAAAGATTATACTTTTCAATCCTCTAAATTAGGTCATGTTGGGCTTCCAACAGGTCACTTTTCATGGCGACCGGATCTATCTTGGTCAAAAATCCGCCAATCTCCGAAATGTTGATAGAAATCGCTCGAAGGGAGGCCAAAATGGCATCTTTTGTCTCTTCACTGCCCACGTGATACCCGTAAGAATTTTACTTTTTGATGCGTTGAATTACATCCTGTTGGGCTTCCAACAGTTCACTTTTTCGTGGCGATCGGATCTATCTTGGTCAAAAATCTGCCAATCGCCGTAAATGTTGGCGTAAATCGCACGAACGGAGGCCAAAATGGCATCTTTTATCTCTTCACTGCCCACGTGATACCCGTAAGAATTTTACTTTTGATACGTTGAATTACATCCTGTTGGTCTTCCAATAGGTCACTTTTAGTGGTGATTGGATCTATCTTGGTCAAAAATCTACCAATCGCCATAAATGTTGACGTAAATCGCATCAATGGAGGCCAAAATGGCATCTTTTGTCTTTTCACCGCCCATGTGATACCTGTAAGAATTTTACTTTTCGATACGTTAAATTACATCCTATTGGGCTTCCAACAGTCACTTTTCGTGGCGACCGGATCTATCTTGGTCAAAAATCTGCCAATCGCCGAAAATCTGCCCGAACAGGGCCAAAATGGCATCTTTTGTCTCTTCATTTTGCCCATGTGATACCCGTAAGAATTTTACTTTTCGATAATGTTAAATTACATCCTGTTGGGCTTCCAACAGTCACTTTTCATGGCGACCGGATCTATCTTGGTCAAAAATCTGCCAATCTCCGAAAATATTGAGAGAAATCTGCTCGAAGGGAGGCCAAAATGGCATCTTTTGTCTCTTCACCGCCCACGTGATACCCGGAAGAATTTTACTTTTTGATGCGTTGAATTACATCCTGTTGGGCTTCCAACAGGTCACTTTTTGTGGCGACCGGATCTATCTTGGTCAAAAATCGCCAATCGCCGGAAATGTTGACGTAATCTGCACGAACGGATGCCAAAATGGCATCTTTTGTCTCTTCAATTTGCCCACGTGATATCGTAAGAATTTTACTTTTGATACATTGAATTAAATCTGTTGGGCTTCCAACAGGTCACTTTTAGTGGTGATTTGGATCTATCTTGGTCAAAAATCTGCCAATCGCCAGAAATGTTGATGCCAAATCTGCACGAATCGAGGCCAAAATGGCATCTTTTGTCTCTTCACGCCCATGTGATACCCGTAAGAATTTTAATTCTCGATACATTAAATTACATCCTATTGGGCTTCCAACAGGTCACTTTTCATGGCGGACGGATCTATCTTGGTCAAAAATCTGCCAATCGCCCGATCTCTGCTCGAACAGAGGCCAAAATGGCATCTTTTGTCTCTTCGGCCACCCACGTGGTACTGTAAGAATTTAACTTTTCGATAACGTTAAATTACATCTGTTGGGCTTCCAACGGGTCACTTTTCGTGGCGATTGGATCTATCTTGGTCAAAAATCTGCCAATCGCCATAAAATCTGCCCGAACGAGAGGCCAAAATGGCATCTTTTGTCTCTTCAATTTTGCCCACGTGATACCTATAAGAATTTAACTTTTCGATAACGTTAAATTACATCTGTTGGGCTTTCAACGGGTCACTTTTCGTGGCGGCGGATCTATCTTGGTCAAAATCGCCAATCTCCATAAATGTTGGCGAAATGCGCCCCAAACGGAGGCGAGAATGACCTCTTTTGAAAACCGTCAATTTTGCGAGCCTTCGCGATGCCTATCGGACATGGACTTATGGATTTCAAAAATAGCTTTCTACTAGCTTTGCACGGAGTCCGAATCACTACGATTGGAGTTACGGAACTCAAAAAATGTCACCGCTAGGAATCGTGACAGAAATTTCCTGAATGGAGGCCAAAATGGCATCTTTGGGCTCCTTAGCTGCCCCACGTGATAAGCAAAGAATTATACTTTTCGATCCTCTAAATTAGGTCATGTTGGGCTTCCAACGGGTCACTTTTCATGGCGGCTGGATCAATCTTGGTCAAAAATCCGCCAATCTCCGAAATGTTGATAGAAATCTGCTCGAAGGGGAGGCCAAAATGGCATCTTTTGTCTCTTCAAATTGCCCACGTGATACCTGTAAGAATTTTACTTTTGATGCATTGAATTACATCCTGTTGGGCTTCCAACGGTCACTTTTCGTGGCGGATCTATCTTGGTCAAAAATCTGCCAATCGCGAGAAATGTTGACGAAATCTGCACGAATGGAGGCCAAAATGGCATCTTTTGTCTCTTCATTTTGCCCATGTGATACCCGTAAGAATTTTACTTCTTGATACATTAAATTACATCCTATTGGGCTTCCAACGGGTCACTTTTTGTGGCGATTTGGATCCATCTTGGTCAAAAATCTGCCAATCGCCCGAAATCTGCCCGAACGAGAGGCCAAAATGGCATCTTTGGGCTCCTTAGCCGCCCCACGTGATAACCTGTAAGAATTATACTTTTCGATCCTCTAAATTAGGTCATGTTGGGCTTCCAACAGGTCACTTTTCATGGCGACCGGATCTATCTTGGTCAAAAATCCGCCAATCTCCGAAATGTTGATAGAAATCGCTCGAAGGGAGGCCAAAATGGCATCTTTTGTCTCTTCAAACGCCCACGTGATACCTGTAAGAATTTTACTTTTGATGCATTGAATTACATCTGTTGGGCTTCCAACAGGTCACTTTTCGGGCGGCTGGATCTATCTTGGTCAAAAATCTACCAATCGCCGAGAAATGTTGACAAAATCGCACGAATGGAGGCCAAAATGGCATCTTTTGTCTTTTCACCGCCCATGTGATACTGTAAAGAATTTTACTTTTTGATACGTTAAATTACATCCTATTGGGCTTCCAACAGGTCACTTTTCGTGGCGACTGGATCTATCTTGGTCAAAAATCTGCCAATCGCCCGAAATCTGCGCGAACCGAGGCCAAAATGGCATCTTTTGTCTCTTCACCGCCCATGTGATACACAGTAAGAATTTTACTTTTCGATAATGTTAAATTACATCCTGTTGGGCTTCCAACGGTCACTTTTAATGGCGATTGGATCTATCTTGGTCAAAAATCTGCCAATCTCGAAATATTGATAGAAATCTGCTTTCGAAGGGAGGCCAAAATGGCATCTTTTGTCTCTTCACGCCCCCGTGATACACGGAAGAATTTTACTTTTTGATGCGTTGAATTACATCTGTTGGGCTTCCAACAGGTCACTTTTTGTGACGATTTGGATCTATCTTGGTCAAAAATCTGCCAATCGCCGAAATGTTGACGAAATCTGCACGAACGGAGGCCAAAATGGCATCTTTTGTCTCTTCATTTGCCCACGTGATATCTCAAGAATTTTACTTTTGATACATTGAATTACATCTGTTGGGCTTCCAACAGGTCACTTTTAGTGGTGATTTGGATCTATCTTGGTCAAAAATCTGCCAATCGCGAGAAAATGTTGACGAAAATCTGCACGAATCGAGGCCAAAATGGCATCTTTTTGTCTCTTCACTTGCCCATGTGATACCCGTAAGAATTTTAATTCTCGATCGTTAAATTACATCCTATTGGGCTTCCAACGGTCACTTTTCATGGCGACTGGATCTATCTTGGTCAAAAATCTGCCAATCGCCCGAAATCTGCTTTAACGAGAGGCCAAAATGGCATCTTTTGTCTCTTCAAGAGCCCACGTGGTACCAGTAAGAATTTTACTTTTCGATAACGTTAAATTACATCTGTTGGGCTTCCAACAGGTCAC
The DNA here is from genome assembly GCA_015847255.1 of Hyparrhenia diplandra. Lineage (NCBI taxonomy): Eukaryota > Viridiplantae > Streptophyta > Magnoliopsida > Poales > Poaceae > Hyparrhenia > Hyparrhenia diplandra. The sequence goes on along the minus strand of JADLZK010005279.1, from coordinate 14,758 downwards.
TTTTCGTGGCGATTGGATCTATCTTGGTCAAAAATCTGCCAATCGCGAAATCTGCCCGAACGAGAGGCCAAAATGGCATCTTTTGTCTCTTCACTGCCCACGTGATACACAGTAAGAATTTAACTTTTTCGATAACGTTAAATTACATCTGTTGGGCTTCCAACAGTCACTTTTCATGGCGGCCGGATCTATCTTGGTCAAAATCTGCCAATCTCCATAAATGTTGGCCAAATGCGCCTTCGAACGGAGGCGGAATGACCTCTTTTGAAAACCGTCAATTTTGCGAGCCTTCGTGATGCCTATCGGATATGGACTTATGGATTTCAAAAAATAGCTTTCTACTAGCTTTGCACGGAGTCCAGAATCACTACAATTGGAGTTACGGAACTCAAAAATGTCACCGCTAGGAATCGTGATGTAAATTTCCCTGAATGGAGGCCAAAATGGCATCTTTGGGCTCCTTAGCTGCCCCACGTGATAACTTGTAAGAATTATACTTTTCGATCCTCTAAATTAGGTCATGTTGGGCTTCCAACAGGTCACTTTTCACGGCGATCGGATCAATCTTGGTCAAAAATCCGCCAATCTCCGAAATGTTGATAGAAATCGCTCGAAGGGAGGCCAAAATGGCATCTTTTGTCTCTTCACCGCCCACGTGATACCGTAAGAATTTTACTTTTTGATGCATTGAATTACATCCTGTTGGGCTTCCAACAGGTCACTTTTCGTGTATTTGGATCTATCTTGGTCAAAAATCTACCAATCGCCGTAAATGTTGACGTAAATCTGCACGAATGGAGGCCAAAATGGCATCTTTTTGTCTTTTCATTTGCCCATGTGATACCCGTAAGAATTTTACTTTTTGATACGTTAAATTACATCCTATTGGGCTTCCAACAGGTCACTTTTTAAATGGCGATTTGGATCTATCTTGGTCAAAAATCTGCCAATCGCCAAAATCTGCCGAACGAGGCCAAAATGGCATCTTTTGTCTCTTCACCGCCCATGTGATACTGTAAGAATTTTTACTTTTGATAATGTTAAATTACATCTGTTGGGCTTCCAACAGGTCACTTTTCATGGCGGCATCGGATCTATCTTGGTCAAAAATCTGCCAATCTCCGAAATATTGATAGAAATCGCTCGAAGGGAGGCCAAAATGGCATCTTTTGTCTCTTCACTGCCCACGTGATACCTGGAAGAATTTTACTTTTTGATGGGTTGAATTACATCCTGTTGGGCTTCCAACAGGTCACTTTTGTGGCGGCCGGATCTATCTTGGTCAAAAATCTGCCAATCACCGAAAATGTTGATGTAAATCCGCCTCGAACGGAGGCGAGAATGACCTCTTTTGAAAACCGTCAATTTTGCGAGCCTTCGCGATGCCTATCGAGACATGGACTTATAGATTTCAAAAATAGCTTTCTACTAGCTTCGCACGGAGTCCGAATCACCTGCGATTGGAGTTACGGAACTCAAAAAATGTCACCGCTAGGAATCGTGACGAAATTTCCCTGAATGGAGGCCAAAATGGCATCTTTGGGCTCCTTAGCGCCCCACGTGATAACTGTAAGAATTATACTTTTCGATCCTCTAAATTAGGTCATGTTGGGCTTCCAACAGGTCACTTTTCATGGCGATCGGATCAATCTTGGTCAAAAATCCGCCAATCTCCGAAATGTTGATAGAAATCTGCTCGAAGGGAGGCCAAAATGGCATCTTTTGTCTCTTCACCGCCCACGTGATACCGGAAGAATTTTACTTTTTGATGCGTTGAATTACATCCTGTTGGGCTTCCAACAGGTCACTTTTTGTGGCGGATCTATCTTGGTCAAAAAATCTGCCAATCGCCCGAAATGTTGACGGCCAATCTGCCTAACGGAGGCCAAAATGGCATCTTTTGTCTCTTCGGTGCCCACGTGATATCTGTAAAGAATTTTACTTTTGATACATTGAATTACATCCTGTTGGGCTTCCAACAGTCACTTTTAGTGGTGATTTGGATCTATCTTGGTCAAAAATCTGCCAATCGCCCGAAATGTTGGATGAAATCCGCACGAATCGAGGCCAAAATGGCATCTTTTGTCTCTTCAACTGCCCATGTGATACCCAGTAAGAATTTTAATTCTCGATACGTTAAATTACATCCTATTGGGCTTCCAACAGTCACTTTTCATGGCGATTGGATCTATCTTGGTCAAAAATCGCCAATCGCCAGAAATCTGCCTCGAACAGAGGCCAAAATGGCATCTTTTGTCTCTTCAGCAGCCCACGTGGTACCTGTAAGAATTTTACTTTTCGATAACGTTAAATTACATCCTGTTGGGCTTCCAACAGGTCACTTTTCGTGGCGATTGGATCTATCTTGGTCAAAAATCTGCCAATCGCCAGAAATCTGCCCGAACAGAGGCCAAAATGGCATCTTTTGTCTCTTCACGCCCACGTGATACCTGTAAGAATTTAACTTTTTGATAACGTTAAATTACATCCTGTTGGGCTTTCAACAGTCACTTTTCGTGGCGATTGTATCTATCTTGGTCAAAATCGCCAATCTCCATAAATGTTGACGTAAATCTGCCCCGAACGGAGGCCGAATGACCTCTTTTGAAAAACCGTCAATTTTGCGAGCCTTCGCGATGCCTATCGACATGGACTTATGGATTTCAAAAATAGCTTTCTACTAGCTTTGCACGGAGTCCGAATCACTACGATTGGAGTTACGGAACTCAAAAAATGTCACCGCTAGGAATCGTGGGAGAAATTTCCCTGAATGGAGGCCAAAATGGCATCTTTGGGCTCCTTAGCTGCCCCACGTGATAACCTGTAAGAATTATACTTTTCGATCCTCTAAATTAGGTCATGTTGGGCTTCCAACGGTCACTTTTCATGGCGACCGGATCAATCTTGGTCAAAAATCCGCCAATCTCCGTAAATGTTGATAGAAATCTGCTCGAAGGGAGGCCAAAATGGCATCTTTTGTCTCTTCACCGCCCACGTGATACACTGTAAGAATTTTACTTTTTGATGCATTGAATTACATCCCGTTGGGCTTCCAACGAGTCACTTTTCGTGGCGACCGGATCTATCTTGGTCAAAAATCCGCCAATCGCCCGAAATGTTGACGTAAATCTGCACGAATGGAGGCCAAAATGGCATCTTTTGTCTCTTCAAATGCCCATGTGATACCTGTAAGAATTTTACTTCTTGATACGTTAAATTACATCCTATTGGGCTTCCAACAGTCACTTTTTTGTGGCGATCGGATCCATCTTGGTCAAAAATCGCCAATCGCGCCGAAAAATCTGCCCGAACAGAGGCCAAAATGGCATCTTTGGGCTCCTTAGCCGCCCCACGTGATAACCGTAAGAATTATACTTTTCGATCCTCTAAATTAGGTCATGTTGGGCTTCCAACGGTCACTTTTCATGGCGATTGGATCTATCTTGGTCAAAAATCCGCCAATCTCCGAAAATGTTGATAGAAATCTGCGTCAAGGGAGGCCAAAATGGCATCTTTTGTCTCTTCAATTTGCCCACGTGATACCTGTAAGAATTTTACTTTTTGATGCATTGAATTACATCCCGTTGGGCTTCCAACAGTCACTTTTCGTGGCGATGGATCTATCTTGGTCAAAAATCTACCAATCGCGTAAATGTTGACAAAATCAAGACGAATGGAGGCCAAAATGGCATCTTTTGTCTTTTTCAACCCCATGTGATACCAGAAGACTTTTACTTTTTGATACGTTAAATTACATCCTATTGGGCTTCCAACAGTCACTTTTAAGTGGCGATTTGGATCTATCTTGGTCAAAAATCTGCCAATCGCGCGAAATCTGCCCGAACCGAGGCCAAAATGGCATCTTTTGTCTCTTCAAATTGCCCATGTGATACACCAAAGAATTTTACTTTTCGATAATGTTAAATTACATCCTGTTGGGCTTCCAACGTGTCACTTTTAATGGCGATTGGATCTATCTTGGTCAAAAAATCTGCCAATCTCCGAAATATTGATAGAAATCTGCTCGAAGGGAGGCCAAAATGGCATCTTTTGTCTCTTCACCGCCCACGTGATACCGGAAGAATTTTACTTTTGATGCGTTGAATTACATCCTGTTGGGCTTCCAACAGTCACTTTTGTGACGACCGGATCTATCTTGGTCAAAAATCTGCCAATCGCCAGAAATGTTGACGTAAATCTTTTGCCATCGAACGGAGGCCAAAATGGCATCTTTTGTCTCTTCACCGCCCACGTGATATCTGTAAGAATTTTACTTTTTGATACATTGAATTACATCCTGTTGGGCTTCCAACGAGGTCACTTTTTAGTGGTGACTGGATCTATCTTGGTCAAAAATCTGCCAATCGCCGTAAATGTTGACGAAATCTGCACGAATCGAGGCCAAAATGGCATCTTTTGTCTCTTCACCGCCCATGTGATACACAGTAAGAATTTTAATTCTCGATACATTAAATTACATCCTATTGGGCTTCCAACAGGTCACTTTTCATGGCGATTTGGATCTATCTTGGTCAAAAATCCGCCAATCGCCGAAATGTTGCGCGACGAGAGGCCAAAATGGCATCTTTTGTCTCTTCACAGCCCACGTGGTACATGTAAGAATTTTACTTTTTCGATAACGTTAAATTACATCCTGTTGGGCTTCCAACAGGTCACTTTTCGTGGCGATTGGATCTATCTTGGTCAAAAATCTGCCAATCGCCATGAAATCTGCCCGAACGGAGGCCAAAATGGCATCTTTTGTCTCTTCAATTTGCACGTGATACCCATGTAAGAATTTAACTTTTCGATAACGTTAAATTACATCCTGTTGGGCTTTCAACAGGTCACTTTTCGTGGGCGACCGGATCTATCTTGGTCAAAATCTGCCAATCTCCATAAATGTTGACGAAATCTGCCTAACGGAGGCGGGAATGACCTCTTTTGAAAACCGTCAATTTTGCGAGCCTTCGCGATGCCTATCGGACATGGACTTATGGATTTCAAAAATAGCTTTCTACTAGCTTTGCACGGAGTCCGTAATCACTACGATTGGAGTTACGGAACTCAAAAAATGTCACCGCTAGGAATCGTGACGAAATTTCCCGAATGGAGGCCAAAATGGCATCTTTGGGCTCCTTAGCTGCCCCACGTGATAACCAAGAAATTATACTTTTCGATCCTCTAAATTAGGTCATGTTGGGCTTCCAACGGGTCACTTTTCATGGCGATCGGATCAATCTTGGTCAAAAATCCGCCAATCTCCGAAATGTTGATAGAAATCTGCTCGAAGGGAGGCCAAAATGGCATCTTTTGTCTCTTCACCGCCCACGTGATACCTGTAAGAATTTTACTTTTTGATGCATTGAATTACATCTGTTGGGCTTCCAACAGGTCACTTTTCGTGGCGACCGGATCTATCTTGGTCAAAAATCTACCAATCGCCGGAAATGTTGACGCAAATCTGCACGAATGGAGGCCAAAATGGCATCTTTTGTCTCTCAAATTGCCCATGTGATACCTGTAAGAATTTTACTTCTTGATACGTTAAATTACATCCTATTGGGCTTCCAACAGTCACTTTTTGTGGCGACCGGATCCATCTTGGTCAAAAATCGCCAATCGCCAAAATCTGCCCGAATGGAGGCCAAAATGGCATCTTTGGGCTCCTTAGCTGCCCCACGTGATAACCGTAAGAATTATACTTTTCGATCCTCTAAATTAGGTCATGTTGGGCTTCCAACAGGTCACTTTTCATGGCGACGGATCTATCTTGGTCAAAAATCCGCCAATCTCGAAATGTTGATAGAAATCGCTCGAAGGGAGGCCAAAATGGCATCTTTTGTCTCTTCACCGCCCACGTGATACCGTAAGAATTTTACTTTTTGATGCATTGAATTACATCCTGTTGGGCTTCCAACAGGTCACTTTTCGTGGCGACCGGATCTATCTTGGTCAAAAATCTACCAATCGCCATAATGTTGGCCAAAATCTGCACGAATGGAGGCCAAAATGGCATCTTTTGTCTTTTCAATTTGCCCATGTGATACCAGTAAGAATTTTACTTTTTGATACGTTAAATTACATCCTATTGGGCTTCCAACAGGTCACTTTTCGTGGCGATCGGATCTATCTTGGTCAAAAATCTGCCAATCGCCCGAAATTTCCCTGAACCGAGGCCAAAATGGCATCTTTTGTCTCTTCAGCCCCCATGTGATACCTGTAAGAATTTTACTTTTCGATAATGTTAAATTACATCCTGTTGGGCTTCCAACAGGTCACTTTTAATGGCGATTTGGATCTATCTTGGTCAAAAAATCTGCCAATCTCCGAAATATTGATAGAAATCTTTCGAAGGGAGGCCAAAATGGCATCTTTTGTCTCTTCACCGCCCACGTGATACCCGGAAGAATTTTTACTTTTGATGAGTTGAATTACATCCTGTTGGGCTTCCAACAGGTCACTTTTTGGGCGACCGGATCTATCTTGGTCAAAAATCTGCCAATCGCGAAAATGTTGACGTAAATCGCATCGAACGGAGGCCAAAATGGCATCTTTTGTCTCTTCACCGCCCACGTGATATCTGTAAAGAATTTTACTTTTTGATACATTGAATTACATCCTGTTGGGCTTCCAACAGTCACTTTTAGTGGTGACTGGATCTATCTTGGTCAAAAATCTGCCAATCGCCGGAAATGTTGACAGAATCTCGCACGAATCGAGGCCAAAATGGCATCTTTTGTCTCTTCACCGCCCATGTGATACCGTAAGAATTTTAATTCTCGATACGTTAAATTACATCCTATTGGGCTTCCAACAGGTCACTTTTCATGGCGATTTGGATCTATCTTGGTCAAAATCGCCAATCGCCCGAAATCTGCGAACAGAGGCCAAAATGGCATCTTTTGTCTCTTCAAGACCCCACGTGGTACCGTAAGAATTTTACTTTTCGATAACGTTAAATTACATCCTGTTGGGCTTCCAACAGGTCACTTTTCGTGGCGATTGGATCTATCTTGGTCAAAAATCTGCCAATCGCCAGAAATCTGCCCGAACAGAGGCCAAAATGGCATCTTTTGTCTCTTCAAATTGCCCACGTGATACCCTGTAAGAATTTAACTTTTCGATAACGTTAAATTACATCCCGTTGGGCTTCCAACAGGTCACTTTTCATGGCGATCGGATCTATCTTGGTCAAAATCGCCAATCTCCATAAATGTTGACGAGAAATCTGCCCTCGAACGGAGGCGGAATGACCTCTTTTGAAAACCGTCAATTTTGCGAGCCTTCGTGATGCCTATCGATATGGACTTATGGATTTCAAAAATAGCTTTCTACTAGCTTTGCACGGAGTCCAGAATCACTACGATTGGAGTTACGGAACTCAAAAATGTCACCGCTAGGAATCGTGACGAAATTTCCCCTGAATGGAGGCCAAAATGGCATCTTTGGGCTCCTTAGCCGCCCCACGTGATAACTCAAAAGAATTATACTTTTCGATCCTCTAAATTAGGTCATGTTGGGCTTCCAACGGGTCACTTTTCACGGCGACTGGATCAATCTTGGTCAAAAATCCGCCAATCTCCGAAATGTTGATAGAAATCGCTCGAAGGGAGGCCAAAATGGCATCTTTTGTCTCTTCAATTGGCATCTTTTTTGTCACGTGATACCCAGTAAGAATTTTACTTTTTGATGCATTGAATTACATCCTCGTTGGGCTTCCAACAGTCACTTTTCGTGGCGACGGATCTATCTTGGTCAAAAATCTACCAATCGCCCGGAAATGTTGACGTAAATCTGCACGAATGGAGGCCAAAATGGCATCTTTTGTCTTTTCAAACGCCCATGTGATACCTGTAAGAATTTTACTTTTGATACGTTAAATTACATCCTATTGGGCTTCCAACAGGTCACTTTTCGTGGCGATCGGATCTATCTTGGTCAAAATCGCCAATCGCGAAAATCTGCCCGAACAGAGGCCAAAATGGCATCTTTTGTCTCTTCACTGCCCATGTGATACCTGTAAGAATTTTACTTTTTGATAATGTTAAATTACATCCTGTTGGGCTTCCAACAGGTCACTTTTCATGGCGACTGGATCTATCTTGGTCAAAAATCTGCCAATCTCGAAAATATTGATAGAAATCGCTTCGAAGGGAGGCCAAAATGGCATCTTTTGTCTCTTCACCGCCCCACGTGATACCGGAAGAATTTTAATTTTTGATGGGTTGAATTACATCCTGTTGGGCTTCCAACAGGTCACTTTTTGTGGCGACTGGATCTATCTTGGTCAAAAATCTGCCAATCACCGAAATGTTGACGAGGTAAATCTGCCCGAACGGAGGCGAAATGACCTCTTTTTGAAACCGTCAATTTTGCGAGCCTTCGCGATGCCTATCGAACATGGACTTATGGATTTCAAAATAGCTTTCTACTAGCTTTGCACGGAGTCGAGAATCACTACGATTGGAGTTACGGAACTCAAAAAATGTCACCGCTAGGAATCGTGACGAAATTTCCCTGAATGGAGGCCAAAATGGCATCTTTGGGCTCCTTAGCTGCCCCACATGATAACTGTAAGAATTATACTTTTCGATCCTCTAAATTAGGTCATGTTGGGCTTCCAACAGGTCACTTTTCACGGCGACTGGATCAATCTTGGTCAAAAATCCGCCAATCTCCAGAAATGTTGATAGAAATCTGCTCGAAGGGAGGCCAAAATGGCATCTTTTTGTCTCTTCATTTGCCCACGTGATACCACGGAAGAATTTTACTTTTTGATGCGTTGAATTACATCCTGTTGGGCTTCCAACAGGTCACTTTTTTGTGGCGACCGGATCTATCTTGGTCAAAAATCTGCCAATCGCCGAAATGTTGACAAATCTGCGCGAGCGGAGGCCAAAATGGCATCTTTTGTCTCTTCACCGCCCACGTGATATCTGTAAGAATTTTACTTTTGATACATTGAATTACATCCTGTTGGGCTTCCAACAGGTCACTTTTAGTGGTGATTTGGATCTATCTTGGTCAAAAATCTGCCAATCGCCGAAATGTTGGCGAAATCACACGAATCGAGGCCAAAATGGCATCTTTTGTCTCTTCGCCTGCCCATGTGATACCAGTAAGAATTTTAATTCTCGATACGTTAAATTACATCCTATTGGGCTTCCAACAGTCACTTTTCATGGCGACCGGATCTATCTTGGTCAAAAATCTGCCAATCGCGAGAAATCTGCGAACGAGAGGCCAAAATGGCATCTTTTGTCTCTTCGACCCACGTGGTACTGTAAGAATTTTACTTTTCGATAACGTTAAATTACATCTGTTGGGCTTCCAACGGGTCACTTTTCGTGGCGATTGGATCTATCTTGGTCAAAAATCTGCCAATCGCCCGAGAAATAAATCTGCCCGAGCGAGGCCAAAATGGCATCTTTTGTCTCTTCAACTTTGCCACGTGATACCGTAAGAATTTAACTTTTCGATAACGTTAAATTACATCCTGTTGGGCTTTCAACAGGTCGCTTTTCGTGGCGACCGGATCTATCTTGGTCAAAATCTGCCAATCTCCATAAATATTGGCCAAAATCGCCCGAACGGAGGCGGAATGACCTCTTTTGAAAACCGTCAATTTTGCGAGCCTTCGCGATGCCTATCGAACATGGACTTATGGATTTCAAAAATAGCTTTCTACTAGCTTTGCCACGAGTCGAATCACTACGATTGGAGTTACGAACTCAAAAATGTCACCGCTAGGAATCGTGACGAAATTTCCACTGAATGGAGGCCAAAATGGCATCTTTGGGCTCCTTAGCTGCCCCACGTGATAACGTAAAGAATTATACTTTTCGATCCTCTAAATTAGGTCATGTTGGGCTTCCAACGGTCACTTTTCATGGCGATGGATCAATCTTGGTCAAAAATCCGCCAATCTCGAAATGTTGATTGAAATCTGCTCGAAGGGAGGCCAAAATGGCATCTTTTGTCTCTTCAACTTTGCCGTGATACCTGTAAGAATTTTACTTTTTGATGCATTGAATTACATCCAGTTGGGCTTCCAACAGGTCACTTTTCGTGGCGACTGGATCTATCTTGGTCAAAAATCTGCCAATCGCCAGAAATGTTGACAGAAATCTGCACGAATGGAGGCCAAAATGGCATCTTTTGTCTCTTCAGCTGCCCATGTGATACCCGTAAGAATTTTACTTCTTGATACGTTAAATTACATCCTATTGGGCTTCCAACAGGTCACTTTTTGTGGCGACTGGATCCATCTTGGTCAAAAATCTGCCAATCGCCAGAAATCTGCCCGAACAGAGGCCAAAATGGCATCTTTGGGCTCCTTAGCTGCCCCACGTGATAACTGTAAGAATTATACTTTTCGATCCTCTAAATTAGGTCATGTTGGGCTTCCAACAGGTCACTTTTCATGGCGACTGGATCTATCTTGGTCAAAAATCCGCCAATCTCCGTAAATGTTGATAGAAATCTGCTCGAAGGGAGGCCAAAATGGCATCTTTTGTCTCTTCACGCCCACGTGATACCCAGTAAGAATTTTACTTTTTGATGCATTGAATTACATCTGTTGGGCTTCCAACGAGTCACTTTTCGTGGCGACCGGATCTATCTTGGTCAAAAATCTGCCAATCGCTAGAAATATTGACGAATCTGCACGAACGGAGGCCAAAATGGCATCTTTTATCTCTTCACCGCCCACGTGATACATGTAAGAATTTTACTTTTTGATACGTTGAATTACATCTGTTGGGCTTCCAACGAGGTCACTTTTAGTGGCGACTGGATCTATCTTGGTCAAAAATCTGCCAATCGCCGAAAATGTTGGCGAAATCTGCACGAATGGAGGCCAAAATGGCATCTTTTGTCTCTTCAAATGCCCATGTGATACATTGTAAGAATTTTACTTCTCGATACGTTAAATTACATCCTATTGGCCTTCCAACAGGTCACTTTTAGTGGCGACTGGATCTATCTTGGTCAAAAATCTGCCAATCGCCAGAAATCGCCCGAAACGAGGGCCAAAATGGCATCTTTTGTCTCTTCAAATTGCCCACGTGGTACCTATAAGAATTTTACTTTTCGATAACATTAAATTACATCCCTTGGGCTTCCAACGGTCACTTTTTCGTGGCGATTGGATCTATCTTGGTCAAAATCGCCCAATCTCCATAAATGTTGACAAATCGCGAACGGAGGCGGAATGACCTCTTTTGAAAACCATCAATTTTGCGAGCCTTCGCGATGCCTATCGACATGGACTTATGGATTTCAAAAATAGCTTTCTACTAGCTTTGCACGGAGTCCGTAATCACTACGATTGGAGTTACTGGAACTCAAAAAATGTCACCGCTAGGAATCGTGACGAAATTTCCCCTGAATGGAGGCCAAAATGGCATCTTTTGGGCTCCTTAGCTGCCCCACGTGATAACCGTAAGAATTATACTTTTCGATCCTCTAAATTAGGTCATGTTGGGCTTCCAACGGTCACTTTTCATGGCGACTAGATCAATCTTGGTCAAAAATCCGCCAATCTCCGAAATGTTGATAGAAATCTGCTCGAAGGGAGGCCAAAATGGCATCTTTTGTCTCTTCAACCGCCCACGTGATACCTGTAAGAATTTTACTTTTTGATGCATTGAATTACATCCTGTTGGGCTTCCAACAGGTCACTTTTCGTGGCGATCGGATCTATCTTGGTCAAAAATCTGCCAATCGCCGAAATGTTGACGTAAATCGCACGAAGGGAGGCCAAAATGGCATCTTTTATCTCTTCAATTTGCCCACGTGATACATGTAAGAATTTTACTTTTCGATACGTTGAATTACATCCTGTTGGGCTTCCAACAGTCACTTTTCGTGGGCGACTGGATCTATCTTGGTCAAAAATCTGCAAATCGCCAAAATGTTGACAGCCGAAATCCGCACGAATGGAGGCCAAAATGGCATCTTTTGTCTCTTCAAATGCCCATGTGATACCCGTAAGAATTTAACTTTTCGATAACGTTAAATTACATCCTGTTGGGCTTCCAACAGTCACTTTTCGTGGCGATTGGATCTATCTTGGTCAAAATCTGCCAATCTCCATAAATGTTGGCCAAAATCTGCGAGCGGAGGCGAATGACCTCTTTTGAAAACCGTCAATTTTGCGAGCCTTCGCGATGCCTATCGGACATGGACTTATGGATTTCAAAATAGCTTTCTACTAGATTTGCACGGAGTCGAAATCACTTTCTTTTGATTGGATTACATCTTAACTCAAAAATGTCACCGCTAGGAATCGTGACGAAATTTCCCTCGAATGGAGGCCAAAATGGCATCTTTGGGCTCCTTAGCTGCCCCACGTGATAAGCTTTTAAGAATTATACTTTTTTCGATCCTCTAAAATTAGGTCATGTTGGGCTTCCAACAGTCACTTTTCATGGCGATGGATCAATCTTGGTCAAAAATCCGCCAATCTCGAAATGTTGATAGAAATCTGCTCGAAGGAGGCCAAAATGGCATCTTTTGTCTCTTCAAACTGCCCACGTGATACTGTAAGAATTTTACTTTTTGATGCATTGAATTACATCTGTTGGGCTTCCAACGAGGTCACTTTTCGTGGCGTGGATCTATCTTGGTCAAAAATCTACCAATCGCCCGGAAATGTTGACGAAAAACGCACGAACGGAGGCCAAAATGGCATCTTTTATCTCTTCGGTGCCCACGTGATACATGTAAGAATTTTACTTTTCGATCGTTGAATTACATCCTATTGGGCTTCCAACAGTCACTTTTAGTGGCGACGGATCTTTCTTGGTCAAAAATCTGCCAATCGCCGAAATGTTGGCCAATCTGCACGAATGGAGGCCAAAATGGCATCTTTTGTCTCTTCACTGCCCATGTGATACCTGTAAGAATTTTACTTCGATGCGTTAAATTACATCCTATTGGCCTTCCATCGAAGGTCACTTTTCGTGGCGACTGGATCTATCTTGGTCAAAAATGCGCCAATCGCCGGGGAAATCTCGCCGCGACGAGAGGCCAAAATGGCATCTTTTGTCTCTTGACTGCCAGCGTGATACCCAGTAAGAATTTAACTTTTTGATAACGTTAAATTACCTCTGTTGGGCTTCAACAAAATCACTTTTCGTGGCGATTGGATCTATCTTGGTCAAAATCGCCAATCTCCATAAATGTTGGCAATGCGCGAGCGACGGAGGCGGAATGACCTCTTTTGAAAACCGTCAATTTTTGCGAGCCTTGGCGATGCCTATCGAACATGGACTTATGGATTTCAAAATAGCTTTCTACTAGCTTTGCATGAATTCCAGAATCACTACGATTGGAGTTCGGAACTCAAAAATGTCACCGCTAGGAATCGTGGCCAAAATTTCCTCGAATGGAGGCCAAAATGGCATCTTTGGGCTCCTTAGCTACCCCACGTGATAAGCGTAAGAATTATACTTTTCGATCCTCTAAATTAGGTCATGTTGGGCTTCCAACAGTCACTTTTCATGGCGGCCGGATCAATCTTGGTCAAAAATCCGCCAATCTCGAAATGTTGATAGAAATCTGCTCGAAGGGAGGCCAAAATGGCATCTTTTGTCTCTTCAAACGCCCACGTGATACCTGGAAGAATTTTACTTTTTGATGCGTTGAATTACATCCTGTTGGGCTTCCAACAGTCACTTTTTGTGGCGGCCCGGATCTATCTTGGTCAAAAATCTGCCAATCGCCCGAAATGTTGGCGAAATCCGCACGAGCGGGAGGCCAAAATGGCATCTTTGTCTCTTACGCCCACGTGATATCGTAAGAATTTTACTTTTGATACATTGAATTACATCTGTTGGGCTTCCAACAGATCACTTTTAGTGGTGACCGGATCTATCTTGGTCAAAAATCTGCTAATCGCGTGTTGGCCAAATCTGCCTAATCGAGGCCAAAATGGCATCTTTTGTCTCTTCACGCCCATGTGATACCTGTAAGAATTTTAATTCTCTCACGTTAAATTACATCCTATTGGGCTTCCAACAGTCACTTTTCATGGCGACCGGATCTATCTTGGTCAAAAATACGCTGTCGCCCGAAAATCTGCCCAACGAGAGGCCAAAATGGCATCTTTGTCTCTTCGAAAGCCCCACGTGGTACACGTAAGAATTTTACTTTTCGATAACGTTAAATTACATCTGTTGGGCTTCCAACAGTCACTTTTCATGGCGATTGGATCTATCTTGGTCAAAAATCTGCCAATCGCCGTAAATCTGCCCAACCGAGGCCAAAATGGCATCTTTTGTCTCTTCAAATTGCCCACGTGATACCAGTAAGAATTTAACTTTTTGATAACGTTAAATTACATCCTGTTGGGCTTCAACGGTCACTTTTCATGGCGGCCGGATCTATCTTGGTCAAAATCGCCAATCTCCATAAATGTTGGCGTAACTGCCCGAACGGAGGCCGAATGACCTCTTTTGAAAACCGTCAATTTTGCGAGCCTTCGCGATGCCTATCGATACATGGACTTATGGATTTCAAAAATAGCTTTCTACTAGCTTTGCATGGAGTCCGGAATCACTACATTGGGTTGGAACTCAAAAAATGTCACCGCTAGGAATCCGAAATTTCCACGAATGGAGGCAAAATGGCATCTTTGGGCTCCTTAGCCGCCCACGTGATAACTGTAAGAATTATACTTTTCGATCCTCTAAATTAGGTCATGTTGGGCTTCCAATGGTCACTTTTCATGGCGGCTGGATCAATCTTGGTC
>JADLZK010005278.1:0-60365 GCA_015847255.1 Hyparrhenia diplandra | reverse complement strand
GAACAAAGAGAAATAGAGGGAAGAGAGGGTAAACCGGGTGTCTCAGAGATTGATTTTAAAGATTGATAGTTGGGAACTCAATCGACCATGTACCCCTTTATTTTATAAAGACTATGAGTGATTTTTTATCCCGTAGGAAAACCAATGTATTATCATGTGACTTTGCCAACACTTAAGCGATGGTTTCCCTAACATCATCCATGAGAAATACTTGAGCAGGAGGTGTTGACCAACAAATTGGACACAAAACTTATAATGTTGACCAACAAATTGGACACACTCAAATGGAACTTGACCCATATATCGGATGGTCTCCCTAACATCATCCATGGCAAATACTTGAGCAGGAGGTGCTTTGCCAACACTTTAGCAACTACAACGACGTACCTATGTTGATACCTCGACATGAGGGCATCACCATTAGCTTCAACAATTGCAATGATTAACCATTGATGCCAGAAAGCTAAAGGGGCTTCTCCAACATCTCTAACATCAGCACCACCGACAACATATCTTCATTGATATCTTCGGCGACTACAACTTGCCTCCACTAAAACTTTGGCACGGGGGGTTTCGATAACATCTTTGGCATCACACCAACATCGCCTACGTGAGGCACGAGGAAAGCGGGGAGAAGAAAAGATAAGGGTATTTTGGATATTTAATCATTTCTATCTTCCACGTGAAGCGTTTTTGTCTAATCCAGAGTTTGAGCTTCATCAAGAAAGCTGCTCTTAGAGCTAAAAAAACTCTCTGCTAAAGTTGAGCAGCCAAAAGGGGCTTAAGTACATAGATGTTCAGATTTGTAGTTTTAACTAAAAACTCATGTTCAAGGTAGTATTAATTACCTATTTTATGCTTTGATTTTGAAAAAGATTGAAGAATTAATAAATCGTAAAACATACTTGAGGTATGAACATTTTTTTAAGCCCGAACTATGAACATTACTCAATTTTTTTTGAGCTCAAACCACTTTATTATATATTATGGTTTATGATGTTACAAACCAAATGGTGGGACAATTTTTTGAGCTCAAACCACTTTATTATATATTATGGTTTGCGATGTTACAAACGCCAAATGGTGGCGCCAAGAACCATACATATCTGCTTGTAGAAAATTTGAAACTAGCGATCTAGCTACTTACATGAGCATCTTCATTAGATTTTCTTGATTCATGAACAAACTCCACCAAGCCGGCCGTCTGCTTTGCTTTTATTTCGCACTATCCGCCATACGGACCAAGTCCGGGACCTTTCAAGCTTCCGACCACATTGGCACAATCGACGCTAGCTTCAAGAAGGACTGGTTGAGGTCGACGCTAAGTCCAAACCTTCTCTGCACGCCCGATTACCCGCTATCTCGGGATTAGAAATCCCCCGAGCACCATCCCCGATGCTCCCAAGAAGTTGCCCCCGATCTCTTGCAATTGCCGCCACCATCGCTATCTTCAAGTTCTTCGACGGGGTCTGCGACGCTCACTTTGACAGCCTTGGGGTGGTAACCATCGGCCCTAGGCTCGGTTACAATGTGCACCTAGGCTTTCATCAACAAGTATCGCCGCTTCCCTCGGTCATCGCAATACTTGTTGATGAAAGCATGCGTTGACAGGGACTTTGGAAGATATTCTCATAAATTGTCTTTCTCTTTGCATGCCGATCGCCCAAAGCGACCGACACCCTCACCGGCCGCATCGTGCGGTAGTGATTCAAAGAGCCCCCTCGCTAGCCGATTCTCGGGTGCTCCTCATTTGACTCACACAAGTGCTCCACAATCTCCTCATCTTCTAGGGCCCAAACACACTTTGCAAAATGGCAATCCACCAAAGAGTGTTTCCACGAGTCCGGGGCACCACACATAGCACATCTGTCATGGGGGGTACTCAATTGCAATTGCAAGTTTCCACTAGGTCCACGGAGTCAGCATGGGTGCGCGCCGCGCAGGCCAAATCGTGACGTCAACACAATGCTTAGGGTTAGCCCATCATCCTCCTGTGATTCTCCAGGGAAGCCCAAACACAATCAGCGGCTGCGACCATGTGCTAGTTCGGCCCATTTCTCAGCCCAACATGACGCACTTGCTGCTCTGTGCTCAGAACGCGGAGGGTCAAAGTCAAACAAGCCTCTCTACACTGCAAGCCGACTCCTGATGAAGCGGAGTGGCCACCTCCCCCAGACATGGCGAGGACAGGAGTAAAACAAGCACCCACTTGCCCACGGCGCACGGCAGGCCGGCAACGCCACGCGAGAAATTCCCTCTCAAGCAGAGCGCAGCAGCACGTGCGCGCAGGCCACAGCCCCGATCGACAAGCCGGCCGAGCAGGCACGCCGCACGCATGCCTCCTCACATGGCGGCGATCTCGCACCGGATCGCAGCAGGGCCGGGCCCGCGCGTCGCCGTTGTGGCGCCGCCTCGCCCGCGGGGGCGCGCCGCCGTGGTCGCGGCAGCTGCGGCCAAGGGCGCACATCGGGAGCGGACGCTGGAGGGCGCGAGCGACGACCTCAGGGCCGCCGCGGCGCAGTGCCTGGACTGGGCTCCCGCGCGGCGTCGGGTGCGGGCCGCCTTCGCGCCCGTGCTGCCCACCCTCGACCACTGCCTCTTCAAGGTTCGATGTGCCGATAGCTTGATTTGGTCTCGTACGCTGTAGCGGAGGTTCAGGTGTCCAAATTACTTAGGTCGAACGCTTCCAGTACGGCGGCGCTTGCCACCTACCCTCATTTAGGTGCGAGCAGAATTTTCTCAACTGGTAGGATCCGATGCATGTTCAACAAATTGAGTACTGGAATGAGCAGCCCTATTCTTCAGTGTGCAATTGCAGTACCCTTATGCAATCCGAGTCGGATGGATTCTACACCCTTATGCAATTTGAATTTATCAACTCGTCGTATTGCCTCGTCTATATCTTGTCTTAATGAGGTTTATAGCAATTATATAGGAATAGGAAGAACAGGACGCATTAGGAGTACGGACTCCAGCCCATGCTACAGATAAATTTTTTTTCCAAGTTTTCTCTTCTGAGAACATGATGAACCATCTGCATCGGCTATTGAGTTCGAATTGCTAATTTGGTATCCTTGTAATACTGGTTCATATAATATCAGTTGGCCCATTTTTCTCATTTTCTGTGTCCTACTTTTCATTTTGCAGATGGCTCCCAAGGAAATCCAGATGGAAGAGGTATGGGCATGATGGGTTTTCTGAATTGACCTTGCATTACATCTTTTTTTCAACGTTCAAGTAGTTCCCTCGCTAAATAAAGTGTCACAAGCAAACTTTCTGTTGGAAAATCTGGGTTTTACCATGTTCATTAAATGATTCAAGAGCTTCTTTCCTTGCTTTGGGTGTTGATAGATACTGCTCGTTGCATTAATGTAGAATTACGAGACCAATTCAAAGGGCGTTGAAATATTCTGGAAGAGCTGGCTGCCAAGAGAGGGCACTGCACCTAAGGCTGCACTTTTCTTCTGCCATGGATATGGGGATACCTGCACTTTCTTTTTTGAAGGTGACGTTACTTGTTCTATTATTATTTTTATTTGCATTTATCTTTCCTTTGCCTGCATGTTTATTAATTAGGATTAACAAGCTTGAGATTACAGGGATTGCTAAGAGGATAGCTGCTGCTGGTTATGCAGTTTACGCTATGGATTATCCTGGTTTTGGCATGTCTTATGGTCTCCATGGCTATATTGCAAGCTTTGATGGAATGGTGGACCATGTCATTGAACAGTATGCACGAATAAGAGGTTTCTTTGGCTTATATTCTGTATATAAGAGTAGACTCGTAATTATAGTCTTTGCATCATGGTATAATGACTGTCAATGTTCAGGCATGAAGGAAGTGTGTGAGCTGCCACACTTTCTCTTGGGACAGTCAATGGGAGGTGCAGTTGCCCTGAAGGTACACTTGAAGCAACAAAAAGAATGGGACGGTGTGCTTCTTGTCGCACCTATGTGCAAGGTATTTCTCAAACTCCAAATTATCATCAGATTAGGTCATCACACAATCACATCCTTTTGTTTGTGTTAGTATAAGGTGTGTATATTTTTCTCTGACCACAATCATGACTTCTGCCAGCGCACAGTAGGGGATTGTTGTTCACAGTTGACAGTAGGTGGAAATATAGTACTAGGTGAAATTTGGGAGCCGCTGGTCAAGAAATGACTTCTTATTGACATGTTTGCAAAACAATTTCTTTCATAGTTACTAATAACTACTAAGTCCATGACAAATTTATTTTTTCTTGCAATCATAGCATATTTCCAGTTTTACTTCATGGTAGGACAACTAATCTGAAGAATGCATGAAGAAATTATCTAGATTTTTCTTTACTTATCTATCAAAATAGCTAGCAACTGGTGTTGGAATCCGTAGAGTCTTTTAGGATGTTTTGATTTGAAGCCCAAGGATATACGTACTTGATTTATTTTGTCTCCTCATTCTTGTTCAGTGATTTTATAAGACTGGCTTCTCTTTGGCAAGATTTCAGAAGATGTAACACCACCTGCACCTGTACTGAAGGCACTGAGCATATTGTCATGTCTTCTTCCTGAGGCAAAATTATTTCCGCAGAAAGATATAGGAGATTTGGCATTTAGAGATCCAAGGAAAAGGAAAGTAGTAAGTTTCTTGCACAGTTTCTGTGCTATTATCTTCAGCTTGATTTGCACGAATGTAATGTAAGAGAGCGTATATCCAGTTATCCATGTGAAATTTTGTGGTTTGTCTCTCTTCTCTGCAGTATTTTAATAATAATATATGCCACATCTTGCATAGGTTAGTTTGTGCAAGACTAAGTCTCGTATAATTTGCCTTGGTTTGCCATGACATTCTAGTAATAGTTGATGTTACCCCTAGAAAATGAATCAATACTGCACTGCTGGTTGAAATATTTATTGAAGTTATTTACCTTGTCATTTTCATTTTCAGGCTGAGTACAATGCCATCTCATATTCTGACCAAATGAGATTAAGAACAGCAGTTGAACTTTTAAAAGCCACCAAGGACATTGAATCACAGTTGGAGAAGGTTACTATCGCTTGCACTTCTTTCTCATGGATCTGGATCACTCTATGTTACATGATCTGGATGCAAGTCATGAGACCACTGCGTTTCTTCTTCTTGTTTTTTATATGTACATCCCCTCTCGTTAAAGTACCTAACACAAAAACACTTTTATGATATTCCTATGTAGATCTCCTCCCCATTGCTGATTCTTCACGGAGCCGCAGACATGGTAACCGATCCTCAGGTCAGCAAATTCCTTTATGAGAAAGCCAGCACAAAGGACAAGACCCTCAAGCTCTATGAAGGCAGCTACCACTCAATCTTAGAGGGAGAGCCAGATGACAGGATTTCAACTGCCATTAACGACATCATTTCATGGCTAGATTCACACTGTTAATGTCCTTGGTCTATATCCTCTCATCCATTGTTTTGGATTTATAGTTCCGTAGGTACTATGGGACTCTTAGTGCTTTAAATTTTGCCATGGTGTCTAAGTATCTCTCGAATTTAATTAATTGTGCTTGCTATCTTGACGTTGTTAAGTGTATTTTTTTGGTTAATTGCGGACACCGCATTGTATAATTTCTTTGGTATTTTTTCTCAACCATGGTCCAATCCTCAAGCCAAGATTTAATCTAATCTGGCAAGAAGATGTACCCATTCGGTTTTTCCACCTCATCAAGGACAATACCAGTTAGCTTCAATAGAAAAAAATATTCAATCTTAGTAACATATTAAAAGCTCTATTTTCTTATTTATAATGTTTCCATTTAATTATTTATATATATAGTCATTGATAGTGTCGAATGAAGAGAATAGATATGAAAAAACCAACGAGAATAAAAAAATTAAAAGGGAGAGAAATAAAATAAAAAACAGGATTTTCAAAGAAACTGAAAAAAACGGCTCAAAGGAAGACCGTGCGTTTTTGTTTCCTGCATTCCCGTTCCGTCCTCTGCGTCGTCCCCCTCTTCCCTCCTCGTTCTGTCTCTCTTTCGCAGTCTCGCTCCCCTCTCGCTCTCAGACGACTGTAGGGACGCCGCCGCCCTAGGCCAGGTGCTGAGGCTTTCGTTGGTCTCTTCGCCGGCGACGAGCGCCCACCAGGTACTCCCACCCCTTTCTCTTCCCTTCCCTCATGCTGTGCGAAGCTGAGCACCGAAACCCTAACCTAAAGCTATTTAACTGTTTGACAAGCCTCTTAATTTCCAAGTGTTTGTAAAAAATTATTGGGTGTACACACCCATGTCCCTTTACTGGATCCGCCCCTGGTATGAGGTCGGCCTTGAAAGGTCTTACGACCCCCCCCCTTGTTTCGCACGCTACAGACGTTTAGCTGTTAACATCTGCTGGTGCATCTGCGGGCAGCTTGGCGAAGCTGCCGACGATGTCGTCTCTCAACTCGCTCTTCAACCGATCCACCTTCGGCACAAAATGGTAATTTCCCATTTCGATTAAAGGGTGGATTTTAAGTTTCTAAGATCGCGAACTTTAGTGTGCTTTCTTATGAGATATCCGAAGGATGTTTGTCTGCCTTTCTTTGCCCCCTTTGCCCCTCCCCATTATAGAAAAGTTAATTGCCACTTTAATGCCCTATGTTAGATGTTGTCGGGCAATTCAATGTATGCCTAAAATGCGAATTAGGATGAAAGACATCTTGCTTCAGGACTTCCACATGTTGTTGAAGATGTTATATGCTTTTAATTCGACACAGTAATGGAATATTGATCGGCAGCTTCATTTTTTGGTAGTAAGGATGGCTGCTTCAGTAAACATATCTGAATCTACCATGAACCCACGAAAATTGACTAGTATTGAGCTGGAAAAACTAAATTAGTAAGTACCCCCTGTGGCTGTGTCCACTGCTTCAACAACAGCCAATGGAATTTGATGACATAGTTTATTTCAGTTATGGAAGTGCTCATTGTTTATGAGGAATTAGGTAGTATATTGCTATGTTCGCACCCCGTATCAGTTGATGTTCTGTGCTAGTGCTTACAGTGTTATCCATTCACATGTATGGGGTGATTCGGGAGGAAACAAAATTTCATGTTGTTTGGATCTATTATTAACTTATTTTCTGTGCTTTATGTAGCAAAACATGTTTAAATCTTGTCATTTCGAGGATCAAGCTGCTGCGCAAACAGGAGGGAGTTACAACTAATAAATATGCGCAAAGAAATGGTTCAATATCTTCAGACTGGCCAGGAATCTATCGCAAGGATTCGAGTAAGTTGGAGTTATAGCTGTTACCTTGGCATGGTTCTCACTATTTCATTCTTAGAAGACTAAATTACTTGCTCCACATAGGTACATATGAACATTGTCTGGATAACCTCCTGAACCAATTTTGTGTTCAATCCACCCCCTTCTCCCCAACCCTAACCATTTCAATTCGGTCAAATCTACCCCTTAATAAGTTGTTGTTTTTTGTTCTTCTCGTACATGATGAGTTTATAGTTCAAATTGTGTAGTGTAGAGGACACCCTAACTTATATTAGAAAATACATTACAAACATTTCATTACTATTTTTGATAGGTTAGTACATCTAATAATAAATTAACCTTATAGATAGAGATACAAAATCTATCTAAAAATAATGATGAAAAATTCAGTGTATTTTTGTAAGATAAGTTATGATGTTTGTTCTCACTTATAGAATTTGAACTTAAAACTTGAGGAGAAACAAGAAGACAAATCTTATTAAGGGGAAGATTAACCTCACCTCTTTGTCCTCAATTACATCTGAAAGTGATTTGTAGACTTTATTGTGATGCAAAGCGTGGAGATTGATAAATAAAAAGGCCATGCAGTACCAGATGTGCGCTCTGCGCATGTGTGGATGGGGTAATTTGGACTTTTCATTTTTTATTCTTAACATTTTCTAATAATATCATTATTAATCATAGGTGGAGCACATTATTCGGGAGCAGAATATATTGGCTGCCTACGAGATCGTAGAGCTTTTTGTGAATTTGTTCTGGCAAGAGTTCCTATTGTTGAGGTTCAAAAGTAGGTTCTGCTTTATGAATTGCAACCAAATTACAATTTGTAAGCCATGACTCAAGATTCTTTTTTGTCACTTAACGGAATATGATTAACAACTATTAATTTTATCATGGAGCAGGGAATGCCCCTTAGAACTGCGTGAAGCAATTGCTAGTATAATCTTTGCATCAGGAAGATGTTCAGACTTGCCTGAGCTAATGCATCTCCGTAATTTGTTTACCACCAAGTATGGAAAGGAATTTGTTGCCGGGCACTATGGAATTGCGCCCTGACAGCAGTGTGAACCGCACAGTAAGTAGAAGCTCCAACATGTGTCTTTTCTATTTCAGAATTAAGAATTGATTAAACGCAAAAAATGAGGATCTCTTACAGTTGCAAAATTTTGCATCTTTTATAATACAGATAATCGAAAAAGCTCTCAGTGAAGGCTCCATCAGGTGAATCAAAGCTAAAAGTCTTGAAAGCTATTGCCCAAGAGTACAATATTGAATGGGATTCATCTAATACTGAAGCAGAATTCAACAAGAAATATGAAGATCTACTGGTAGCATTTGCTAACTCATTACTTATTCCCTGATTATTAGACATGAATGCATATGAAAGGTGTTTCATGTGACATCTTCAAAGCAGGTGTTTGCATTACTGCTTTCAATAGCGAATAAAAACTTTCATAATAATTGAAGAACTGCACGTTTGATATTTCCATTGTTGGGCTTAACATAGGCCATTTGGTGTTCCAGTTGAAAGAATTCAGTTTACCTTTTCGCTCATCCTGCTCACAAGACACTGCTTTCTCTATCAAATATTCAGCTAAGAATCTTGGACTGTCAGCTGCATATTCCACATTCATCTTCACATTAGGGTTATATGTCCCATATTTCTAGTCCAGTTTATATACTATAGGGTTCTGCCCCTTTTTTGGACTTGTAGATTTGGTCTAATCTTATGTCCTTACCACAATTATTATGTCCTTACCACAATTAGCATGTCCATGGATTGATTTTGGTTGCTGCACAACACAATGAGAACTGCAAAAACAATGCCTATTGGTAATGTAGAAGATTTTGTTGGCTGTTTACTGTGAAAACGGGGCCTAATGATTTTGTAAACATGATGCAGTTGATTAAGGAATTTAGAAGAGAATATACGCATCCATAACTCCATCGAGAACTAAATGTTCAGCTAATTTTGAAATGTGAGTAATCTAGAAATTCACCTCATTTATTATGTGTTGGTATGCAGGACGGCTCGGGATCTTCAGTCCACCAGGTCCAGCCACCTATCATTGAGGGTTCAGTGAGCTCACCAGTTGCTTCTGCTTCAAGAGATAAGCTGGCATCATTGAATTCACCTGTCATTGACGCCGAAAAACATCAAGTTCACGAGTCTCCGACTTCACCAGCTGGAGGTACAAGAGCTTGTGTTGCCACTAAGGGCAATGTGGCAACCACGGAGCATCACTCCCCTGCCGAGGAAATATCCACCACCTGCCCAAGTTCGTCAGATGCGCTGGAGAAAGCCCGAGCTGCTATTGCAGCTGCCACCCGTGCATCTGCTGCTGCTCGTGCGGCAGCTGAACTTGCGAAAATCAAAATTACAAGCCAGTGACGCCTCCAGTTACAGCAAGGCGAGTCAGGAAATTCACGATTTACAAATCTGGCAACACAGCACCAGTACCGATTGAAATATATTTCATTGAATAAATAACATCATATGAGGAGCTTGGCTTCCTGTCCTCCTTTGAATGGAATCAAAGAAAATATTTGTGTTTTGCCTGTTTGGAAAGCAAAAATGTCACATTTACTGTTCATTTGCTTTTATTATCATGGATAATGCTGGTGCAACCATAACTGTTGTTAAAACGACACGTCACTGTGCAAAATGCTAAGGGTAGTAGATGCTCCCTGCAAATTACAGATTTGTTTTGTTTTGTTACAAGTCAAATTTAAATTATGTTTAAAGAAAATTGTATCTTTATACAACATAAAAAAAGATGAAAGTAAGACATTGGTTTGGTGTCAAAAAAAATTTTCATCTCACTTCTCCCTCCGCCCGCATGCGAACCATCCACCCCGCATGCAATAAATATTTCGTGCATTAAAAAATTTGGTACGTCAACTTCCGCCCGTGCGATCGGTGCTCATGCCTCCGTTAAAAAAAGCGCCGCCACGTGGGACTGCTTACGAGATTTTCGTGCGATCAAATAGGAAAGAGCACGCACAAGAAGGAAATATTTATAGCCGTGCAGTTAAAAAAAAAAAAAAGGAAACCGATTTGCCGAGATTTTCGTGCTGCTAACGAGTCGTTAGCCAATGAGTAATGAAAGCCCTGAGTTTCAAAAAAAAAAAAAAAAAGAGCACGCACAAGAAGGAAATATTTATAGCCGCGCAGTAAAAAAAAAGAAACCAATTTGCCCTTTCACCGTGATTCCCGAGCAGAATAAAAAAAAGGAAACAAGCTCTCCATGCGACATCACCTCCTCTCCAGCGAGTCCGCGATTTATCTGCCCGTCTCCGCTTGGGAGCACCCCAATTGTCGTCCTCCCATAGCTGGCCGTGCCGACGCCGCCCGTGCCCGCCCGCAAGTGGACGCGCCGCCGCTGCACGCCGCACACACTCGCCGTAGGTAGCCGCGCCGCCGCCGCCGTGCACCCGCCACACCGCAGGTAGCCGTGCCTCCGCCTGAGTTGTGGTTTGGGAGATTAAGTGTAGTTGTGCTGGTATGTCTCTCAAACCCATTGCTTGCTTGGATTCAATGCTACGAGTTCCTTAATCTGTGCTAAGTCACGGTTCGATTCGGTTCTCACTTCTCACCATTAGGTCCTTCTTCTCTGCTCCCTATCCATCAAGATCCACCGCCAGGGGGTAACTGCTGACCATGGTGGCCGCACCGCTGAGTTGATGCACCAGCCAACGTCGCTTCTCGCCACCCCTCGGACGAGGCCGTGCGGCCAGCCATGTTCCTCAATGCCGATGCAGACATGTATTATAGGTTGGTTCTAATGTCTCATCATGAATTTTAATTAGTATGTGCCGATGCAGACATGTAGTCATCATTGTGGGCTCCGAGTCCTATGTGCTAGCTAGCAGAGAATTGTAATTGAGCTTTGAAAAGAAAAAAGAATTGGGTTCTTGACCTGCGGCTAGCACCGCTGCATTCCTGGCTACTACTTTCAAACTGATTCATGTCGTTGTTGCTTTCAGGTGAGGAGGACAAAGATTAGCGAGCGGATATGGAAGCTGTAGGAGCTCGTGCCCAACAGTGAGTTATCGCATGATTTTTTTTTTCACCCCTGGTCGATCGAATAGAACAACGGAAGGTAGATAAACTAACGACCAGTTATTGCGTGACATGCTGGATTTGGTCTTGGACTATGTCAAGTATCTTTAGAAGCAGGTCTGGGTATATGTCCACATCCAAAAACTATTCTTTTCTGCTGAGTGATTTGGGATATTTTTTTTCCTTCCTGGAGAAACTATAATTGCACATACATGACTTAATTTAATATTGCTCCTTATTGCCAATGATGTTTCTGAGTTCTGATGATAACACTGGGAGGCTTATCAGGTCGAATTCTGAAACTCTTGTCCTGCTACTGTTATTTTATAGAAATTTTTTTCAATAATTGAGGGAAAATTCAATGGCTCATATTAATCGAGAACGGCCGATCCAACGGCAACGAAAGTAGGAGGCAATGGGAGGCAACGGTACGGAGGCAACGGGAGGCAATTTCTGTGTCTATGACGGTGGGCCATATTAGCAAAAATCGCCTTCCATTGCCTCCCCAAATGTGGGGATCAGGATAGAGCGGTAATTGTATTTTCGTAGTTTTTATTTTTGATAAGAGTAAAACGGTAACTCCATCAAGCCGCTGTACGGCGCCGACGGCTCCGGCTCCGGCACCGACCAAGGCCGCTGTTGCGGCATGTCAGCAGGTAATAGCTGCCCTGGACGGGCGGACCCAGGTTGTGCCGCCGGCCATGGCTTGGATGCCTGATTCGTGCCGTGCGTACGTCTGGATTGGATTTCTAAAAAACGTTTGTGATTCATCGAAATTCCAAACTGGAAATTGCGATTTCAAACATGGCCTGGGAAGCATGTGCATGTGCATCTTGTCTAGGATCGATGGCGCCATCATCCTCGGCGCCGGCGGCGTGCCTCACGACAGAAGCTGCCACCGTGCAGTGATCGCCTCATCTGACCATCTGGCTTGCTACTTCGCCCGGGCCTGCGGTCTCGGATCTCCGGCGAATGCCGGCCGAGTTCTGACGATGTTTATGTCCTTTATTATTCTCAAACTTTTGATTTGACTCACCCATTATGAGCTAGGAGCTAGGTATTGATATAGGATCAACCAATAGCTGACAAAAAAGTTGAATTCTTAAACAGGCCATATGTTGAAGTATAAGAGAGAAAGCATACGAATCTTGGCGAACTTTTTATTTAGTGAATTGTGATTAGCTGATAGTGTGGTAAAGTTTTTTTGTGATTGCACCATTTGAGATAGTTGTATTTGGGGAGTATACATTTGTTCTACCTGGGTTCACTGGATAATGCATTCTTAGCTATCAGTTTTCCTTACACCATATTTTGACAATAGATGAGGGTACTAACTTGTGGTCATTCAAAGAAACTATTCATTATCTGTCATATTTTTTTAGATAATGTTATCTGTCAGATTTATAAAGATTTATATTCTTTAGAGGAAACAAATAGGTTTGGAACAAAATTTTGTGAGAGTGAACCTTACTAATTGGAGAACTAATAGTACGAGGGGTAAACAATGTATTTCCTGTTATATGCTTGCCTCTGTACTCACCGGTCTAAACAGAGTAAAGAAACCAATACTTCACTTGAACAGAAGGTGCACGTTCAGAGTTTTGCAGCAGCTTGATCATTTTCAACTTCAGATCAGGAGAGTAAGCAGTTGTCTCATCATCAGGCTGTAAAGGCGCTGTTCTTTTAAAAAGGTATATCAAGGGCGATAGTAGCATCGCATTGTGAAACACAAGAATAACACCATAGAGTTATGCATAGTCATGGTAAAATTTTTACCAATATAGTTTCATCTTTACTATTTATATGTACAGTGAAGATTTGTGTTGGCTTGCA
This sequence comes from Hyparrhenia diplandra, assembly GCA_015847255.1. Taxonomy (NCBI): domain Eukaryota; kingdom Viridiplantae; phylum Streptophyta; class Magnoliopsida; order Poales; family Poaceae; genus Hyparrhenia; species Hyparrhenia diplandra. Next base: position 47,238 of record JADLZK010005278.1, on the reverse strand, counting down.
ATTTTTGTTATAATACATAGGACTTTTCAAATACTACGTACACATTTCATATCTCTGTTTTTATATATTCTTCCCTTACACAACCGTTTTTCATTGCCATCCTCCACCTCATTGTCAAAACTATTTGTTGTCTCTAAAATAATACTCTATGCTATGAAACTAAATATTGTTTCTTACAAAAGTGACAAGAAGAGTTGATGGACACGCCAAAGTCAAATGGTGATCGGGTACCTTTTAGAGACCTTACAAATACACTGGATGGAAGTGATCGCACAAATACCCCATCAATAGGTACTGTTTTTTTCAGAGTGCTACTTTATTTGCCATTTGCCATATGTCTTATAGATACATAACAATTTTGCTATGCTTAAATTTTTCAGATTGGAACACAACAGATGAAACCGATGAAAACAGTGACTGGCTCCATAGGCAGTCAACCTACGATGATGCATCGGGCACACATTTTAGCCATTGCTTGATATTCTGAGCAATCCATCCTAGCATGCATTCATTGAAGTGGCATTCCGTTATATATCTATTGTCTGGATATGCACTAGGTCCCATAAACCAGCTTGGCTGCTGTCCAAAGCAGCGTAAGCGTGATCTTGACAGAGCTCGAAATGCGGCAATGTCTCCCCTGAACAAAGGGCACTACTGAATAAGAGAAAGCGTGAATCGTATGCATCCAAAAAAAAGGCAAAGATGTTACAAATGACTCCAGAGGAGACTGCCCAGTCAATAGGTATGTAAATAAACCATTTAATTTTTGAGTGAAAATATCGTGATGCTGTAGGATACTTACTATATCAATATGTTTTTAGACGGACTCGTCCCTTCAAGCATTGGAGTTCCTGTTAATATTGACGATGCTTTGACCGGTACTGATATCAACATTGCTCATGAAATGGGTACACTTTTTATAGATATGGTGGCTTTGTTTTTAGTTATAAAAAGAGTTTGAACTAACAAAAGTAATTGACAATGTTGTACAAACTTTATTGTCACATTATTTTAATTATTATTATATGTTCTTCATGATTTAGGCGTTGAGACCCATCCCCTCGAAGATGTCGTCACGTGCCCAAAAGGTAATAATCGCGATTACTTTAGAGCATGAAGGGCTGCAATGTCTCTGAAACAAGGAGACAAGTGAACAAGAGGCGGCGTGAGTTGTATGCGATGAAAAATGCAAACAACAATGTTGCAAGAATGATAGGAATGACTCAAGAAGAGAAGAAGTTGAAACGAAAAGGAGTACAACAAAAATTACAATACGTCCGGTGAGAAAACACCGAGCCAACACTTTGCATCCGGACTCGATCGCCATGGAGAGCCCTCACCGCAACCCTACACCTATTTTCCCTTCTCCACCTCATCACGCCTAAAAGCGGCTTCAATTGATATGGAGATACCTGAATTTGGTGGCACACCCTTTACATCCCGCCCGATTGTAGTTGATGATACGGTTGAGACCCCCTCGATTTCGATCGGCACATACCATACATAGGCATCGGGTGAACAATGGAGAGAAAATGCACTTATATCCCGTCGCAATAAGGCTTTTTGAATCAAATGTTGGAAGAATGACTAGAGGTTGTGCAAATGGAAATAGTTGTGATGCGAACGGCGATACACAATCGAGTGTGGTTCATAACGGTACATATATTATTTATATGTCGTCATTTTCATTCACTCTTTATTCCAAAAACTCATACCATTTGGTTCCCCGGATGGTGTCACCACGAGGAATCTAGAGTTCCACCTCCTATTGATTTCACATGCACGCAAAACACAACCGTTTGTAGTTGATGGTACCTCTCCGATGCCTCCACTTTGCCTAATAATTGCAAAGGCACACGCAGACACAACCGTCGTAATTGATGGTACCTCTCCAATGCCTCCAAACGGAGCACAAGCTGATATGCGAGGGACGATATGGTCGAGGATGGTATTTTTCTTTACTAATTTTTGTCAATTTTGCTTACCTTATATGCCATTATGTTCCGTGAGTCATGCATATATGTGCTTGTGTTTTGTACAGAACTATGATGCAAGGATGGTATTTTCTTTACTAATTTTTGTCAATTTTGCTTACCTTATATGCCATTATGTTCCGTGAGTCATGCATATATGTGTGCTTGTGTTATTAATACAGACTATGACCACAGATGTCATATTTGAGGAAGACATTGAAGAGGAGGGAGGCGTTTTTTTCTTGGGACAAGGTACAACGGTTAATAAAGAAAACAGTTTTAAGCAATTGCAAAACACGTGTATAACATCAATGTTTTGGCGTAATACGACGAGGATGGAGACGAGCACAATGACGGCGCGGATGTCCGGGATAGCCCCGATGTCCTCGGATCCATATGACGGGGTTTATGCTAATCTCCCATCGAAATTCGCACATGCTAAAAATCGGTTGGAAAAATGCAAGCACTACTTGAGGCAAAGAGGATCGAGGGTGAACCACACGGTTTACGCGCGTCGGAGTGCACAGTTAGTCTTTTCGGCTCCCGAGACACCGGATGAGCTCACTAGGTTGTATACAAGCTCGGATGCCGATGCTAGGCACTTTCGTGCAAACATCGATATTTCAATGGCCACTTCTCTTTCACTTCTATATCGCCACCTAGATCGTGTGACCACAAACATGAGAACCTGTGGTATCTACACGTTCTGTGCTCATGGACAGATTTACCATAACATACGGTCTTTTGGTAAAGAGGATGGTGTTGAAAAGAGACACCTTGAGATTTATTTTACGACGACGATCCGTCCCTCGAGCATCGGATGAGCAAGTGTCGTAAGCAGTGCGCTGAAAAAGACAGGGAAGTTATTGAGCAATTGGTTGGGATTCTTAATGAGAATCCCTACTCTCAGCAACTACGGCGTATGGGACACGTTGAGAACGTCGAGGATTATCGTATTGAGTTCAACCTTGACCAAAGCAGCCTTGACCAGAGAACATATAACAAGCCTATCGCAAAAAGAGGTGGCCGCCGTGCCTGGGTTGAGGGGAGTGGCGTCTAGGCCAATTCCAAAGATAGTGTGGTCCTCGCAAGGGAGGGACCGGTCCATACATGGCATCCGCTCATATATGGCATGCTATGACCCGCTTTTTACCGCCCCCCAAAGGGTGAGCTCGGGTGGCACAATTGCATTCGAAAAAATGTTACTATGGATCAAGTTGAGAGAGCTCGAGAGATCCGCAAAAAGGCGTGATGAGAAAGATGGTACGATCGATGGCGATGACGATGGAGGTACCTTGAATGCTTTTCATTAATTCAATATAAACTTAGTTACATTTGTATCATAATACTAATTCGACCATTTTCTCCTTGTAGAACCTCTTGAAAATGTATGTGTGTATCCGTAAGCTTGGCGACTACTATTTGCTACAAGTTCTAGATGCGGCCAAATGTATTTAATCCAATACTCTATGGCGTCGACTTTTCCAACAGCTTTCTTTGTCGACACGCACATCAAGATTGAGAGCTTCATGCGTTTGGACTACATACGGAACAATCAAGACTCTTTGAGAGCCGACCTATATCAAGGCACCGGTGGGCAGGCATGCATGCAGTGAAGGGAGGCCGAGAATGTCTGAAGGCGCATCTTTGTGTTGTCTTATTCATTCATTGGAGGACCCCATGATATGAGGCGCTCGGTACATGGATACAATGGCTCTCGTCTGCGAAAGTATGGTATACCTGATATCTTCCTCACGATGACGTGCAACCCTAATCGGGGGCCGAGATCAAGAATGAACTTTATCCAAAGCCGGATACACGCAGACCGTCTAGATCTCGTCACACGAAGTCTTTAGAGCAAAGTTAGATGCAATGAAGAAAATGTTGATGGAGAAAGACATCCTTGGGGAGGTGAAGGCCTACGTATATGTGGTGGAGTTCCGAAGAGGGGTTTGCCGCATGCACACCGGTTACTAATAATGGAACGGAAGTACAAGCTCACATGTCCCGAGCAATATGACATGATTATCAGTGCAGAGCTACCAAACAAGAAGAAATACCCTGAGCTCTACAAGATGGTAACAAAGCATATGATGCATGGTCCCTGCGGGAAGCTTAATCCATTTTTTCCGTGCACGGTGGTTAAAGGCGAATGCAAGAACCATTACCCTAAAGCATTCTGTGAGTCAATGTCACAAGGAAAGGATTCATACCCCGTCTATCGGCAACACAATGATGGGCGTACGAAAAAAGTATGAGGCCATTTCTTGGACAACCGATGGGTCGTGCCTTACAACCCCTCGTCCCTGTGCGTACCTTCAACTCGCCATATAAATGTTGAAGCATTTGGGAGCATCAAATCAAGAAAAGTACATCTTCAAGTACATATACAAAGGGACATGATAGGGCATCGGTGGTGATGAGGGAGGCCGACAAAGCCGATAAGCGGCAGGCGACGTTGATGAGATCGGACAATATAGAGAGGCCCGTTGGGTGACGCCTCGAGGCGCTATGGCGGATATATGGCTTTGACTTGAGCAAGAACTATCCACCCGGTATAACAAATTACAGCTTCATCTTCCGGGCATGCACATGGTGTCATTCCATAAAAAGGACAAGGTTGACAGGATTGTTAATAAGCGGACCTTAAGATTCAATGTTGATCACGTATTTTGATTATAACAGGCAGCATGAGGCATCCCGTGGAATCTTGTATCGGGACTTCTCGGAGCATTTCACTTGGCAGTATAATGGCAAATTCTGGCAGCCTAGAAAGAACTCTGTTTTCCAAGTTGGTAGAGTCATAACGGCTCATCCCGCAGAGGGAGAACGCTATTTTCTTCGTGTCCTCCTAAATAATGTTGCTGGTGCTACCTCAAACGAACACCTTAGGACCGTCAATGGAGAGCTGCTACCTTCATTCCGTGAAGCTGCGCAAAGGAGGGGTCTAATCGAAGAGGACAATTGTCGGGGACGAAAATAATCGGCCCACGAGCAAAATGGGCCCAAGACAGCGCGGCCCAAGGGCCCAAAAAAGACGGACTGGTGGGAAGACGACGCTGGACGTAAAAAACCCACAACGTATAACGGGCTAGGAGATAGCCGGAAGGACGAAGGACGGCCCCTGGCCAGAAAGTTTACAAAGAAGGACTTAATACACAGGACATCCTTTTGGCCCAATAAAAGGACCAAAGCAGCCCAACTCCAGATACTCCTCTAAACGAGGCCCAACTTGCTAAGTCAACCCCCCAGCCAGGCCAAAGGGCCCAGGGTGAAACTCGAGGAGTTATAGAAATAAAAATAAAGAGCCGTTGGGACCAACGTTAGTGTGGAGAAGGAGGACTAGAAAAAGCAAACTGCATAACAGGCTTGTTACAGCCCATTGGTTTATAGGCCAAATCGGCCCACACAACATCAGCCCATACGGCCCGCTCTCGCCGAAACCTGCTCCTAACCCGAAAGGTCGGGAGCCTCGGGGGGCCAAGTTCCGCCTCGCCCGAGGACGTGGGTGAAATCTCATGTTTGGTTTTGGAAATTGATGACACACTTGTGCACTAATCCTTTGCTCTAAGTGATGACTTGAGATAGGATTAGGTTGATGACAAGGAGCATGATGATCATGAACATGGACAATAATGATGGACATGATGGATCGTCAAGCTCGGTGATCGGCTTGAGAGGAACCCGGGAGATCAAGGCAAAGGTATCTTGATAGGGTTTTCCTTTCGGTGATCAAGACACGATAGAGCGAGTGATCACATTATGGGATAGATAGCCGACTATCAAGAGGGAATGCCGCGACAATCCTTTGGTGAAGTGCTTCTAGGTCCAATTGACTTGCATATTGCATTTAGGACAATGAGAGCACTAATCTCGATCTTGCCTAACTTATCGACGAGCTAACATGCATGATAACGTGATCATCTTCGAACGTGTTGGCAACCCATGGCAAGAGGTGAAGCAAAGTTGAAGCAAAGAGCAAAGAAAAAGTTGAAGAATCACCGCCCGTGGGTGACCGGACGCTGCCGGCTCGACCGGACGCGCACCGACCGGGTGGCTCCGGTCGGTCGCATGGCCGCGTAGAGCCTCGCAGCCCGTGTTTTGGCCTAAGCCGACCGGAAGCCGGACCGACGCTTTCCGGTGTTGACCGAACCCCGACCGACGCTGGGCTGAGGAGGGGCGCCACCGTGGCCCCGCCGCTTGTCGGTAGCGACCGAAGCACCGACCGGACCCTCGACCGACCGCTAGTGGTTCCGGTCAAGGTCCGGCCAAAGTCTGAGAGGAATTTTTTGAGCAACGGCTCTATTTCGAGGGAGCTCTATATATATCCATTTGGCCGGTTCATTGAGTTCTCTCTTGCACATTTGAACACTCTAACTTGCTAGTGAGCTTGTGAGACTCCTCTCCACTCATCTCTCCATCCATAATTCGTATTCTTGGTGAGATTGAGAGTGATAGAAGTGCATTGCATTGGTGATTGCATCTAGAGGCACTTCATCCTTGGAGAAGCCGCGGGATTCTTGTTTTCTTGGGAATTTGCCCTGGTTCCTAGCGGCTTGGAGCAAGAGGCGGTGTTGAGCTCAAGTGGAGCTTGTTTGAGGCCACACCGGTGGTGATTGTGAGGGGTCGTTCCTTACCCCGCGGGAGAATCGCGAAAGGAGCACTAGTGGATTGCTCGTGGCTTGTTGGACCCTCTCTTGTGATCGTTTGCTTAAGCTCCCATAGGGATTTGGCACCGCCATTAAGCTTAGCATACGTCAAGTGAGTGTGTCGCCACAACGGGGACTTAGCGTCTTGCAAAACAAGCACGTGAACCTCGTTGAAAAATCATCGTGTCACTTGTTCTTGCTCGTTGGAGATTTCTTGGTGATCACGGTGATTGGCTACAACCTCGACACTACACCGGTGGTATTGTATTCTAGCACCTCTTGCATTACTTTGGTAGTATATCTTGTTAGGGGTGCTTAGTGTGAGTAGCTTGTTTAGTTAGCTTAGCCTTGTTAGCTCCTAGTGGTAGAATTAGTTAATGTATCTTGTCCACCTAGGAGTAACTTAGCAACCTAGCCTTTGAGTGTGTTTAGAGATCATAGAATTGCTAGAATTGTGTAAACAGAACCTCCTAAATTATATGGCCCACATGCACCCCGTCATTGTCTCTAAGACCTCTAAATGACCATGCATGTACACGGATAACTTAAGAAGCCCCTCGTTGATAACTCATACCGGGATCAACAAAGGAGTAGTTACAACATTACAAAGACTTTTAATAAAAATATAAATCGGAGTGCGAAAGAATTATAATATTAATTTACAAAACATGAATAAGTTGCTTTGAGTAAACTTAACTTTATTTTATGAAGCAGAGAAGAACTAGAAGACCAGATTATGTCGAGCCCACCGACATAACCTTGGTTAACAACTCGAGTCAAGATTACACAACAGGGGTTAACAAACCCCGAAAGTACGGGAGTACTCAACAAGACTTACCCGACTAAAGAAAAATAGGAGAAGACTTCGGAATGCAAAAATGAGGGAATTCAAGGTAAGGCTTAAGCAAGAATCAAGGACTCCTTTTGCGAAAAAAGCTTACTAATAGTAAATCCTTACTTTCAATATTTTTAGCACAATTTAGTATCTCACCTATTCTAGGTGATTTTAAACTAGAGCACATACTTCTTAAATATTCCATCACTTATTCCAACTTTTCATTGTTCCATCTTTAAACTACGATGTGAGGGGGAAACCGAAGTCTCCATATCCGAGAAGCACGGCGATTTCGAAATCGATTAACCCAAATTGGGAGTTCTTTCCACCACGACATATGTAGCACTTAAGCTTGCATATATCAACCCTTTCTTGGATACTCAAAACGGAACCGCGTCCCCACGCCACCCGAGAGCACAAGACACCTCACACCCGGGAATCTAACCACACGGGCATCCGGACTTTTAACCCACGAGTGTACACGCTACTCCCGCCATCTCTCCACTCCCGGTCGCGGGTTGTATGCGTTTCGATTTGACACCCCGAGATCGGGCTTACTGGAGTATGTGGTCAAGACTAGTTTCGACCGACACGGGGTGACACCCGTGCGACGTGCCATTGGCCAAAAGACCTCAAAGCGCAGTTTGCGTTCCAAAGTCTCGGTCCACATTGCCTACAACGAACGGTCCTTAATCGACAAGTCGGAAATACTACACCGAGACTCCATTCTCGGTGCAAATTACCCGACCGGTCTCAAATTTCAATACCATATCCCAATGGTTTCATCATATAAAATCCTTGTTCATCAAATGCCCATTCGGGCTATCATAAAAGACTTGTCACATTTTGACTCAAAAGTCTAACTAGTTTAGCACGGCTAAGCATTTCTAAGTATTTTTACCAAAACGGGTTGCCAAGGTAGATATCATAATAATCAAGGATTGGTAATGCATCAATTAGGTTATCACACAACTCCTACCACCTAATGCAGTGTATAAAGCAAAGGTGATATCAAGCTTTGTAAAAATTCAAGGAATGTTTAAATGAACCGGGGCTTGCCTGTGTTGTAGGGAAAAGTTAGATTCCGTAGAAGGATCACCGAAGTCACACTTGGCACCAACACCACTGGTGGATGAATCTTCTTCGAAGCTCGACCATTGTGAACCACATCACACTCTCATTTACTACACATAAATGATGATGCATGCTTTAGCATGATGAAGTATAAATATGATGCTTGATGGATGTACGAAATGATAAACACTTGAGTACAACTTTCCTTCATGATAAAGTTGCAACCCAACAAAACCACTTGTTGAACTACTCTACTAGATATCATCACCATTGCCTAAGAAGTTCTCCAGGACCATTTGATTGTGGTATGATCCAAGATTCACAAAACAATCCCAAGATCACACAAAACCTAAGTCACTATATACTAATTACTTACATTTTCTAATTAAACAAATAAAGCATAAAATAGCAAACAAATAAACTATCTTAAAATGACTCCAAACTTTTTCTACAAGCAGGTCCTATCATAAAACAGAGGCAAAATAATTTTTTATGACCACAGGACAAATATTTTATTTTCTAAAATCATAGAAGACACATTTTTCAATTAAAGAAGGTAATTTTTTAAACATAGCAAAAGTACTGAAAACACAAGTTTCATATTTTTCATAAATACTAGACATCAAGAAAAGGCTACACAGAAATTTTCTTCTCGAATTTTTAAAGCTAAACCTGAATTTATATGAAAATAACAAAAATTAGATACTATTCATTGAAAACGAAATTCATAAAACATTTTATAAAATGGAAAACGGCATTGGGCCTAAAGCCACTTTCGGCTCGGCCCCAAGATTGCATCTTACAATGGCAGGTCGGCCCCCGCCATGCTTGGCCCGAAAGTTTTGCTAAAATGACCTTGTACTTTTGTAAAATCACAAATAAGGCCAAACCACTATTGAACACTATTAAAATGAGTCACGACTTTGCAACCAACCCCCGTTTCTTTCTTCTATTCTTGTTTTCTGGGTCCCTAGCCACACCGAGCGAGCACGACCACGACGGTGAAACAACGGAGGCGGCCCACACCGGTGTAACACCCGGCCCAATAAGGATGTGGCCCAAGGGGGCCTATGAGTGCGGCGTGCACATGTTTAGTACCAACTTGCTAGTTGAGCAAGGGTGGAGTCAACTTATAAGCCTTTGCCTACCAACCATATCACCTTCGGGTTAACCCTTTTACACGGCGCGGGGCGAAAAGTGTAAGCAAGGTGCTATGTGTGCGCGTCGCGGCGCCCTCGGAAGGGCTATGCGGTGCGGCTTTGGAGGGCGGGGTGTTACAAATGGTATCAAAAGCCGATCCTTGCGGTTTTCACGAGGCTTTGTAGTCGCAGCTTGTTCGGGCATGGGGTACATGTGCCGACACCGGATGCCTGAGGCGTGGCCAAGAGGGAGGTCCCGTTAAGTTGGTGCTCGACGAGGGGCGCCGAGTCCTTTGAGGGGGTGTATGTAACACCCGGCCCAATAAGGATGTGGCCCAAGAGGGGCCTATGAGTGCCGGCGGCACATGTTTAGTACCACCTTGCTAGTTGAGCAAGGGTGGAGTCAACTTATAAGCCTTTGCCTACCAACCATATCACCTTCTCGGTTAACCCTTTTACACGAAGCGAGGGGAAAGTGTAAGCAAGGTGCTATGTGTACGCGTCGCGCCCCGGAAGGGCTGTGTGGTGCGGCTTTGGAGGGCGGGGTGTTACAACCGGAGCTCTCCCCGGCGAAAGAAAGGGTAGCAGCACCTCCGGCACCTCTAGGCTACCCAAATCCCCCACTTAAACGAACCACAATCTAGCCCCTAAAGCCGCACACCATGCAACGGCAGCGGGCAACATGGAACTCGCCGGCGATCGCGTTCCGACCGCTTCTCTTCTTCGCGGGAAACGAGTAAACGGATGGCACAAAGCGTGACTAGAATCCTCACCACTATTTCGTGCTCACGCCGGTTTGAATGGAATGGGGCGAGCCGGTACGACGGCGAGAAGCGCAGCGGTGGCGGTGCGCCGACGGCAAGCTCGCGCTCCCGCGGCGACCGAGATGGCAATAAGGAAAAAGGAAGAGCCGATGAACACCCGAGAAGGACATGGCGAACTCAGCAATAGATGAAAGAAAGGTAAGAGGTGTATCTCCAAGAGTCGGCCCGCGGTGAGAGGTGGCCTTGGCGGTTTATGGCGATGCCGCCGCTGATGGCAACGGCGCCGACGGTCTGTTCCGTGAGTTAGACAACGGTGAGCAGGCTCAACGGAAGCGCAACGTCAAGACGAACATGACTATGGCGCGCAATTTGGATGGATGGGCTTGGTAACGGTGGCGCAGTAGGCACACGCCAGCCGGGGCCGGCGGCAGAGCTAGCTCGCGGCCATGGCGCCGATGAGCGCGCGTGAGGAAAGAAAAACGAGGCGCCGGCAAAGGCTCGCCTAAACAACAAGGAGGCGAACTCCAGCTTTGCTAGCTCCAGCATGAGGCTCGACCACGCATCCAAATAAAGTGTCCAGCGCCGAAAGCGGCACGGCGGCCAAAATAGGCACCTGCGTGACGCGGCAAAGCAAGCGGCAGCCGCTTCGAAATTATTATGTACTAGTCCGTCTTGCTTCTTTCTTCTTCAAATATCTTCCAAAATTACATAGCAACAAGAAAATCTCCAAAAACGAAAGTTGCTCCACTTATCGGGATCTTCATCTTTGCCTTAAGGACCATCCCCAAATTTTGAATAATTTGAAAACTATGAAAAAAAAGGGACAGAAAGGGGTTGGAATCTAGGGTTTTTTGGAAACCAAAACAAATCAAACTTGTTTTTGTCCAAATCCACTGTTTAGCTGGTAATTAACACCTAGGTGTTACTGACTCTTCCCCTTATGAGAATCTCGTCCCGAGATTGAATCTAAAAACTTCAAAAAGATGACGAAGGGCTTTTCAGCTTTTTAAAACTATGCCAAAGATTACAACTTGCTAGTGATACGAACGGTTACAAAACCATTCAAGGATTTAGAGAGGATACAAAGATTATTTCTTGGGACTAGTGATACATCTATTACATAGCAAAGCCTCACTCCAAAAACTTAGACAGACGAGGACAATGAAGAAACACTAAGAAGATAAATAACCAAAACGCAATAGGACCCCAAATCCATCCAAAAAAAGATGAGATCGAGGATGCACAAAATGTCCGTAAGGCACGTAAGGAATCCTAAGGCCATAAGCTAACCGGATGTAGATTCGACCTTCTAAGACGGAAGCTGGACTTCTTCCTCAATGAGACACACAACAACCTTTTGTCCGGCAACCTGGATTTGCGAGTAAGAGCTTGAGCTTGAAGTACTGGCTTCCACGTCTTCTTTTCTGGCTCAATTATTTCTTGAGCTGGAACAGCCTTCACCTTGAAGAGGAGATCGACTCTACGATTCTTAGAGGAGATTTCGAGTAGGATTTGGAGAGACGGTAATGGCGAAAGAAAGGCATCCCAAGTTGCGCTTTATAACATGGAGGAGCGGGATAGAGACGTTATGTGTACCGAGGAAATGAAGGCGCGAAAGAGAGAGTCAAGAGCAATTCACGGGTGGAGCGGCCACCGCTATGGTGCGCTCCGTGCTCAAGCATAGGGTGACAGGATTCCCGCGACGTGGAGGCAAGCAGTGGCCGAAGCCATGGAGGGGTCCGGTGACGGTGTAAGGGTGAGGATCTGGCGCGTATATGGCGCACTGTGAAAGAGGAGGAAAGAGAGCGTGGTGCGTAAGAAGACGTGACCCGACGGAGTGAGTGCGGCATAGCTAGGTGGCGCACGCAATGAGCACGGGAGGGTCCAAGATGGTCACGGACGCTCAATGCACACGTGGCGACAATCGGATGCCACGGTGATCCCGTTATGAGCGGGGCCTTCGAGATGGTTAATCAGTCCTTTATCTACCACTTCTCGTAGTTGAGTTCGATATATGGGTCCATCTCATAGCCATAGCAGTCCACGGATGTCCTCGGTTTTGTTGGCGGCACCGATCTTTGAAATATTAGAGGAGCTTGGAAATAAGCAACCTAGATCCCAAGGCGTAAAACCAAAAAGAAGTTTTAGAGATCAAAGAGAAATTGTATGGCATCGGGCTCCTCTCTTGAAGAAACGTCTAGGAGGTCCAATAGAGACTTGGCATGGTTCCACACGGCACAACATAAGCCGTGGCAAACATGTACACATAACATCCTAGCTGGACTAGGGTTCAAACAAAGTACACACAGGCTTAGCAGTAAAACACAACAACAATCAATATTAACATAATTTTAGATAACATGCGAAACATCATATGTGCATTTCATGAATGCTATAAGCAACATATGCAATGCAATGATGCTTGCTAATGATACAAAAAAAGATGATCATGAACAACTAGGATATGAAAATCCTTCCCCTTAAAAAGAAATCAAATTCGGGATTTCAAAGTGACAAATCCCATGAGATAAGTAATGGGAAAGGAATTGCGTCAAAGATATTGGCTTATAAGAAATTTGCAAAACAACAAAATTAATATCAAGATTGCAATCAGAAACAAAAAGTGATTACAACCGATAAGGAGTTTTTAGAAATTCCAAAGGAGTACGGATAGGAATTTCCAAAAGAAGTCGCAAAGAAGGTGAAAGCTCATTAGTTGTGGATTATGGTGAATCATGACCATAGACCTTAGTCAAAGCAAGTACATCAAGGATATGATCAAGAAGTTTGATCTTCAAGATGCCAAGTCAATGTCCACACCAATAGGAACAAATGGAAGCTTAGACCGTTTGAAGCTTAGACCGCTTCGATGCGAAACGAAAGTAAACGGATGGCACAGCGTGACTAGAATCTCACCACTATTTCGGCAGGCTCACTCCGTTTGAACTGAATGGGGCGGAGCTGGTAATGACGGGCGAGAGCGTCAGGTGGCGGTGCGCCGACGGCAAAGCTCAAGGTTCCTCGCGACCCGAGATGGCACAAGGAAAGGGAAGAGCCGATGAACACCCGTAAGGACATGGCGAACTCAACCAAGCAGATGAAAGAAAGGTAAGAGGCGATCTCCAAGAGCTGGCCCACGGAGGTGCCCTTGGCGGCCATGGCGATGTCGCCAGCGATGGCAACGGCGCACGTAATGTTCCATCAATGCTAGAAAGAATGGCGTCAAAAAAAAAAAAAAAGAAATGCAACAAGGAAAAATGTAAGGATAAGGCTTACCCGCCAGCTTGATGGAATTTTCACGAAGAATATTATATGGAAGGAGGTTCTAACGTAATAGGCGAGGTAATACACTAATACTTATGTAAGGACCTTGATGTAAGCCTAGGAGGCCTAGAAGGGGGTGAATAGGCCTGTACCTTAAAATCACCCAGTAAAAACAAACTCGAAAGTTTTGTAACAACGCTGCACCGCCGCCTTGTCGCTGCACCGCTTGCCTGCTTTGTAAAAAACTCAAACTACGCTTTGAAATCTAAGCAATGAAACTTAGATCGGGTGAATTTCCCAAGTTCCTCGCACACAAATATATCACGTATATCCAATAGAAAGTACCGGGAACTCCTCAACAAAGTAGATCGGGACAAACCCTAGCTCACAAGAATATATATGCAAGAATGTAAAAAGCACACGTGAGACAAGGATTTTTCCGGGTTCACCGTTACCACAAAGGTCGGGGTTACATCCACGTTGTTGAGGTATCCACAAAAGGATTGGGATTCACCACACAAGCCGTCCCTTCCCTCGTTCTCAAGTCAAGAGAGTGAACCCTTGAGATGAGGGGTGATTTCCTTTGATTTTGAGTGAGGTTACAAACCTCCCAAGGCCGCCACACAAGTTGGTAGCTCAAGGGTGACGCCTAGCCGGCTAGGAGCAAGCTCAAGAGTAAAGAACCCTAGCACACCGGCCAAACGCGTGAACCAAATGCTCTTCAAGATGGAGAAGTAGTAGATACGGTCTCCAATCGGTTTGCTTTTTCCCTCAAGATTTGATGGTGGAATCAAAATCTTAGCTTGGGGAGTGGAGGAGCAACAATGGAGGAGAGAGAGAGCAAGAGGTCTGTTCTCTCGGTGCCTTTTCGCGAGGTGGAAGAAGAAGTGACCAGAGAACCGCTGGAGGAGGGGTTGGAGGGGTATTTATACCCGACGGACCCCAACGGGTCGCCTGTGTGCACCGCCTCATTAACACGCTGGGCGCCAAGCCGGCGTAATTACAAAAAGGGTAAACCGAAGTTTTGGATGGTCGTTTTTGGCTTGGAGTGATATTTTTGGCTGAGCTGGAGGTTTGAGCATTTAGTTCACATATAGCCATGGGTTCTAGGATCCCTCTTAATAGTACGGCATGTCCTAAACTCAAGATTCAAAATATAAATGAATTTAAACCTCCATGAGTCCAAAGTTGCCATCCATTACACTTGAGAGGTTCCATCGACTTGTACATCATCCTCTATCATCTTTTTTTTTTATCTCTTAGAGCAAATATACCTTGAGCATGTGACTTGAACCATTTCCACAAATATGAGTTCAACTTATGGCTTCAAGTCACTTCCACTAATGATTTGATCCTTAACACAATATGACTCCTCATAGCTTGATTAGTTCCTCGACTAAATGCAAGTACTCTCTTCTTCACCTTAGCCATGGTACCTCGGTCCCAAGCCACCGCTTGCCCTTCACCTTCGCTTAGTACCGAAGCCCTTTCCTTGCTATCTTCACCTTATCAAGGCATATTCAAGTCACATCACATTAAGCATCCATTGAATAATCATTTCTTCAACACTTTGATCCTTGCTTGATTATCTTGTAGATATAGATGTTGAGACCAATCAAGCTTCGGTTTTGACTCACATAGAGACATACATGGATCAACATCAATATGGTCAAGCCAATTCACTGTTCCTTATATCCTATCATTTTGGCTTGACACTCCAACACTTATTTCAATCTTCTATTCATGGGAAACAAGTCATTATAGAGACCAATCCAAAATCATCAACTCTTGTCTCATTTGCCTTTTGCCAAGTATGCTTGCTTTCACATGATGCTATGATATTCCACAACATATAAGTCATTTCCTTGATTCCATTTGCATTGTTGTCTTTTGCTTGAACTAGATTGTTTCCATCATCTTCCAAGACAACAATACACAATTTGGCTTTGCTTCCATACTATGTGGAATACCATCAAGTTTGCTTACTTGTTGAACCTTGAATATACTTGTTACTACATAATCCACAAGTATATGTAATAGACTTAGTTTCCTGTTCAACACTTAGCAAACTTATTAGACCTTTAATTATGTTGTCATTCAATTCACCAAAACCCACAAAAGGGCTAGATGCACTTTCAATCTCCCCTTTTTAGTGATTGATGACAACACAATTAAAGCTTACAAGAGATTGATAAGCATTAAGATTTTGAATCCTATGATATAGTGAGCTCCCCTAAATGTGTGCATTGAAGGAAATTCAACTTTTGGCCTCAAATGTCAAATGCATATTTAAGATGAAGTGTGGAACTCTCCTATATCTTAGCATCCGTGGGGTGCAAGGTGTTACATGATAACCGTGGATGCTCATGACAGTTCATGCACTCAAAAGATAAACAATCCACCACACAAGGCATGAGTGTCACACACTAGCATAAATGGTCCTTAAAGAGCATGAATTTAAACTATCCTTGCACACACCACAAAAATTTTGAAAAATCTTATTTGCCTCTCCTCTACCCCTTTAAAACCACATATCAATCTCACTTTTAATATTTCTCCCCTTTGGCATTAATCTCCAAAAAGGATCTCTCCACCAAAAGGAAGAAATATGAAGGTAGACAAGTGAGAGCAAGAGTAGAGCAAGGTTCAAAGATATAGGATTTCTCTCCTAAATTTTCTACCAAACAAAGTATGCAACAATTTAAGTCAAGATTCTTGAGACGTTAGAATATTTAGCTCATACCTCACTAAGATGATAGATTTTGAACATGAGACTAACTCATGTCAGCACCACTAGAGGTATCAACCAAATATCTAAAAGAAATCTCTAATCGCCACCACAAGAGCAAACTCATGGTGTGACTCAAAATATTACATACATATGCACACACTAGCATGTAAGGGCCTAGATGCACAAAGGTAATACAAGAGTTCATGGGGCGATGTACCTTTGTTCTAAGCCTCATAATCTCCACCAAGAAGATGATTTCAATACTTAGATTTAGTGCTTTGATGGGACTAGTACTTCTTTATGCAAGAGTTTCATTTGTGCCCATCTCTCATCATCATCATCATCATCTTCAAGGAGATCACCCAAACTTGTGCTTGATCTCAATTGAAAGTCCATTGCTAACTCTTGTTGTCATATTGAGATAATAGCCAAGACATATTCCTTGGCATAGCAAATTGAAAGATTATCCATGAATACCAATTGAAATATGATCTTCATATTTTTGACATCACTTGAAGAGTCTTCATATGGCTTTATGGAAGGTTCACAATGTTTTTAGTTGTCAACAGAGATAGCTCATGGGCCATAGAATGAGTATATATACACCCACAACCAAAACTAGTCATTAGAGTTCAAAAAACCAGCTATCTTGACTGTGCACAGTGCGGCCGCCGCCGCAGCTCCAGAGACAAAGACAGTCATCTCACCAAAAATGCCATAACTTTTCACTCCGAACTCGATTTCAAGTGATCTTGGACTTTCCTAAAGCTTATCTCGAGAGCTATCCATACCAACCAATGGAAATACCAAAGATCAACAAGTTCAAGTGTTCTTCTATTGAAAGTATCTTCGCAAGTTGATGCCAATTGGAATAAAAGCTCATATCTCATAGTATCACCTAGATAATGCTCACAAAGACAAGAGATGGCATTAAATTGCAAAAAGCTAGAGTTTCACAACTAGTGACCCTTTAGATATGGAAGGCATGGTGAGTCACTAATTGTAAAACCTCATAACATAGACTAAATTCCCCTTGTTGATAGTGCATACATATATATGTGGAAGACAAAAACATGTGCACTTTTGGTCAATTAAGTCCAAATAAGGGAATTTAAGCTATATTATGGAGAGTAGCTACTTAAAGAGATAAGATTGCAATCTAAATGAATATGAGAGATAACTTTACCAAATTGGATTGAATTAAGGTAGCATACCCAAGAGAAACTCATTCTCACCATGAGACTACACAAATCACTAGAAGAAAAGGTTAGTCTCAAAAGACACAAGGCATAGGATGGGCTCCCCTTAATATGTGCATAAAGTACTTGAATTACTTGTGAGATGCACTTGAATCAGTTTAAGAGTCAAGAGGAGTTCATCCTATATCTTGGTCAAGGCACAATAAATTTGCAATAATTGAAATTATGCCAAGAGAACATACCACCACTAAGATAGATAGATCACCACACAAATTTTCATTGATATGGCCATCATGAGTGAGACTTCAAAGACTTGGATGGCCATAGTTCTCACTTTGATGAAATGTGGTGAATTAGAGAGCTCTTATGATCATCCAAGATCCACATATTAGGTTCCTAGTCCTTTCTTTACCTAGTGCATCCCACATAGAGAGCAAAACAGGTAAAATTCATGAAATTTGCAAACTGTGAACTAGGAGTTACCACTCTTGATTTGGAAGATCCTGGGTGATCAAAGGATAGACCATGAGCACTTGATGATCTCTAGAGAGGAGAAATAGCAATGATAGCCCACTCTTCAATTATTTTCTCCAACTCATCCAAATCTTGTTCCACTTGAGGATTGGGACATTCAACATTTAAACCAGGAGCACTTCATCCATGAAGACCGAGACCTCCTAGAATAACCGCGGAGGCACCTAGAAACTCCATATAGGAACTATCCATCCTCCTTTTGCACATGTGTTGGACTCACACATCATAATGCTTGAAGAAAGCCAATAGACACACAAGATTTAGGCTAACCTCCCCCTAAATTTGTGCATACAAGAGTACACAAAGTCCACTTGAGCACACTAACAATATAAGGTCATAGGATAGGTTTGCACTATACTTCAACTAGTCTCAACCTCCTTCAAGATACTTGCAATCCAATAGTTTTCAATTGATTTTTCCAGTTGCCCTTTATTGATTTCAGCTAGTACCAACCGATTGTAACTCATTGCTACTACATGTAACTGCTGAAAACAACTAATTTCAACTAGTTTGAACTGATTTGATTTGCTGTCTATGAGAACCTTCAGCTGATTACTTCTTATTCCAACTAGTTGCAATTACTTGCTCTGCTTGTACTCTCGATTGCAACTCATTTGCATCCTTGTGTGAGTTCTTTTTATTTCATTGAATCTCCTTTAAATCAAACTGATGCTTCTCAATTTTTAAGTATCTTCATGATCAACTTGAGAGCCCATTGACCCTTGTTGATGCAATGCAATCCAATTCCATTGAATCAGTTTTTTCAGATTCTCAATCCCCGGAGGGAACTTCATATCTCTCAGACCACAAGCTCAATATGGATGAAATTTTGTAGAGATGTTCATCTATGAGTCCTCTAACTTATATCAAAATTTTAGCTCATTTGGACTCCTTTCAACCAGTCAAGTCAATCTCTCTACCAACTGTTGAAGTCTGAAATACAACAAGTTTCAGATTATGTCATTCTTGGAGAAAACTCATATCTCCCAGAATACATGTCCTCTTTGCTTGAAATTTGGTAGAGACCTTCAACTATGAGTTCTCTAACTGCTGTATAAATTTTCTCTCCTTTGAACTCCATTTGGTCAGTCAAAACAATTTTCTACCAAAGGTGCTCAAATCTAAAACTGCACTGCTGAAGCTGACATAAACTAACTCAAAACTGATTTTCTTTCAAACCAATCTTCATGCCAATTGTACAGCAACAAGTACAAGATATGTATATCATGCTCACAAAGTTTCAGGTCAACTCATCAGTATTTGATCTTCGAATTCATGCTTGAAGTCGGTCAACTCAGATTTCTAATTTCTAGACAGATTTGTTGATTCACTTCATTTCTCTTCTTCTTGTTTGATCTTGAGATGAATGTGGTTGAAAATACTCACAAGATATTATTTCCATTCAGTTCTCTTATCAATGCTTTTTTTATCTTGTGAATTCTTCCAATATAGCTCATCCAATCTCAACCTCAAACTTGGTTTTGCCTAATCTCAGATTTTGATTTCTTTGACCTCTAGCAAAACTCATCTTTCTCTAGGTGAAGAGTAACCTTTAAGCTTGTGGTTTATCCAATTGCAGCACAACCTCCTTTTGATACTTTTCTGTGGATAAGCTCAAACACAAGAGGTCATTAGTAACACAAGCACTAGTTTCTCACTTAGCAACCCTTTGTATGTGTGGAAGGCAAGTGGGTCACTAAATGGAGAAACCTCATAACATGGACTAAATCTCCCTTAAAGAACCATGTATATTATTTTGAGTGGAATAAAGATGTGAATATGCATGGTTGGTCATTTAAGTCCAAAGGGTAGATTTAAGCCATATTATGGTGAGTGGCTAACATAGACAAATCAACTCCAAATCAATTAGAGAGAATACATCACATAATTTTGGATAGATGACCTTCATATGATAGCACACTCCCTTTGAGAAACAAATTCTCATTCAATGAGACTATAAAAAATCACTTAGAGAAATGGTTAGTCTCACAACTCTAGGCATAGAGTAAATTCCTCTTGATAAGTGCCCTAAGCATTTGAATTTCTCACATAGCACTTTATTTAATTAAGAACTTGGAATTTTTACTCTATGTCTAGGTCATGGCAATAATAGAATAATCTAATTGAATGCATGCCAAGAGATACTCACAACCATTTATACCATATAGATGCCCATAATGTAAGAATGAGAATTTGGCAATCTACTATATGACTAGATTCCATCAAGTAGAAAGGTCTTGAATTGTGAGTGATTAGTGGATTTGCTTCACTTGAGCTTGATTCTTTATTCTTGGCCTTCTTAAAATTTACTTGTATTTTCCAATATGAAAACCAAGACCCCAAATCCTTCAAACCAACTCATAGTATGCATGAGTGACCATAAAGTTCCTTCAACTTGAAATTCTCAATTTGAAGTTCACTAAGAAAGCTTAAATCATCTATGTTGCTTGGTGTAGATGATCAGTTCATTTTCAATCATAGTCTTCTTCTTTTCCATGATCAATAACCAATGAAAATCCTCAAGTGCTTTATTCACCGAAGTGGCTACACAAGACACAAAGGTGTAAAATTTGAACAAAACTTGCACTTGAGATTTAGTTGTCACCACCTTTCTTGAAAGTAATGAATGAGACAAAATCTTCATCTTCACTTTGCTCATATGAAGGTTGCGTGGCTTTTGTTCATGAACTGAGTCGAATCGATTCTTTTATGCAAGCACACCGTACGGCGCCGCCACTCTCTGCAATGTTGTAGTAGAGGTCTACGGATGTATTGCATCGAGAGATGTCGGTGGAATTTGGTGCAGCAGCAATTTGAGGAGTCTCCACTTCTTTTGGTGAGAGCATTTCAACCATTTAAGCTTCCTTAAGTGTCAACTCGCCACCATTATCAAGATTTGATTAGTTCATCGAAAATGGACCACTTCAGAAAAAACGGACCGCCGGTGAAAATCGGAGCAGTGAAAAGAAGCATTCATAACTTTTGATTCCCAAAGGCTATGAAGGTCAATGAGCACTTGTTTGAAAGCTTGTCAAGTCTAGTTTCCAAATCCACCAGTGCTAATCTGTTTAGAAACTTTATTATGGCTGCACACCAGTTTTAGTACAGACTGGTCAGAATGTCTATAGTCCGTCGTATGCTCAACTTCAAGTGCAAAACTGTATCAATCTATAATATTCCTTGGTACATGCTGCACATGGTATGAAAGATCATGAAGTTAACTTTCAAACCCAACAAACGGATTGTCATTTGCACTTCCCAAGATGGAGTTATGACCAGATCAATACAGATACCCGAGAGGACCAATCAGCAACACAAGGTGGTTCTTCAATACCTACAACATGAATAAGATCTTGCTCTACTAGAGAGCCATTAAAAGCATCATATGACAAATAATTCATTTAAACATGAAGCACTCTAGCCACTCCTAATAATCCACAAACACATATATATATTTGTGAACTACTAGAGACTACACAAGTCAAATGGCTAGGTAAGAAGGGTTAGGTACTAGTTACCGAGGTGAATATGAAGTTTGAGATATTTCCATTGATTCATCTTCGGTCAACCATATAAGAATATAATGTGAAATGATTGATAGCTTGAGTGAATATTTTCAGCTAACTTGCTCAAGCACCCTCAAGCTTCATATCACCTCCAAGTACCTACAACACTCATCAAGCACAACTTGATGGTACCCAAGCTAACTTGGGTCCATCAAGGTTAGTCACAAGAGACTTAGGTACCCAAATGGCCTTTGTGCTAGCACGGTGAACCAATCACCTCTCTAGCACAAGTGTCATTTTTGGGCATCCTAAGCATATTTGAATCAATTGACAAGTTGAGCTTAGAGTGTTACCCATGGGACAATCCTTACTTAAATGTCCCTTTCCTCTACAAGCATAGCATAGGCGGCTCTTAGTCTTGTTAGCCTTCTCTTTTTTGCATTTTGCTTGCTACCTTATTGATGACCCTCTTTCTTGATGCTAAATTTAGCAAGTGTGCCTTTTAGGCTGAAAGAAGTACAGTTTTAAGGTCATGTGTTATTGTCTCGAAGGAGTTGCCGTTGACCCGAGCAAGGTAAAAGATATCCTCAACTGGAAACCACCAACGATTCATGAGGTTCGTAGTTTCCTTGGAATGGCGGGATATTACCGTCGATTCATTCCTGATTTTTCAAGAGTGGCAAAGCCTATCACGGAGTTGTTAAAGAATCGGACCAAGTTTGTATGGTCACCGAGTGTGAGCATGCTTTTCGAACTTTGAAGAAAGCCCTAACCACTTTGTCCCATTCTTAGCCCAACCGATATTGAGAAACCATTTGACGCCTTTTGTGACGATCCGTATTGGTATTGGTTGTGTGTTAATGCAAGAAGGCAAAGTTATTGCCTATGCATCACGTCAACTGAAGCGCCATGAAGAGCATTATCCAACCCATGATTTAGAGCTAGCGGCAGTGGTTCATGCTCTAAAAATCAAGGCCATTATCTCATTGGGTAACACTTGTCATGTATATACGTAACCATAAAAAGTCTCAAATATATCTTTACCCAATCGATTTGAATATGTGTCGAGAAGATGGCTAGAATTAATTAAGGACTACGACATAGAAGTGCATTACCATCCCGGAAAGGCAAATGTGGTTGCCGATGCACTCCCGGTCGAAATCCTCGTAATTGTCTTATAGCCAACATAAAGGATAGAACTTTATGTCAAGAATTAGAGAAACCGAATATAGGAATTGTTGAGCATGGTATGGTAACCAATGCTACCATGGAATCAACCATCAAGTATCAGGTTATTGATGCTCAGAAGATAAGCAAAGGCATAGCACATATCAAAGAAAAAGTTAGAAATGGGAAACCCACCGCCGTAATTGATGAGTCGATGTGCTATGGTTTAAAGATCGATTAGTGGTACCAAAGAATCCTGAAGTTACGTCAACAAATCCTGGATGAGGCCCATCTGACCAGATATTCTATTCATCCCGGAAGTACCAAGATGTACCAGGATTTAAAACAGAGATTTTGGTGGACAAAAATGAAGATTGAGATTGCCCGATATGTAGCCGAGTGTGATACTTGTCGGCGAGTAAAAGTCTGTGCACATGAAAGCTGCAGGACAAATGCATCATTTGCCTATTCCCTCTTGGAAATAGGAAGAAATCAGTATGGATTTTATTGTTGGATTACCCCGAACATCAAAAGGGTTCAATTCTATCTGGGTTATAGTTGATCGACTTACCAAGATAGCCCATTTTCTACCAAGAAATGATCAATATAAAGCAATAGATTATGCCAAGCTATATGTCCATCGAATTTTCGCCTACATGGAGCCCCTAAGCATATTGTAACAGATAGAGGTTCTTTGTTTATGTCCAAGTTTTGGAAACAAATGCAAAAGTCCCTTGGTACTAAACTAAATCATAGTTCAGGTTATCATCCCCGCATAGGACAAACGACGAAAGAGTCAATCAGATTCTAGAGGACATGTTGAGAGCATATATTCTTAATTATTCAGAAAAGTGGGCTGACTGTTTATCATTAGCAGAGTTTGCCTACAATAACAGTTATCAGGAAAGCATTCAAATGGCACCATTTGAAGCTCTGTATGGTCGCAGATGTAGAACCCCACTGCATTGGTCAGAACCTGGAGAAAGATGGTTCTACGGAGTAGACCTGGTAAATGAAGCTGAAGAAAAAGTGAGATTTGTGCAAGCCAAATTAAAAGAGGCACAATCTCGACAAAAGAGTTATGCCGATAAAAGGCGCAGATGTTTGGAATTTGAAATAGGAGATTATGTATATTTGAAAGTGTCGCCCATGAAAGGGGTGAATCGTTTTGGAATTAAAGGTAAACTGGCACCTCTATACATTGGTCCATTTCAAGTTTTGGAAAAACAGGGACCAGTTGCCTATCGACTCAGATTGCCAGAAAGATTATCAGCAGTGCATGATGTCTTCCATGTGTCTCAGTTGAAGAAATGCTTACGAGTACCAGATCGAGTGGTTGATGTTGAAGACGTCACATTGGAACCAGATCTGACTTACTCTGAATATCCTATCCGGATCGTAGACCAGAAAGCTCGAGTCACCCGAAGCAAAACTATCAAATGGTACAAGATCCAATGGAATCAACACTCGGAAGAAGAAGCTACTTGGGAATCGAAGACTTCCTAACGGAAAAACTTTCCCAAATTTCCACTTTCTTAATAGTTGTAAATGTAAGACCTATTCTTGTTTTATGAAATAGTTTGAGATGTGTTTCCTTGACACATTTCCTTTGCCGCTACTAAACCCTAGGACTTTAAATCTCGGGACGAGATTTCTTTAAGGGGAAGGGTCAGAACACCCCTCGGTGTTATTTCCACTAAAACCCGACATGTCATCATGATCATTGCAAAGCATCCATGTTTAGCCCACCCTGTGTTGCATTGAACTAAAATAAGTTTATTTTATGTTTAGTTGCTTTGTGGGTCGAAAAAGACGCGAGAGAAATAGATTCCTAAACCATCCCCTTGTCGGAAACCCTAGTTTCTAAAACCCTAGTTTCTCTTTTTTTTTATTCAAAATCTATCAAGAATTTGAGGGTGGTCACAAAAGTGAAAAGGTAGAGTTTTCAAAATAGAGCAAAGTTGGTATTTTGAGTTTTCAAAGTTTAGTTCAAAATTTTGAAGCAATTTTGAATTTTATCAAAACCCCTAATTGCCCCCTTTTTCTATATTTCAAAATTTAAGCAAAATTTGAGAAAACTTTCAAAAGTTAGTTTGTAGATCTTGTTGAGAGGAACAAAAGTCATGTACAAAGTTTTTCAAGTTGTTACATGATTTTAAAAGTAATTTTGAATTCAAATTTCAAAATTTTGAACTGCATTTCAAAAAAGTCATATTTCTAGGCAGATTTTGAAAATGCTCCAATTGAGGAAATTGTAGATCTTGAAAAATTAAGGGGGTTACTTTTTGGAATTTTTTGAGTTTAGTTCAAAATTTGGGAGTAATTTGAAAAGTTTGAAGCTAGGGTTTGTTTTGGGGGAATGAACAAGTAAACCGGCCACTCCTCACGCCCCGGC
Organism: Hyparrhenia diplandra; assembly: GCA_015847255.1. Lineage (NCBI taxonomy): Eukaryota > Viridiplantae > Streptophyta > Magnoliopsida > Poales > Poaceae > Hyparrhenia > Hyparrhenia diplandra. The sequence continues at coordinate 22,008 of JADLZK010005278.1, read as the reverse complement.
CGGTGGGCCGCCGAGGGTCGCTACGCCCACCGCCGCTCTCGGAGAGCCCGGCCGACCGTGACAGGACCTTCGCGTCCGTGCTGGCCACCTGTCTAACCCTCCCTTGCCTATAAATAGGCCACGGCGTCCGCCGTTTTCCTCTTTTCCAACCGCCGTCGAGACCCCCGTCACCCGCCGCCGTCGATCGTCGCCGTCGCCATCCCTCAACCATCTTGCCTAACAACTCCGAAGTAACTTCCTTGTGCTTCTTTTGAGTCTAGGCCACACCTCTCTCTCGTCGCCCGACCGCCGCGCCCCCCATCTTCTCCCTTCGGCCGGTCGGATCGCCGCCCACCTCCGACCTCGCCGTCGCCGGCTTCGCTCAACTGAGCTCCAACCACACTTCCTTATTTTCCCTCCCTTTAGATGGTTTAGTCACGATCGGCTCGTCCTTTCTCAGCCGCAGCCCCGGCCAGGCCGGGCGCCGTTCTTGTCGCCGCACCGGCCGGCGCCGCCGCCGCCGACGACCTCTCTCCGCCGCCTAGCCCAAAGCCAAGAGCCCGTCCCAAGCTCCCCGGTGAGCCCCCCCGCCACCTTTATGCTGCTTCCTTTTTTTAGCCCATCGCCGCGCCGGAACGGGCCGCCGCCAGCGGCGGCGGACGCCGCCGCGCCGCCGGTGAGCACGCCGCGCCGATGGCACGTGAAACGAAGGCCGTGCCGTGCACCGTAGCTGGGCCGGCCCAACATGAACCACCGTGCCAAATCCTAACCACTATTCATCCCGCAAATCGGCCCTTTTTGAACAAGAATCGGGCATGCACGCGACGGGCCGTGCAGTACGAATGTGCCAAGATTCAACCCGAAACCCTTTTTCAATTTTGAAATGTTTTATTCAATTTCATTTATTTGAATAGTGTCTGATTTTCCAAATTTTGTATAAATTCAAATACTTGTTCAAAAATTCTGAAAATTTTTGTGTAGCCTTCCCATGGGTATGTCTACCCATGAAAATTATGAAACTTGAATTTTGAATACTTTTGGCATGATTTAAAAATACAAATTTTAATTGAAAAATGCATCTTCCTTGATTTTTAATAATTATTTTATTTATCCAAAAATCATGAAAATTATTTTGGTACTGTTTCATGACATGATCTACCTGTACAAAAATTTTGAGCTTGTTTAGAGAAAGTTAAAATATTTATTAATTCATGCTCTATTATTTTATGTGTTAAACAAATTGTTTAGCGCTTTATAACTTAGGGTTTTGGGTGAATTTTGGATTGTTTTGTGAACCCTAAACCATGTCTTTATCAAGTGGTCCTTGAGAACTCCTTAGGCAATGGTGATGATATCTTGTAGAGTAGTTCAACAAGTTGGTTTTGTTGGATTGCAACTTTATCGTGAAGGAAAGTCGTACTCAAGTGTTTATCGCTTTCATGCACTCTCGCACCTCATGTTTATATGCATGGCATCATGTTAAGCATACATTATTCTTTCGTATAGTGAACGAAGGAGATCGTGAAGTTGTTGATCAAGCCTCGAAGAAGGCTATCTTGTTGATTCGAGTTCGAATATCGTGATCCATCGTCCCGAGTCAAGTTACTTCACCGATCAAGGCAAGCCCCTGCTTCATTTAAACATTTCCTTGTGTTTTACAAAGTTTTATATCACCTTTGCTTTATGCTTTGCATTAGGTAATAGGAGTTGAGTGACAACCTAATTGATGCATTATCCATCCTTGATTATTTCGATATCTACCTTGATAACCCGTTTTGGTAAAATGCTTAGAGATGCTTAGCCATGCTAAAATAGTTAGTCTTTTGAGTCAAAATGTGACAAGTCTTTTATGATAGCCCGAATGGGCATTTGATGAAAAGGATGTTATATGATGAAACCATACTGGGATATGGTGTTGAAGTTGAGACCGGTCGGGTAATTTGCACTGAGAATGGAGTCTTAGTGTAGTATTTCCGGCTTGTCGATTAAGGACCGTGGCGCTGTAAGCAATGTGGATCGAGACTATGGAACGCACCGCGCCCGAGGTCGTTGGACCAATGGCACGTCTGTCATGGGTGTCATCCCATCACGGTCGACCCTAGTTCCGAACGCATACTCCGGTAAGCCCGATCTTGGGGTGTCAAATCGAAACGCATAAACCGCCAAGACCGGGAGTGGAGAGATGGCGGGAGTACATGTTACCCTCGTGGGTTAAAGTCCCTGATTGGAGGTGTAAGGTATTCTCGGGTGGCGTAGGACGCGTTCCGCTTTTGAGTATCCAAGAAAGGGTTGATATATGCAAGCTTAAGTGCTACATATGTCGTGTGGAAAGAACTCCCCAAATTGGGTTAATCGATTTCGAAATCGCCGTGCTTCTGGATATGGAGACTTGGTTTCCCACTTACATCGTAGTTAAAGTATGGAACTATGAAGAGATGGAATAAGTGATGGAATATCTATAAGTGTGTGCTCTAGTGTAAGATCACCTAGAATAGGTGAGAAACTATATTGGGATTAAAATGTTGAAAGTAAGGATTCACTACTAGTAAGATTTTCTCGCAAAAAGAGTCCTTGATTCTTGCTACAAGCCTTACCTTGAATCCTATTAGACCAAAGATTCCCGAGTCTTCTCCTATTTTTTTTTAGTCGGGTAAGTCTTGTTGAGTACTCCCCGCACTCGTGGTTTGTTAACCCATGTTGCAGGACGAGAAGTCATGTTTGCACCTAACCGTCTTTGCATGACGATTCATCGTGAAGAAAGTGAGGATGAGTGAGAAGTGTGACCCGTGGGGGGTCTAGTAGTGTCGCTTGTGTAATAAATTTTCCGCTACTCCTACTTTTATATTGTAAAACTTGTTTTAAATAAATAGTTGTAAAATTATTGTAATATATAAACCTTCCGTTTTACTCGATTATGTATGAAATTTGTTGTAATATCCGCAAATGACCTCGTAATCGGATCCTCGGTTGGAATAGTTAATAGTACTTTTCAGATTACGGTGCACATTTGTGACTATTAAAGGTTGTTGAACCGATAATTAGTACATGTGGGCCCCAGAATTTGAAGGTTCTCGCATATACCTGGTATCGAGCCTCCGTTACGTTGTTACTTGTAGCATTACTTTCTAAAACTTCAAAATGATTTGGGTCAAACTAATTTTATTCTTACTTTGGTCCAAATTGCTTATTCTCTTATCTTAATCTATTGAAAAACTTTCTTATCTAAATCCAAAAGGAGATAAGTGGAGTAGCATTATATATTGCCCTACTTGTAAAATCTTTTAATGCAAAAGGTTTTATTTGATCGTTACGTAGGTTCGATTCATGCATCATGTTTAAATCACTTGTTAATATTACCTTCCCCTTTAATGTGGTTTGTGTTAAGCAAAGAATAACCCCATTCTTGCTAACCTAGAGATCCTCCTATTGGAATCTTGGTAATCTGATCTTAACTCTTCCACAGGATGGCCCGTATCAAATTGACCCCTAGGAAAAAGACAGGACCAAAAGGCGTCCCGCATCACCAAACTTGCGGCAAGGAATGATCCCGAAGCAAGCACTAGTCATGTCAACACTCATGAAGGAAGCAAAGAGTAAGACCAAGGAAGATCTTCAAAAAGAAATCAAGCACCCGACTAGGGACTTGGATGAAGTCGCTAGAGATAGGCGCCGAGATGGAATTCAAATTGGAAGACCGCAAGTTGAGTTGAATCGAAGTGCTCAAAAACATGGGGAATGTAGTCGGGCATTGATTGAGACGGTCCACGAGAAGACCGCACTTCAAAGATCGCTGTGACCACCTAATTCAAGATAATCATCAATCGGTGGCTTATGCAATTCAAATGGAAGCTCAAGAAATCAATTTGAATATGCAAATTCATCATATGAATAATCTTCTCAACCCAAATCATCAACCTCAAGCCGTACAAGAGGATTTGGGTGAAGTAATACAAGAGGATGTGGAAGTAGAGGAGAATCCGTAAGAAGAGGAGCCTCACGTTAGTGATAATGAGTCGAGAATAACCCTTAAACTAGGAGGAGTGAGGTTTTTTGTAGGATATGTAACATAGCTTGTTTAGTAGTAAGTTAATTAGATGAGCCCGTGGTAGATGTAGAATGGAACCCCTGTTTTAAGAATAAGTTATATGTGTTGCCTTTGTTTGTATTTCTTTTTGAAGTTCAATAAATCTAGTTGGGTGTTATATAGTTTTGTTTTAATAGCGGATGTCCCACAACAACGGCGCCCGGCTCTCGAATAGGGTTGACCTTCCAAACCCTCCACCAGTCCCAACAAACCCGACCGATGCCATTGCGGCTCGGTTCAAGCTACTACATCGAGAACTCTCGCCGATACGAAAGTAGCTCGAGTCGAACAATCGTCATGGCCACAAGGGTCGACGGGATGATGAAGAAGATGAAACTTCTTATCCAAAGTTCACCGGCACAAAACCTCCAATCTTTAGTAGAGCTGATGAGCCATTAGAGGCAAATGATTGGCTTCGTGCTATGGAAGAAAAGTTTGAGTTGATGACTTGTACGGATCATCGAAGCCCCTCTTTGCCGCACAACAACTTTCGAATACTGCCGAGCTTGGTGGAATAATTTCAAAGCCGAAAGCGACCCGCTGGACACCAAATCACCGGATGAATTCAAGCATGCCTTTTCGTGCTCATTTCATTCCAAATAGGGGGTTATGGCCAAGAAGCTAGATGAGTTCTTAGCTTTGAAGCAAGGAGAAGACTCGGTACTTCAAGATGTGGGCAAGTTTAATCATCCGTCACAATATGCTACGTAACTTGTGAATACGGATGGAAAGAAGAAGGAGTGGTTTATCCGAGGCCTTCATCCAAAGCTCCATGCCATGATGAATATCCGTGACACGGATTCCTATCATGATGTGGTAAATATGGCCATATCATGTGAAGAAAAGAATCGTGTTCTTATGGAATACGAGCATAAGGAAGACAAGAAAAAGAAAAATTTCTCCTCTCGATATTCCGGTGGCAAATCAAAACGTCGCCGAGAGTGATTTACCACCCCGTGAATCATTTTCGCCCTCCTTATCGCCCACCACGCCTCCGGCCCTCGCATGCCATCATTTGTTCGACTCTTTGCAACTCTTCCTTATCCACGCCGGCCGAATGCCCCGACATTCGCAACTCTACTCCACAAAGCCATACACCCATTTGTTATAATCGTGGAAAACCCGGTCATTATTCTCGAGAATGCCCCAATCCTCGAAGGTACAACCCAAGTTATCCGGTAACTTCGAAGTCACCGCCACGCAGTAACAAGAATAATAATCGAATGTTCGTTGAAGGGAAAGAATGAAAAGAAAAACCGAAAAGGTGTACTACACCAATGTGGAGGAAATACCCGCGGGGAACCAATCATGATGGGTATGTTCCCCGCCGCCAAACACCCCTACGCAGAATATTATTTGATTCGTGCATCGCATACATTTATCGAAGAAAACATTTGTGGAGAAAAATGCGATAGCCATTGGGGAAATGAAGGATGAGTTCATTATACACTCACCCTGGGGAACGATGAGTACTAAAGAAGTGGTATATCGATCCCCATAACATTAGGTGGATATGATTTCCCCACCAATATGGTAGTTCTAAAGGATCAAGATATAGACGTGATCCTTGGTATGAACCGGCCGTACCAATACGGTACAATTATAGATACCATCAATAGAACCATCAAAAAGTAAAGTTACCCGAGAAAAATTCCGAACTCCTTATTCAACTTCCAATTGTCAAGAGGGCGTTGAAAAGTATGTGCAACTTGTGTTAAGGAGATTAAAGACATCCCAAGTAGTATGTGAGTTTTCTGATGTATTTCCGGATGATTTGCCCGGACTACCACCGGAAAGAGATGTTCAATTCAAGATAGAATTGAAACCGAACTGCTCCCATCTCGAAGAGCTTATAGAATGGCACCAAAAGGAATTGGCCGAAATGAAAACTCAGGCTAGAAGGGTTATTAGGAAAAGGGTTTATTAGACCAAGTTCATCACCTTGGGGATGTCCAAATATTTTTGTGAAGAAGAAGGATCGACTTTGAGAATGTGTATAGATTATCGTCCCCTTAATGAAGTGACGATAAAAACAAGTACCCTCTCGCCTCGATTGATTTACTTTTTGATCAGTTAGCCGGAGCCAAAGTCTTTTCAAAGATTGATCCGAGATCGGGTATCATCAAATTAGATTAAACCCGAAGATATTCCAAAGACCGCATTTACCACCGATACCGGTCTTTATGAATATTTGGTTATGTCCTTTGGTTTAACCAATGCCCCGCTCATTTCATGTATTTGATGAATACAATGTTTATGTCGAATTGGATAAGTTCGTGGTGGTGTTTATTGATGATATTCTTGTTTATTCCAAGAATGAAGAAGAGCATGCAGAGAGCATCTCGTAATAGTTTTAAAACGATTGAGGGATCATCACCTCCATGCTAAATTTAGCAAGTGTGCCTTTTGGTCGAAAAGAAGTACGGTTTACGGGTCATGTGTTATTGTTCAAGGAGTTGCCGTTGACCCAAGCAAAGGTAAAAGATATCCTCAACCTGGAAACCACCAACGACTGCTCATGAGGTTCGTAGTTTTCCTTGGAATGGCGGGATATTACCGTCGATTCATTCCCGATTTTTCAAGAGTGGCAAAGCCTATCACGGAGTTGTTAAAGAATCGGACCAAGTTTGTATGGTCACCGAGTGTGAGCATGCTTTTCGAACTTTGAAGAAAGCCCTAACCACCGCCCCATTCTTAGCCCAACCGATATTGAGAAACCATTTGACGTCTTTTGTGACGATCCGGTATTGGTATTGGTTGTGTGTTAATGCAAGAAGGCAAAGTTATTGCCTATGCATCACGTCAACTGAAGCGCCATGAAGAGCATTATCCAACCCATGATTTAGAGCTAGCAAAGAAATGGTTCATGCTCTAAAAATCAAGGCGTCATTATCCGTTGGGTAACACTTGTCATGTATATACGCACCATAAAAAGTCTGAAATATATCTTTACCCAATCGATTTGAATATGTGTCGAGAAGATGGCTAGAATTAATTAAGGACTACGACATAGAAGTGCATTACCATCCCGAAAGGCAAATGTGGTTGCCGATGCACCTCGCGGAATCCCTCGTGTAATTGTCTTATAGCCAACATAAAGGATAGAACTTTATGTCAAGAATTAGAGAAACGAATATAGGAATTGTTGAGCATGGTATGGTAACCAATGCTACCATGGAATCAACCATCAAGTATCGTTATTGATGCTCGGAGAAGATAAGCAAAGGCATAGCACATATCAAAGAAAAAGTTAGAAATGGGAAACCCACCAGTTTGAATTGATGAGTCGATGTGCTATGGTTTAAAGATCGATTAGTGGTACCAAAGAATCCCGAAGTTACGCCAACAAATCCCGGATGAGGCCCATCTCGACCGTGATATTCTATTCATCCCTAAGTACCAAGATGTACCAGATTTAAAACAAAGATTTTGGTGGACAAAAATGAAGATTGAGATTGCCCGATATGTAGCCGAAAGTGTGATACTTGTCGTACGAGTAAAAGTCGTGCACATGAAAGCTGCGGGGACAAATGCATCCTTTGCCTATTCCCTCTTGGAAATAGGAAGAAATCAAGATGGATTTTATTGTTGGATTACCCGAACATCAAAAGGGTTCAATTCTATCCGGGTTATAGTTGATCGACTTACCAAGATAGCCCATTTTCTACCAATAAATGATCAATATAAAGCAATAGATTATGCCAAGCTATATGTCCATCGAATTTTTTTTGTCTACATGGAGCCCCTAAGCATATTGTAAATGATAGAGGTTCTTTGTTTATGTCCAAGTTTTGGAAACAAATGCAAAAGTCCCTTGGTACTAAACTAAATCATAGTTCGTTATCATCCCCAGACGGCGGGACAAACGAAAAAGAGTCAATCAGATTCTAGAGGACATGTTGAGAGCATATATTCTTAATTATTCGTAAAAGTGGGCTGACTGCTTTATCATTAGCGTAGTTTGCCTACAATAACAGTTATCAAGAAAGCATTCAAATGGCACCGCTTTGAAGCTCAGATGGTCGCAGATGTAGAACCCCATTGCATTGGTCGAACCCGGAGAAAGATGGTTCTACGGAGTAGACCTAGTAAAAGAAGTCAAGAAAAGTGAGATTTGTGCAAGATAAATTAAAAGAAGCACAATCTCGACAAAAGAGAGTTATGCCGATAAAAGGCGAGATTTTGGAATTTGAAATAGGAGATTATGTATATTTGAAAGTGTCGCCCCATGAAAGGGGTGAATCGTTTTGGAATTAAAGGTAACCGGCACCTCTATACATTGGTCCATTTCAAGTTTTGGAAAAACAGACCGATTGCCTATCGACTCGATTGCCGAAAAGATTATCGCAGCAGGTGCATGATGTCTTCCATGTATCTCAATTGAAGAAATGCTTACGAGTACCGTGATCGAGTGGTTGATGTTGAAAACGTCACATTGGAACCAGATCGACTTACTCGAATATCCTATCCGGATCGTAGACCAGTAAAGCTCGAGTCACCCGAAGCAAAACTATCAAATGGTACAAGATCCAATGGAATCAACATTCGAAGAAGAAGCTACTTGGGAATCTGAAGACTTCCTAACGGAAAACTTTCCCAAATTTCCACTTTCTTAATAGTTGTAAATGTAAGACCTATTCTTGTTTTATGAAATAGTTTGAGATGTGTTTCCTTGACACATTTCCTTTGCCGCTTACTAAACCCTAGGACTTTAAATCTCGGGACGAGATTTCTTTAAGGGGAAGGGTCAGAATACCCCCGGTGTTATTTCCACTAAAACCCCGACATGTCATCATGATCATTGCAAAGCATCCATGTTTAGCCCACCATGTGTTGCATTGAACTAAAAATAAGTTTATTTTATGTTTGGTTGCTTTCGGGTCGAAAAGACACGAGAGAAATCAGATTCCGGAAACTATCCCCTTGTCGGAAACCCTAGTTTCTAAAACCCTAGTTTGTCTTTTTTTTTTTTTTTCAAAATCTATCAAGAATTTGAGGGTGGTCACAAAAAGTGAAAAAGGTAGAGTTTTCAAAATAGAGCAAAGTTGGTATTTTGAGTTTTCAAAGTTTAGTTCAAAATTTTGAAGCAATTTTTGAATTTTATCAAAACCCTAATTGCCCCCCTTTCAATATTTCAAAATTTAAGCAAAATTTGAGAAAAGTTTCAAAAGTTAGTTTGTAGATCTTGTTGAGAGGAACAAAAGTCATGTACAAAGTTTTTCAAGTTGTTACATGATTTTAAAAGTAATTTTGAATTCAAATTTCAAAATTTTGAGCTTTTTGCATTTCAAAAAGTCAAATTTAGAGGCAGAATTTGAAAATGGTCCAATTGAGAAAATTGTAGATCTTGAAAAATTAAGGGGGTTACTTTTTGGAAAATTTTGAGTTTAGTTCAAAATTTGGGAGTAATTTGAAAAGTTTGAAGCTAGGGTTTGTTTTGGGGGGAATGAACCGCAGAAACCTCGCTCACGCCCATGTGCCGGCCGCCGGCCGACCGCCGCCGTCAGCGCCCGCGGATTCCGGCGGCTCCTCGCGCCCGAGCAGCTGGTCGACCTTCGCGCGCCCCGCCACCACCTTCGTCCCTCCCTTTGCCTATAAAATGAGCCACGGCCGCCGGCTGCTTTTTCCTCTTTCTTTCTCCAAATCCGCCGCCGGAAGTCCCTGTCCGCTCGCTGCCGCACGCCGCGCCGGACCATCCCTTGCCAAAACCATCTTGCCCAACAGCCCGCAACTTCCTCCGGCGCCTCCGAACCTAGCTACGCCGACGCTCGTCGCCTGTCGCCTGCGGCGCCCCCATCTTCTCATGCTGTAGGTCGGAAGGCCAAGACTCACCTCGCTGCCGCTACGATTCCGGTGAGCTCTTACCCACCCTCACTAGTTTCCCTCCCTTTAGATGGTTTAGGTCACGAACGGCTCGTCCTTTCTCAGCCGCAGCCCGCCGTGGAACGCCGCCGCCGCCGCCTCGCGCCGGCCGCCGCCGCCGACGACCCCTCCCAACCTCCGCCCCAAACCAAGCCCCGGCCCAAGATCCCTGCGGTGAGCCCCGCCGCCACATTTACGCAATTAGATTTCCTTTTAGCCCATCACCCGCGCCGAACACGGCCGCGCCGTTGTGGCGGCGCGTCTGGAAGCACCGCTATCGCCGGTGAGCTGCGTGCACAGATGGCACGTGAATGGTGCCGGCCGAAAAACTCAGAAGCTGCCGCCCAATATGAACAAAGGCGGGCCAAACTTTATGGGCCAAAATAAAAATCAAATCGGCATCACCCTTTTTTGAACAGTAATGGCCATGCACAAAGATCGGCTGTGCGTGCGATAATGTGCCAAAATCAACCCAAACCCTTTTCAATTTTGAAATGTTTTATTCAATTTCATTTATTTAAATAGTGTCCGATTTTCCAAATTTTGTATAAATTCAAATACTTGTTCAAAAATTCTAAAATTTTTGTGTAGCCTTCCCATGGGTATGTCTACCCATGAAAATTATGAAACTTGAATTTTGAATACTTTTTGGCATGATTTAAAAATACAAATTTTAATTGAAAAATGCATCTTCCTTGATTTTTAATAATTATTTTATTTATCCAAAAATCATGAAAATTATTTTGGTACTTGTTTCATGACATGATCTACCTGTACAAAAATTTTGAGCTTGTTTAGAGAAAAGTTAAAATATTTATTAATTCATGCTCTATTATTTTATGTGTTAAACAAATTGTTTAGCGCTTTATAACTTAGGGTTTTGGGTGAATTTTGGATTGTTTTGTGAACCCTAAACCATGTCTTTATCAAGTGGTCCTTGAGAACTTCTTAGGCAATGGTGATGATATCTCGTAGAGTAGTTCAACAAGTTGGTTTTGTTGGATTGCAACTTTATCGTGAAGGAAAGTCTCACTACTCAAGTGTTTATCGTTTCATGCACTCTCGCACCTCATGTTTATATGCTCCGGTGAAGGAATCGCTTGCATTTGAAGAATGGCTTAGATGGATGGTTGCCAAGGTTTAGCAACAATCATGCTTCATTTGACCTGGCTAATTACTACTGCTGCAAGTGAATGGTACATCCCTTGATTCTTGTTCTTGTTCTTTCTACCATTGGCAGAACGTGAGCTCCAAGTGAGCGTAATTTACGCTAGGCTCTCCAAGCAATTTGTGGACAATCCATCATCTATAAGGTTGAGTCAGCCTACACTAATGTCAAGCCGTTTTGCTGTGGTGCTATAATCGCTTTCTTGTTAGTAGCGTGAGTCGAGATTTTACAATTTTGCTGACGAAAAATAGTCCATGTGTCGTACCTACGAGGCCACATCGAGGCTAAAATTGATCAAGAATCTTCAATTTCACCTGCGTAGAGATGGATCGAGAGTGGATGTATGGGCCTCAGTGCAAACCGAGGGTTCTTTCATGGAGTCTCGCATTTTCGCGTGTTTGCCGAGCCTGCGCTGGGAAGGCGTTTTATGCCCATGCTTGGATTAAAAGAATGAACGGAAATATGCTAACACGTAGTGTGTCCGAACCATTTGTATACACGGGGTTCATGCTGTGGTATACCACATGGACAGTAGCATGGTGAGATTGGTTGAATGTTCCGCAGAAAACAATGGCGATCGTGCCATTCCCGCCGCACGGAAAACAATGATGATCGGGGAAAACAACGACAAGCCGCCATGGACGAAAGGCACGAGGGCACCATCGCTTGCTTTGTGGTACTCTCTTGCTGATGACAACGATGAAGAGATGGGCCTTTCTTTGTTACTACGCAATGCGTAGTCCGCATTTCTTAGTGCCAAGTCAGCTGCAAAAGCTAGAGAAAATGAGGAAAGATGGAAAAACACCATTGTACATGGATTGTGAAGGAGCAACCTGAGGCCAAATATTGCAAGTAGACTACAAATCTATAGAAGGGGTGAGCTTTGTTAAGTTATAATCAGAAATTGCTCCCAAAAAAGACAATGAGTTGGCAGAGAAGACATACCAAAGCCAAGCAGATGATCTCGCCTCGGCCTCGGCTCTAAAAATCCACGATGTGTCAATGATTGTATATTGTACCGCGGGAGAAAAAATACGGAAAGTTGGATGCATGCCCTGTGTAAAGAACTAATGCTACAAGCTATTGGGCCATCAAATGAAGGTAGCAAGAGCAAGAGGAGGTCCCAATAAAGTCGCTTGGTATTTTCCAATAGCTCGGGTGTATAGGCCGTGCATGTGCAAAGTCACCAAGCCGTTGGTACTGCATGGCGAAGAGCCGCCCGAAAAGACACCAAGATGAGGCACCCAAATGTGACGGGCGGATCGAGGACTGCCAATACTATGTTCTACAAGGAGCTCGTGGGAGGTAAGGCACCTTTGGTTTGGTTTTGAGTACGATGGGATGAACTCTTTCACTGTGCTACTTATATGCTATAGCACATGGCCGTGACACTCACTCAGATATACAATCTTCACACACCCTCAGATGAAGCGCTTGTTCATCCAAATGCTACCATCGGAATTCAAGGGCCAAGATGCCTGTGGAACACATGACACGCTCTAGAACCGCTGATCGATGAACCGGTTAGAGATGTTCGCACGGTGTGAAGGATGCTCGGGACGAGTACAAAAAGGAACATGTCATGGTCAAGGGAACACTAATCGCTACAATCACCACTTGTCGGCCGAGGTTGCTTATCCGAGAAAATACAAAGGCTATACCGATGTGTCGAAAGCTTGATGAAACACATGCGTACATCTACCGCAACAATAAAATGGTTTATATGAGAAACCGTAGGTTCCTACCGCCAGGGACACTCGACCGAAAGAACAAAAAGAACGTTCGGGAATATGAAGAGGGGAGGGTTCTAGACATCGAGACGGAAAGCGATGCTTCGAGAACTAGACAAACTGAATTTGTCCTGGGAAGGGAGGGCAAGAGCGACCAAGGGAGTATCCGAAGAAAAGTCGCTAAAACCCGCCTTTATTGGCCACTATTGGAGGGTATGCCACCGCCTTTGATCCCATGCACCTTATTAAAAATGTGTGTTGTGACACCCAAACCATTTGATGAACACCGACCTCATGATTCACTAGGCCACATCTGAAGACATGGAGCACTTGGGAATCATGAAGGGTCCGGGTGATCCGCGGCTAGAGAATGATCAGGTGTACCTTCCGGCCAAGATGACATGGACCTGAACGGGCAAAGAAAGAAAAGTTTATCTCCCCTTTCAATGAACTAGAACCCCAACAAAGCACTCGTGGTAGCCTAAAGAGGCTAGTGAACATGAAAAAGAACTCAAGTTCAACTATGGCCGCATGAAGGCCCATGATTGTCATGTCATTATGACTCAACCGCCCCTCGCTGTTATACGCGGTCTCCCGGGGCCCCCTGGGGCTCACCGAGGAATCCTAAAGTTATGCTCGCTCAATGCGATCTCAAAAAAGTCATTCCTATGTCCATGCCGGACCAAATGTAGTAGTTAAATATCCAAGCACTAAGCTTGAGTTTCTGGAATTCCACCCCCACTTTGATATCTCGGCATCCGGCCGGTTCATCTTGTTGAACAAATTAGAGGCCTTGGCCCAATGCACCCCACGATGTCCCCTTTCTCGAAAAGCGTTGATGAAAGTTTTAGGAAGTATGTCGTGAACAGTTTCGCACTGGCCGTATGGGAGCATATTAAAGGATGGTCAACTGAAGAAGCCATCGAAGTTCTCGCACATATTTTCTAGACATGGGAGAGGGTTGACTTCCAAGATCTCGTCACGCTGAAGAATATGGCAAAGGAATGATTGACCTAACTTACAAGAAAAAAGATTGCTAAGCTTTCAGACAGCACATTTCGGTCAGTTTTTACGTTAGTTTGAGGACGAGGCCATACCTTGTGCAAAGACAAGGCAATGCTTAAAGAGCAAAACTCAAATATGTCGAGAATGGGCTACATAAGAAACATACTGATGAATGCATTGGTTAAGTAGTAAGCTTGCTTGGGAAAAAGCAGAATCAATCGGATTTCCAAGGTGGTGGCCTAAAGAGTACTAATATGTTATGTACCAAGGGTACGAGATCAATGGATACACATTTTACACAAGAAAGCAAGATGGAAAGAGCCAATACCAAAAACAGTGGTGTTCGCTTTTGAACCAGTGAGACGACAACGCAAAGTGGAAGATACCTACTATGGTTTCATAGAGGAGATATGGGAACTAGACTACGTGTCACTGAAGGCAAAATTGCTTTCTCTGCCGCTATGTTCGAAATCAGCCATCAACATCGATACGTATGGGTTCAATACGCTTGATCTCGCGAAGACCGCACATAGAGAGGGACCCCTTCATCCTTGCAAAAAGATGTTATGCAAAGTTTTCTATGCACCGGACAACAAAACAAATGGAAAGCTACACGCATGTACTAGAAGGGAAAAGGAAGATTGTCGAGTGGATGGAGTGACGGATGAAGTCGAAAAACTACTGAGGTTATCACGTAAATGCCTCGCGATTCGCCGTTAACGAGCCCAACCGATCGTAGATGAGGGGTGAAGGAATTGCTAGGGCAAGACGATCACTATTGTAATCGGCGGAGTTAGATTACATTGTTCACTATATGTAATCGATGGAGTTACATTATTGTTAACTAAATGTAATCACTATACCGACAAATTAACGTTTTCACCAACTATGTAATCTATGGAGTTAGTCTATCTTTCACTAACTCCAGCCAACGATTTGTAACGTAAGCTTGAACCGATCGAGGCCAAAATAGAGGAATTTAGGTTCATCGCTGCTCGTAACCAGAGTGATAGCCATTATCACTACCAAAGAGGGTTCACTGTTTGCTATTTCACCTGCTTCTGCTAAACAAATAAACCGCAAAGGATAGGAAAAAGCCTAAGATTTGTATGTTTATTATGTTACCCGGTGGGTTCATATGCTCTTAGGTGTCCCATCTGCCTCAAACTTTCCATGCTCACAATCGGTGAGTCATCCAAAATTTGGAGATTTTTAGGAGTTGGTTTGGTACTTTCCTCAGCTTATTGATTTTCTCATGCGACGAGGCTCTAGTAATTGTAGGTTTAACCGAGGCTACCCCCCTCAAAAGAATAGGCACCATGCCAAACTCTTTCCACATGGTCTCATTTGGCCTAGGAGTCAAAATGTATGCACATATACATGCTAAATTCTTGTGATTCCATGGTGTATTCTGCCATTTTCCGCCTGCTTAGCAAGAACGAAAAACCTAAAATGTGCAAATATTCAATCGGAAAACCTAAGATCTTGTGTGTGGGGGGCATATTTTGGGTCTAAATGACGCAAAAAATTCAAGCCATTTACACGGTGGATGACACTTAAGCTTCACAAAGGCACATGCATGATCCCATGTCACCAACTATACACTTAGGTTTATGTTACCCGTGGGTTCATATGCTCTCAAAACCTATCGGTCTCAAACTTTTTTCCATGTCTTTCACAATCAAGTATGGAAATACCAAAAAATTTGGAGATTTTAGGAGTTGGTTTGGTACTTTCGCAGCTTTTATTGATTTTCTCGCGCGACGAGGCCGCAGCAGTAAAATTGTAGGTTTAACCGAGGCTACCCCTAAAAAGAATAGGCACCATGCCAAACTCTTTTCCACATGGTCTCTATTTAGCCTAGAGTCAAATTTAATGCCATATACATGCTAAATTTTGTGATTCCATGGTGTAATTTGCCATTTTCTCGCGCCTGCTTAGCAAAGAATCTAAAACCTAAAATTAAATATTTCACCGGAAAAACCTAAGATCTTGTGTGGGGGCATATTTGGGGTCTAAATGACTGCAAAAAATTCAAGCCATTTACACGTTGGTGGATGACACTTGCCTACAAAGGCACATGCATGGTCCCATGTCACCATAACTATACACTTAGTTTATACCCGTGGGTTCATATGCTCAGTGTCCTATCGGTCTCAAACTTTTCCATGTCTTTCACAATCAAGTGGTGAGCTCATCCAAAAATTTGGGAGATTTTTAGGAGTTGGTTTGGTACTTTCGTGGTTTTTATTGATTTTTCGCAGCGACGAGTCGAGTAAATTGTAGGTTTAACCGAGGCTACCCCCAAAAAGAATAGGCACCATGCCAAACTTTTCCACATGGTCTCATTTGGCCTAGGAGTCAAATGTATGCACATATACATGCTAAATTCTTGTGATTTCCATGGTGTAATTTGCCATTTTCACTCGCTTAGCAAGAATCTAAAAACCTAAAAATTAATATATTCACCTGGACCTAAGATCTTGTGTGGGGGGCATATTTTGGGGTCTAAATGACTCGCATTTCAAGCCATTTACTACGTTGGTGGATGACACACTTGCTTCACAAAGGACACATGCATGATCCCATGTCACCATAACTATACACTTAGGTTTATGTTACCCGTGGTTCATATGCTCTCGTGTGTCCTATCGGGCCTCAAACTTTTTCCCATGTCTTTCACAATCAAGCAGTGGCTTCGAGATTTTTAGGAGTTGGTTTTTGTACTTTCTCAAGTAGCTTTATTGATTTTCTCAAGGACGAGGCCGAGTAAATTGTAGGTTTAACCGAGGCTACCCCCAAAAAGAATAGGCACCATGCCAAACTTTTTCCACATGGTCTCATTTGGCCTAGGAGTCAAATGTATGCACATATACATGCTAAATTCTTGGTTTCCATGGTGTAATTTGCCATTTTTCGCCTCGCTTAGCAAAGAATCTAAAAACCTAAAAATGAAAAATATTCACCGGAAAAACCTAAGATCTTGTGTGGAGGCATATTTTTGGGTCTAAATGATCGCATTCAAGCCATTTACACATTGGTGGATGACACTTGCTTCACAAAGGCACATGCATGATCCCATGTCACCATAACTATACACTTAGGTTTATGTTACCCGTGGTTCATATGCTCTTAGGTGTCTCATCGGGTCTCAAACTTTTTCCATGTCTTTCACAATCAGTAGGTGAGTCATCCAAAAAAATTTGGAGATTTTTAGGAGTTGGTTTGGTACTTTTCTAGCAGCTTTTATTGATTTTCCGCACGATGAGGCCGAGTAATTGTAGGTTTAACTCGAGGCTACCCCCAAAAAGAATAGGCACCATGCCAAACTTTTTCCACATGGTCTCATTTGGCCTAGGAGTCAAATGTATGCACATATACATGCTAAATTCTTGTGTTTCCATGGTGTAATTTGCCATTTTCCTCCTCGCTTAGCAAAGAATCTAAAAACCTAAAAATGAAAAATATTCACTCTACTCTAAGATCTTGTGTGGGGGTATATTTTTATGTCTAAATGATCGCAAATTCAAGCCATTTACACGTTGGTGGATGACACTTGCTTCACAAAGGCACATGCATGATCCCTTTGACTCTTACAAAAGCTTAAAATTCACTAAATCTGCCAGTGTATGGGACATCACTGCCGGGTTAATTACACCGATCGGAACATATATCACTATCGGGTGTAAATCACCCGCAAGCAGTGATGTGTTATGCTTATATATATGTGAATCGGCGCTGCCTTGAAATTTTTCCCCAATTCTTTTTGAACACCGCGCCACCCGCTTTCCCGCCAGAACCTCGAGCCACCACACGACGCCGACAGAGCACCGCCGCCTACCTCGGCACCGCCCTTCGCCTTCCATCGACGCCGCTCCCGCGACCCGCCGCCAAACTCGACAGCCTCCTTCGCCTCCATCGACGCCTCCCACCTCGACGCCCTCCTTCGCTCCATCGACGCCTCCCACCTCGACGCCGCCCTCGCCTTCTTCGACGCCGGCCTCGCCAACCTCGACGCCATCCGTCAACGTCTCGTTCTCGCCCACATCACACTTTCGGCCCACCACACCCGGGCCCGAGGACTTGAGGAGCGCAAGGAGAGCGGCTTTCTCCCACCCTCCCTAGGTGCTCTCTCACTACCCCTTACATGTTCGATAGAGATGCCGCGATGATAAGTGCACCCTCCCTTCATGTAGCACATTCTCCATTCTTTGTCGTATTCCATCTCTCGCCTGCCTCAAGCACATCCTCGTCTACGACGGCCGAACGCTGCTCCCTCCACCTCCATGCTCGCATCTCCGCCCATCTCGCCCAAGGTGAGTGCGACGCCTATTTCCCAACCTGCTTGCTCAAATCTGCGGTTAGATGGTGTCGCAACTTGTTATTTTGTTTTTCACAACATTTGTACCAACCGGGAACACGGGTTCTCACCATGGTTCATCCCCGCAAGTTAGTCCGGCCGAATGCTCAAAATAATAGAACCGGGCCGATAACCCCGACGCTGGAGAGATCGGGATCGGGTAAACGAAGACGCCGCGAATGACGAGCCGGGTTTGGAGCCCCAGCATGGTGCTGCAATCGATCAATGTGACCCAAGTGACCGTAATGTGCCTAGATTCATGTGACTAGCTAGGGTTGCCATGTACACACGCCAGTTAATTGGAGAGTGTCTTATCTTGCTTGGTACCGCTTATGAAAGTGTGAGCAGGTAGTGCCCGAAATGTATAGTTCGGTAAGCAAGCAGAACCAAGCAGGCAAAAACAAGGCTTCCCAGACGAATACAAACCACGTTATCACCGAGGTGGATGAGCACGGGAACCACCAAGACCCCACCGTGGTCCAAATACTCTAGTGTCTTGGGGTACTTGTAAGTGACAAAAATCCCACTAAGTACGTGAGGTGGACTCGAAGGAAAAAAGATCCATGGAGGTTCCCTGAGGCTACGAGAAGATTTGCATGGCTCCTCTTAAAAGATTATTTCCAGCCCAAGAGGGTTGTGACACGTAATGGTACGTAAAAAACTTATGGAACCATGTAGATGTTTCAATAATTTCATAGGGGGAGCTGTATAAAAAGTTTGTGTCTAGCGTAAGCTGATTGGGATGGAGGAGAGTACACCCCACAGAGATCTACTAGAGGAATTCAAGGAACACAAAAGGTCGAAGTTCATAGAAGTGAGCACAAAGAACAAAGCTGCATGGCCAAAAAACGTGAAATCCATCAAATGCCTCGGCTCTCAGGCTATGCCCAAAAGATGGCGGAGTTTCAATTAGAACCTGATGAGAGGAGAGACGCCGCTACCGAAGGTTTAAAGGTTGACACCTAAGATTGGGAGACAAGATCGATATTATACCGTATGGCGAGGAACGACACCACTCTAAAGAAGATGGAGCTTTAGCACTGAAAATGAACCCATGAAAACCTCACAAGAAGATCTCAAGCAACCGAGGAGGTAAAGAAAGGGGTCTCAAGGCTTCTCTAGGGAGGGGGGAATGACGCGGCTCACCCGCTACTGAAACAAGGGAGCACCCCCCGTCACACTAGAGGAGCCGGTGTTGTTCCTTGAAACTAGCATTGCCTGACTACTGAGAGTATCGGGCGCTTGCCGGTGGGGATTGTACATGAGACCGACGAAGAGTTTGATAGACGCCTCTGTGGAAGGTTGGTGATGTTAGAGTCGAGCAACTTTGTCTCAAAGACAAGCAACACTACCGCATCTTAATGATGCCTTGAGCCTTCATCATCTAAGTACGCAGCAGCCTCGCGGATCGGCCCGCTTTGAGAAAGATGGAATGCGCCTGCGGGTGGACAACATCAAAGAACCCTCAATGTCAAGTTGCACGTCGGGTCAAAGAATGGACAAAAAGAAGGTGGCCCGGCCGTGCCTGGCCGACCAATCAAGATGGGGTCATCAATGGCCAACCACCTACACAGGGTATGCTCACACAAAGATTGATGCCATACTTGATAAGAAGTATGGAGCATTGAGCACCTCGCAAAGGGAAGATGTGCCCAAACTTAGTCGAAATGACCACCAAAGTTTTTTGGGCGCAAGCGCTACATTAAGTTGACAGCGAAGAAAGTCATCTGGATGATGAGGAGGGACTGTGAGTCTAATCCTCCCATGATACTAACTCGAGAACTCCTAGTTCCCCATCGACATGTGCCAAAGATCGCCTCTTGTAAAGAAGACAGATTCTCCTCATTACCCCTTGAACATCATAACCCCTCCTCACTCTTCATCACCCGCCAAAGGTGTTCCTCCTCCCCTCCAAGTGGCGCCAACCACAAGATCAAAGGCAAAAGGCAAAGGATAGCCTGCGGAACCAACCCTATCATACCAACACAAGGCCGATGGATTCTCGCTCTTCACAAGGCCAAAAAAACGTAAAATTTCCGAATCCCCCAGAGGGCAGCATATACAATACATTCGTGGGCTTATGGTCTCATTTAGAAAAACACGGCAACCAAATGGATCAAATACAAGTTCTCGACACCGTAAGATAAAATGAAAGAAACCCAAGAGAAGATAGAGAAGCTTGCCGCTAAGAAACACATTAGTATTGAAGCCGGGCCAAGCAGACATTTTTTGCCCAAGATGAACTCGCGCCAAATGGCAATGCAGTATGTGAAGGACATAATTTGGTGAGGATGAGCTGGTGATGAACGGACCCCAAAACCTTTACGCGTGAAATTGCATGACTATTACCTAGGTCAAAACAAGGCTCCACTTGATGGAATTGTGTTATCATCCCTCGCAAAGTCCGCTTTTTCATTATGAAAAAGAATGTAAGCTATTTGTTGGATGGGAGGTCTTGTTCCAAATTTATACCAACAACGCGCTCTCTATACACAAATCTTGACGCCAGGACGATGTAAGTACCGACTCGAGACGACAATGCAATTAATCACTATGCGCTTCACAAATCGTTGCCTCCGAGCATTCCTCATGGTTTTATGCGTGTATATCTCACAATATTGTGAAGCCATCGCCTTATTCAAAAGGTATGGCTTCCCGAACTCACCAATTCTCAAGTCAGCTGGCCAAGTGGACTACATCAGAAGACCCGCTTAACACTAAGCAAACTTTTGATGGATGTTATTGATGAATTTGTGTTCCCGAGAAAACGTAAATCTTACTAGCCCACAACATCGAGTATGTGTTCACCGCTTTTAATTCATATGCACGCATCTTTTCTCATTAAGATGATTCGATAAATTAGGAATTTGTGTGATTGCGACCAAACATTTTGTCTTCGTTGAATTTGTGCAAATCTTAGTACGCAATGAAATCTTTGGGTAGTGGGACTCGAAAGGGATAAAACCACTTTCTTCTCTACGGATCCACTAGTAAAGTTCTGTGAGCAATGTGTAAGTGACACCAATAACCTTATTAATTTTGACATCACGTGTGACATGATGCAGAGTTAGTGCTTACCATTTTCTAACCCCACGATCTATATAGTTTGATGCTTGTGAGACTAGTACAACTTGTATTGTAACCAGATTCTACCACTACTACTTTTCTTAACCCACAATGCACATTTTGATGCTTGTGAGACTGGGTGCACTTGAATTCTAACTAGATTTTACTACTACTACTCTTTTCTAACCCACAGTATAAAGCTCACTCTCTCCATATAGGCCCTTTTGTTAGGTCTTTGTCCCAGACCCACTAATCCCGAACTTGATATGTCACCGTGCTCTCCACTCCCTTTTTCAATCTTTTTAATGTGGCTCGCGTGCCCATCAAGCAGCTTCAGCTTCGTGTCTATCAAGCTGCTGGATGGGGAAAATATCAGTGCTCTCGAGCAGAGCGACCACGCTGACGAACGAGCTCGCGTGTTTCTGCGCAATGTGGGCGTATGTTTAGAGAAATTCACTCCACGGGCAGCGAAGCGAGAAAGAGCGAAAGCGTGGTATTACTCCCCAATTCATTTGGTGAATAATTCAATAACGACCACCGATTCATATATTTTCCGAAAGTGGCGCCGCAAGAAAAATCAAGTCCAACAATATCCTACCGTCTGCAGTTGCGAAAGACTTTGCCAGAGGAGCGTCGGCCAAATTCATCATAGATGAGGTATTGACAGTGTAGACGATTTTCCATTGCAAAGGGTAAGGCCGGGATCTATAAGAGCGAAATACACGGAGAACTTTAATCAAGAGACTACTGTAGT
>JADLZK010005277.1:0-44668 GCA_015847255.1 Hyparrhenia diplandra | reverse complement strand
CAACTTTATCTCAAAAAAAGTGATTTGGCTACAACTGAACACATGTAAATCTAATTCAACACCCAAATCCTAAACTATAGTGCTTGCCATACATTCAAATATTCAATCTAATTCAACTAAACTTGTCTGTTCAATTAATGAAATAAATATACACGTCATACCCGTACCTGCGCATTTCATTGTCAATGTTATCTTTTTGATTCTCTAGCATCTTTTTCAGACCTTATTATCACCTAAATAATGGTATCCTCCTATGTCAACCGGCTTCACATTTCCTATTGCCATTTATATAGGTTTATTATTATAACATGAAAAGAAGCTTCAAATGCATATATAATTTATATCTTCCGTTGCAACGCACGGACATATTTCCCTAATTAACATAATTTCTAGGACGTTACACGGAGATTCAAAGCGACGGGGATTATTGTCAACAATTCTGTGTTCTTCATTGAAAATAATAAATATATAGTGTATCTCACTCCTCTCCGTTTATTGTTCGGCCCCTGTCCGTTGTCATATGCCAAGCGGCTAATGTCTCTTGTACTTTTTGGGGTGGTGGTGGTGGTTGGGGGATGTCTCTTGTACCTGTGAGGATTACCGAATACTGACCCTGAGCGGAAGAAGCCTTGCAATCACAGTGGCCGAACATAATGAACTTATGAACATACGCACAACATAAGGACTATATATACCGGAACACACCTAAAGCAGCGCATATACACACAACATAGATCACTGCATTACAAGTTTCACCAGACGAACTTAATTTTGCTCCCAAAAAGACGAACTGAATTAACCTGTTTTTTTAAGTTATTACAGGACTCACATCAAATCTTCGGACGATCACTAATCTGCCTCTGGTGAACTGGAGACCTGCATTTTTCAAATATTCAACAAAACATTCCGCAATTGGACGATACTTCTTGCAGATGGCCTGTTGATCGTCCGAATCAAAGCCCTTCATAAGAGCCCCGATGTAGTCCAGGTCAGGGTTGTGATTAAAGAGAACACCGAGGGCAAGAGTTACACCCTGTATGACTCCTTCCATCAGCCCTGTTTCCACAGCTGAATACTGTGAGATTTTCCTCTTTGTGCTTACCTCCACCCCAATTTCAGCATCATTTGTAGGGGCAAGCAGACGGTCGTCCTGAGCAACCTGTAGGACAGAGAGAAACAAAGCTAAGAAATCCACTAGGTATATATGATCTCGGCTGTGGCTAAGGATGGATACCAAAGGTCAGTTTCCTCATCCACAGCACCAACCATGTTTGATGCAGATTCGGGCACAGCAATCTGAGGAACTAAGCTCAAAAAAACCCACTAGGAACAAGTATAAATTAATAGAAATCACAATAAAAAAATTGATTATTTTGGTTTCTTGACCTGATCGTCAGAGTGATATGATCATTTAATTTCCTTCTCTACATCAACAGATTTGAGCTAGACTACACACATCCGATTTCTACCATGTGGCATCTCAGAAGTTAGGATCTAGCAATAGACATGAAGCATTTATCCAAAGGAAAAAAACAAGGATATCTTGATGACATGACATGTGGATTTTGACCCATATTGTCAGCATTACACAGGATTTCACAATCACACATTGTCAGCATTAAACAGGGAATTCATGATCATTTAGTTGCAGATACAGCAGTATCTTTTTCTCAATAGTTCATCAGATGCTCTGAAAAAAATAATAATATGCATTAGCCTATAAACTGAGCTTCTAAACATGGTTCATGTTAAATCACATTTCAAATAATTTGAACTACAATACAATGTATTAAACCTTGCACTGGAAAGGTCAAGTTCATAATTCAGTAAAAAGCTGGAACTATTTTGATAACGTTTCACCAGATGGAGACGATAGGGTCAAGTTATCAGAAAGCATGTCTAAGTGATAAACATTTCTTACACCAAAGCATAACTCATTAATCAAGTCGTTGGCCAAATGGGAAAGGGGAAATATACCTCGCTTGGCAGCTTGCTACTAAGAACAGGCCAGCATGCCTTCAATTCATTCCGTTAAAATGACCTCTATGACAGAACCAGCTGCAAGAACAGCAGATTCCGAGGAACCCTTGTTGAAGTAAAATGGAATTGAATTTCCTAGCAATCTTGTTCCTGCTGGCATCATATTTCTTTGAGCTAATCTCCTTCATCAGCTTTATATGGCTCTTGCTGTGAACAGAAGCTATATACTTGTCCTCAGCTTCTTTTCGCCTTAAGGACTACACACCTGAAAAAAAGAATTATGTTACAGTACCATTGCAGAACCACACCACCCTACCTAACTGGCTAAGCAAAAATAGTGAACCAGATCAACATAACAAAAAAATTGTAAAGTTGATGCTTAAGGTTTAGTTTACTAGCATCGGAGTTAAAGCAAGACCTACATCTCGAATCTTAATGCCATAAACAACATCTGTAAGTGTATAATCGAAGCGACTTTTTAAAGGGAATCGATGCATTGTTTTTTTGAAACAAATGTTTTGCACAAAGTTATTTTTGCTTTGCACTACTCTAGATTTTTCACATGTTAGACATTTCGCATTTGATACCTAAACCTAGGGGAGAAAGTCATGAACTCCAACACTCACATGGTAATTTACGCAATCATTAGGCCAATTATTAGATCGAAATGGGCCGGCCACAGCAACAACAGAGGGAGAGAAGAGTAAGTAAAAGTCATGGCGCACAAGCGGCGGAGGCTTTCGCTTCATTCCAGGCAATGCGAACGGAAAAATGAACACCAAGGGCACCGGTGCGCCGTGCAAGCCTCACCCGTCCCTACCAAAAACCACGACGCTCTCAGCTCGAGAGCAAGGGATCGGGAGAGCGGCCTGTAGCGCCATACCTGGACGCGACGCCCGCGGCGTTGAGCTTGCGCCAGATGGAGCGCAGCCGCTCGGGGTTCTCGGGTGTTCCTCCCCCGTCGGGCGTCGCGTGCGCGCACATCCGATCGTCGTACAGCAGCCCAACCCGCGGCGCGGGCATCGAGGGAGCCGAAGCCGAAGCCGGCGCCGCCATCGCGAGAGCGCGGGAGACGAAGAGCGGAGAACGCGAAAGGGGAGCGAGCAGGCGGGCGACTGGGAAGTCGGGGAGTTCAGGCGCCCTCTCCGACGACTCGGAGTCGGAGGACGTAAGTCGGACGTGGGTCCCACCTAGAAGTTGGTAGCGACGACTCCCACGCATGCATGCATCCGTTGGATGCTTTGTCTCGAGATAGGTGCAGCTTTATCTCCCACCTCGATACAGATCAATAAAATCTGCCGCCCATGCCATACGTGTACTTCGGGCGCTTGGGTTGCCATCCGTCCCGTAATTAATGCTCTGCCGTATGCGCGGTAGCCACTAAACTCACGCCATGCACAGCAACGCGCGCTAAAAAATGTAATTAATGCTCTGCCGAATGTGGTAGCCAGTAAACGCATGCCATGCACAGCAACGCGCGCAAAAACATCTGTAACCTCAGACTGTCCGCACTCACGTTACTGTATTGGTTTCATTTAAAAGGAATATACGTCACGGTGCATTTAAGATTCTCTCTTTTATATCAGGTTTCTCTGCATCCATGCATACTTTACATCCTCCTCTATCCCCACTAACCATCGTGGTGGGCCCACTTATAATTTTTATCTAAATATATTAATGTGAGATCTTGTTTTTTGAAGTATTTATTGAAAAGCGAATTCAATGATGAAATCGAATTTAATTTGAGTTTTTAGTTTATGAGTTATCATATTTTTAGTTAGGTAAAAGCGAGTGGGGCCCGCTCATGTGCCCTCTCTCCCGCTCACTGCCTTCCACGCATACTACTTGTCCAACGTGGGCGCTTTAACGTGCGTCCGGCAGGCACTGGGAATCCAGCGGATCGAAGCTCGTACTTTTTGCATAGCGAGCGCTTGCCCAGATCGCGCACTGCAGCTCATTTCACGGTAAAGTCTCCTCAAGTAAACCATGCGGTATGCCGTGCAGATAGCCTCACCCCTCGAAAGTTACTGACCATAAATAGTAACTCAGTCGGCGCAGGCTAAATATAGGCCCTATTTGGATGGTAGGGTTAGGCAGGTCTCAATAGAGTTTTCACCTTCCGGTTTCTAAGATATGAAACTTTAGTATGAAATAGACGTCTCCCTCAATGCACAGCTTTCATAGGCTCGAGGGTCCCACAACCTCTCTCTCATTGCATGATTTAATTGCATAGTTGCATGGTGAAACTCTATTTGTGTCTCAATGGGGGTTTTACGCAGTTTCCAACGCATGTGAAAGCGAGTGCTCAAAGAGTTTCACCATGGTGAAACTCTTTTCCTTCTCTCTCCTAGGGGTTTCATTCAAAAAGTGAAATTTTTGGTGATGTGACGCTGTATTTAATGTGCATGAAACACCTCATGAAACCCCTCATTGAGGCGGCCTTAGAGTTAGATTGGGTTACTTTTTGACCCGTTTTGAAAATTGATGACACACTTGTGGACTAATCCTTTGCTCTAAGTGATGACTATGAGATAGGATTAGATGGATGACAAAGAGCATGATTATCATGAACATGGACAATGTCGGTGGACTTGATGGATCGTCAAGCTCGCGATCGGCTTGAGAGGAACCCGAGATCAAGGCAAAGGTATACTTGATAGGGTTTTCTTTTGGTGATCAAGACACGATAGACCGTGTGATCACATTATAGGATAGATAGCCGACTATCAAGAGGGGATGCGCGACAATCCTGCATGAAGTGCTTCTAGGTCCAATTGACTTGCATATTGCATTTAGGACATGAGAGCACTAACTCGATCTTGCCTAACATCTCGACGTGCTAACCTTGGTGATAACGTGGTCATCTTGGACGTGTTGGCAACCCATGGCAAGAGACGAAAGCAAGTTTGAAGCAAAGAGCAAAGAAAAAGATGAAGATATCTTGGAAAAGGGGCGGCCGGACGCGCTGGATGTCGGCCGGACGCATCCGATCGATGGCTCCCGGGCGGGGCGTCGGCGAGAGCTCTGCAGGCGAGTTTTCACCCGACGCCGGGATCGGAACATTGACCGGAAGCTTGGGTGGTCGACCGGACTCCACGATCGGACGCCGAGTCACGCCGGCGGGGCCAAGTGCTTGTCGGTTGTGACCGGAAGCACCGACGGGATCCACGGCCGGACCTGCCGGGTGGTTCCGTCGGTGCGCCCTGTCACCGCCAGAGAGCCCATTTTTGTTGGCAACGGCCCTATTGTTTGGAGGGACCTATATATACTCATTTGGCTGGTTCATTTGAGTCTCTCTTGCACATTTGAAGCTTCCAACTTGCTAGTGAGCATTTGATACTCCTCTTCACTCATCTCTCCATCAGTAACTCGGATTCTTGGTGAGATTGAGAGTGATAGAAGTGCATTGCTTGCATCGGTTGCATCTAGAGCACTTCATCCTTGGAGAAGTCGCGGGATTCTTGTTTTCTTGGGGAATTTGCCCAGCTTCCCTAGCGGCTTGGAGCAAGAGGCGGTGTTGAGCTCAAGTGGAGCTTGTTTGAGGCCACACCGGTGGTGATTGTGAGGGGTCGCTTCCCTACCCCGGAGATCACGAAAGCGAGCACTAGTGGATTGCTCGTGGTTTTGTTGGCCCTCTTTGTGATCGTTGCTTGAGCTCCCATAGGGGATTTGGCACCGGCCATTAAGCTTGGCAACGTCAAAGAGTGAGTGTGTCGCCACAACGGGGACTTAGCGTGCGGCAAGCACGTGAACCTCGGTGAAAAACATCATCGTGTCATTGTTCTTGCTCGTTGGAGATTTCTTGTACACGGTGATTGGCCACAACCTCTACACGTCAACGGTGGTATTGTATCCTAAGCTTTCTCTTGCATTTCTTTAGTAGTGTATCTTGTTAGGGTGCTTAGTTTGTTAGTTGAGTAGCTTGCTTAGCTTAGTCTTGTTAGCTCCTAGTTGGTAATCTAGTTAGACTTGCTTGTTCACCTAGGAGTAAAGCTAGCTTACTTAGTCTTGTGTGAATTAGAGACAATAGAATTGACTTGTGGCCCTGCATAGCTAGTTGAAGCATTGCACATTTGCTACGCTATCTTATTGTCTAACCGTTTGCTTAGTGTTGTTGAAGGAAATTTTAATAGGCTATTCACCCCCTCTAGCCATTAGGATCTTTCGGGTGGTATCGAGCTAGGCAATCATTATTTGAGTGGCTTAATATCCTACGGTGATAAAATGGCGTTGAGTTTTCATGTCAACAACACCAAGAAGGCGCCACCTTTTGTGCTTTCAACTTTGCCTATTGGAAGGTGAAGATGACCGCACACACCTCAAGTCAATCAATAGAGAAGTGTGGGTCATGACCGAGAACAAGTTTGAGGTGGCAAAGCCAAATGAGCCAACTCCGGTTGAAGAGAAGAAACTATATGCCAATGATGTGACCGTGAGTGCTTTTCATGAGGCATTCAATGATAGAGTGTTTCAGCAAGTCAAGACACTCACCGTAGCTTATGACATATGGAAGAAGCTAGAAGCATGCTATGAGGGCACCGAAGGCGTCAAGCAAGCAAATGCCTACATCAAACTTGAGCAATTCAATAGCTTCAAGATGGAGGATGATGAGAGTGTGCCGGAGATGTTTCACCGTATGCAAGTATTGGTGAATGATCTCAATGCACTTGGAGAAGAGATCAAGGACAAGACCTTCAACATGAAGTTCTTGAGGTGTTTGCCGGAGAGATTTGGGATGTTCATCACGGTGCTTGTGAGAACAAACTTGAAGGATTTGACTCCCAACCAATTGCTTGATGAGGTCATGACCGATGATTCATATAGAGATGACAAGAAGAAGCAAGAGCTCATCAACAAGGCAAACAAGAAGGTCAAGGAGGAAGAGAAGAAAGAGGACAAGAAGAGCTTGGCACTCAAAGCTAGCTCATCATCCAAGGGCAAGAAGAAGAAGGAAGAATCAAGTGATGAGGAGGATGATACTTCTACAAGTGGAAGTGAGATTGATGAGCACATGGCCCTCTTTGTGAGGAAGTTGGGCAAGTATGTGAAGAAGAGCTACATCTCATCAAAGAAGAAGAAGCAAACTTCCAAGAAGACCAAAGGTGGCAAGAATGAAGGCAACATGAAGTGCTTTCGGTGTCATGATGATTGTCACTTGATAGCCGAATGCCCATATGAGAGTGATGATGAGAAAGGCATCAAGAAAGCAAGAAAGAAGAATGATGCCAAGAATGAGAAGAAGAAGAAGCCCAAGAAGAAGAATGAGTCACATGTGGCTATGTGGGATAGTGATGGCTCATCCTCTTCAAGTGATGAAGAAGAGGAGGAGAAGAAGAAGAAGAAGGGACAAGCTCACCTTACCATGCATGACAACATCTCCCTCTTCAACACTCCTTCATCGTGCTTCATGGCTAAGGCCACTAAGGTACAATCTATCACTAAAGATGATGATGATGATAGTGATAGTGATAGTGATGATGAGGAGCCAACTCACACTAGGGAAGAGTTGAAAATTATGCTAGATGATTGCATTGACATGTACAAGCAAAGTAGGAAGGAGGTCAAGGGCTTGCATAAGGAAACAAAGAGCCTTAAGCAAGAACTTGATGAGCTTCGGGCATCTTATGAGAGTCTAAAGGTAGACCATAAGAAGCTTGAGAAATCTCATTCTAAGTTAGAGAAAGCTCACTCCTCTCTATTAGAAGAGCACAAGTTGTGCCAAGTTGTGGAAGATGTTAGTACATGCAATGCTAGCATTATGTGTGATATTCATGTTGATGAACCAACTCCCACATGTGTAGCCTCCACTAGCACTATCACTAGCACATCCATCTCTAGTGAAGATACATGCAACCCAATACTTATTCATGAGAATGCTTGTTTAAAGAGGGAAGTAAAGGAGCTCAATCACTCCTTGGCTAAGGCCTATGGTGGTGAGGACCGCTGTTTATGTGCTTGGGTAGCCAAAGGGCATCCTTATACAAGGAGGGCTTAGGCTATATCCCCAAGAAAGGCAAGGCCGCCCTTGTAACTCACAAGACTAGTTTTTGTGAAGAACAATGGTAGCTATTGCAAAGCTTGCAAGCAAGTTGGTCACTTAGAGCACAAGTGCATGAACAAGAAAGCCAATGTTTCTTCTATCAAGCTTGATAATTTCTATATGCTTGTGAAGAAAGACAATGGTGTTCGGTGCTAGGTTTATTGGTGCACCATGGATGGGCTCAAGGAAGAAAGCTATTTGGGTACCAAAGACCTTGGTGACTAACCTTGAAGGACCCAAGCAACATTGGGTACCTAAGAAGAATTGATTTCTTTTTGTAGGTCAATTATCGTGCCGGAGGAGAGCATTGGATAATGGATAGTGGGTGCACTCAACACATGACCGGAGATTCTCATATGTTCAAGACTATTAGTATCAAGGGCATTGATGAGTATGAGTCAATCACATTTGGCAATGACAAGAAAGGCAATGTGTTTGGGGCTAGGCAAGATTGCTATCACTCAAGAGAAGAGTCTATCAAAGTGTTGCTAGTTGATCATCTTGATTACAACCTCTTGTCGGTCTCTCAACTTTGTGACCATGGCTACAAGTGCATATTTACAAGTCAAGAAGTTGAAGTGGTTAGTGGTGATGGTGCAAACATGATCTTCAAGGGATTTAGATATGGTGATCTCTACCTTGTTGACTTCAAGTCCAAAGAAGCCAAGTTGACAACATGTTTGCTCTCAAGGCTAGCAAAGGGTGGTTGTGTCATAGAAGGCTTGGTCATGTTGGGATGAAGCAATTGAACAAATTGATGAAGAATGACTTGGTTAGAGGCTTGGAAGATGTGAAGTTTGAGAAGGACAAACCTTGTGGAGCATGTCAAGCCGGGAAGGAACATGGCAATGCACATCCAACCAAGAGCATCATGAGTACAAGCAAGGCATTTGAGTTGTTACACATGGACTTGTTTGGGCCAACATCATATTCTAGCATTGGTGGCAACAAGTATGGTTTTGTCATAGTTGATGACTACACTAGATACACATGGGTGTTCTTTTTGCATGACAAGAATGATGTGTTTGAGCTATTCAAGACCTTTGTCAAGAGAGTGCAAAATGAGTTTGAAACAACCATCAAGAAGATTAGGAGTGACAATGGAAGTGAATTCAAGAACATAAGAATTGAAGAGTTGTGTGATGAGCTTGGAATTGGACATCAATTCTCACCAACCTACACTCCTCAATCCAATGGTGTAGTTGAGAGGAAGAATAGAACCTTGATTGAGATGGCAAGATCAATGCTTAGTGAATACAATGTTAGCCATTCCTTTTGGGCCGAAGCAATCAACACGGCTTGCTATTGTAGCAACCGATTATATTGCCATGGGATGCTTGGCAAGACACCATATAAGTTGCTCAATGGAAGGAAGCCCAACATTGGTTATTTTAGAGTCTTTGGATGCAAATGCTATATTCTCAAAGAAAGGCACAAGATTGGGCAAGTTTGACAAGAAATGTGATGAAGGATTCCTTGTTGGATATTCAACCACAAGCAAAGCTTATAGAGTATGGAACTTGGGTAGTGGCAAACTTGAGGAGGTTCATGATGTTGAATTTGATGAAACACAAGGCTCTCAAAATGAAGTTAAAAATCATGATGATGTGAGTGGTTCCAACTTGGAGAATGCAATGAGGACAATGGACATTGGTGATATTCGGCCTAGGCAAGTGAATGATGATGATGACACTCCATTGCAAAAACCACATCGGTTGTGATTGGAGACAATGAAGCAAGCACTAGTGATACTCAAGATGAAGATCCAAGAGCAACAAGCTAGTCCATCCACTCATCCTAGTCATCAAGTGCAAGTGATGCAACCATCCAACATAGCAAGAGATCATCCAATTGATCAAATTGTCGGTGATATCAATAGTGGAGTGATCACAAGAGGAAGATTAGCATCTTTTTGTGCACATCATGCTTTTGTTGCACAAGAAGAGCCAGAGAACATTGGGGATGCACTCAAGAAGGAAGATTGGATCAATGCCATGCATGAAGAGTTGAACAACTTCAAGAGAAATGATGTATGGGTATTGGTGGAAAGGCCAAAGGACTATAATGTGATTGGAACCAAGTGGGTCTTCAAGAACAAGCAAGATCAAGATGGAATTGTGGTTAGAAACAAGGCAAGGCTAGTAGCTCAAGGGTATTCCCAAGTAGAAGGTCTTGATTTTGGAGAAACCTATGCACCCGGTTGCTAGACTTGAAGCAATTAGAATCTTACTTGCTTATGCATGTGCACATGACATCAAGCTCTATCAAATGGATGTGAAAAGTGCATTCTTGAATGGCTTCATCAATGAGTTGGTGTATGTTGAACAACCACCGGGCTTTGAAGATGAGAAGTATCCCAACCATGTCTACAAGTTGAAGAAAGCATTGTATGGTTTGAAGCAAGCACCAAGAGCATGGTATGAGAGGTTGAGAGATTTTTCTCCTCTCTAAAGGGTTCAAGATGGGCAAGGTGGACACCACACTCTTCATCAAGAAGATTGGTAAAGACTTGTTTGTGTTGCAAATATATGTTGATGACATTATCTTTGGGTCAACCAACCAAGAATATTGTGAAGAATTTGCTAAGATGATGGCCAATGAGTTTGAAATGTCAATGCTTGGAGAACTCACATTCTTTCTTGGTCTCCAAATCAAGCAAATGAAGAATGACACATTCATTAGTCAAACCAAGTACATCAAAGACATGATCAAGAAGTTTGATTTAGAAGATGCCAAGTCAATGTCTACACCAATGGCAACCAATGGAAGCCTTGATCCCGATCCAAGTGGCAACATGGTTGAGCAAAAGAAGTGTAGGTCTATGATTGGAAGCTTGCTCTATGCAACCGCATCAAGACCGGACATAGCATTTAGTGTGGGCATGTGTGCTAGATACCAATCCGATCTAAGAGAGAGTCACCTCAAGGCAACCAAGAGAATCATTAGGTACTTGAAGGGCACTCAAGATGTGGGACTATGGTATCCAAAGAGATCAAGTTTGATTTGATTGGATATTCGGATTCGATTATGGAGGGTGCAAGATAAATAGAATGAGCACAAGTGGCACATGTCAATTCCTTGGAAGGTCACTAGTTTCATGGTCTTCAAAAAAGCAAAATAGTGTTGCTCTTTCAACCGCCGAAGCCGAATACATTAGTGCGGGGAAGTTGTTGCACTCAATTGCTTTGGATGAGGTCAACATTGAAGGATTTTGGATTAATATTTGATAAGGTTCCATTGTTTTATGACAATGAAAGTGCTAGAAAGATGACTCAAAATCCGGTTCAACATCCAAGAACAAAACACATTGATATAAGGCACCACTTCATAAGAGATCATCAACAAAAGGGTGACATTTGTATCATGGGCATTGGCACCAAGATCAACTAGCCGACATATTCACCAAGCCACTTGATGAGAAGAGGTTTTGCATGCTAAAGGGAGAATTGAACATTATTGACTTCTCCAACTTGAGTTGATGCACCCCACTTATATGACATGCCTCTCCTTCGACAAACCCCAAGGTAAAAGTTGGTTGTCATGGCATTCATATATTGCTAAGGACTTGTTAGTGCATCTAGTCATCATGCATGCTTAATAGGCTCATTCATGGTAAATAAAATGATTTCAATGTATGTGTGGCACCACTATTGCTTTGAATGGTTTTATGAACTAGTGGTGGCATATGACATGTTTATGTGCTTGCAATCCTAGTGTCAACTCTAGAAAATGAGCTATTGATGTGTATTCTAACATGGTGCAAGATAACCCTTATGTATATGAGGTGTGAAAAAAGCTTGTCCTTGGTTCAAACTTGAATACATGGAAAGGCAAGTGATCTAGATGAGACCACATGTGATACTTTGATTGACTTGATTTCTCTCATTTACACCTTTTTTTGGTGATTGTTGACAAAGGGGGAGAAATAAGTCACAAAAGATGTTGGAAAGGATCACACAAATAGGGGAGCAAGCTCATAGACTATTTATGCATTTGTATGTGCATGATCATAATGAAATGTTGCATTGGCAATCTAAATTCAATATTCATGATTGCTTGGTGTATGCTAGTTTTTGAAAATTGATTGATGTTTTGACCAACTAGCATGCATAGGTTGTATCTAGACAAAGCTCACATTTTAGCCTATAATGTTGATCTCACGGGGTATGTTGAGTTTTTGATGAATGTCTAGATACATGATGCTAAGGACTCCCGATTGGTTTCACGCTTCAAAGGTCCGCATTCTTGATCCTTAGCATCTCTTTTTGGTATTAGTATCTCTCCCCAAAATTTCTATCCATACATATGTGCCAAATTGACCCAAACACATGGAAGCACATATGTAGGGGAGCTACTACTACAAAAACGAACCTTGAAAATGATTGTCCAAACTATGATTCATGATCAAAGTGCTATGGACAAGCAATTCAAGTTCAATTGAATTTTATTTCTTATCTTTGTGATTTTGGTTGTCATCAATTACCAAAAAAAGGGAGAGATTGAAATCTCATGTTTGGTTTTGGAAATTGATGACGACACTTGTGGTACTAATCCTTTGCTCTAAGTGTGGCTTATGAGATATGATTAGATGGATGACAAGGAGCATGATGATCATGAACATGAACAATGTCGGTGGACTTGATGGATCGTCAAGCTCGGTGATCGGCTTGAGAGGAACCCGGGGAGATCAAGGCAAAGGTATACTTGATAGAGTTTTCCTTTTGGTGATCAAGACACCGCGATAGAGCGTGTGATCACATTATAGGATAGATAGCCGACTATCAAGAGGGGATGCCGCGACAATCCTTGCATGAAGTGCTTCTAGGTCCAATTGACTTGCATATTGCATTTAGGACATGAGAGCACTAACCGTTCTTGCCTAACATCTCGGCGCGCTAACATTGGTGATAATGTGGTCATCTTGGATGTGTTGGCAACCCATGGCAGAGGCGGCAAGTTTGAAGCAAAGAGCAAAGAAAAGATGAAGAACATCTTGTTTCGGGGTGGCCGGACGCTCGGCGCGGCGGCAAGACGCCCCACGAGGAAGCGTCCGGTCGGTGCGTCTACCGCGAGAGCCCCGCGGGCGGGTTTTGCGGGCCGCGACCGGACCCTAGACCGGATAGCTTCCCGGTGTCGACCGAATCGGTGACCGGGCCTTACGGACAAAGGGTGCCATTTGTGGGCCCATGCCTTGTGCAGAGCGGCCGGAAGCACCGGCCGGACCACGGACCCGACCCAGTGGTTCCGATCCGGTCGTCGATCAGTCTTGTGAAAGCAAATTTTTTGGAGCAACGGCTCCATTTAGGAAGGAGCCATATATATACTTGGTTGGCTGGTTCCTTGCTCCCCACTTGCACATTTGAAGCTTTCAACTTTGCTAGTGAGCATTTGATACTCCTCTCCACTCATCTCTTCACCACTAACTTTCGGATTCTTGGTGAGATTGAGAGTGATAGAAGTGCATTGCTTGCATCGGTTGCATCTAGAGGCACTTCATCCTTGGAGAAGCCGCGGGATTCTTGTTTTCTTGGGAATTTGCTTGGTTCCCTAGCGGCTTGGAGCAAGAGGCGGTGTTGAGCTCAAGTGGGCTTGTTTGAGGCCACACCGGTGGTGATTGTGAGGGGTCGTTCCCTACCCCGGCGGGGGAGATCGCGAAAAGGAGCACTAGTGGATTGCTCGTGGTTTGTTGGCCCTCTTTGTGATCGTTGCTTGAGCTCCCATAGGGGGTTTGGCACCGGCCATTAAGCAGCAACGCCAAGTGAGTGTGTGTCGCCACAACGGGGACTTAGCGTCTTTCGGCAAGCACGTGAACCTCGGTGAAAACATCATCGTGTCATTGTTCTTGCTCGTTGGAGATTTCTTGTACACGGTAGTGGCCACAACCTCTACACGACAACGGTGGTATTGTATCCTAAGCACTCTCTTGCATTACTTTAGTAGTATAACTTGTTAGGGTGCTTAGCTTGTTAGTTGAGTAGCTTGCTTAGCTAGATTAGTCTTGTTAGCTTCTAGTTGGTAAACTAGTTAGACTTGCTTGTTCACCTAGGAGTAAAGCTAGCAACTTAGTCTTGTGTGAATTAGAGACAATAGAATTGACTTGTGGCTTGCATAGCTAGTTGAAGCATTGCACATTTGCTACGCCATCTTATTGTCTAACCGATTGCTTAGTGTTGTTGAAGGAAATTTTAATAGGCTATTCACCCCCCTCTAGTCATTAGGACCTTTCAGCGTGGGCTAGAGCGGCGAGAGGGAAAGGCCCCTTTTGCGAAAAGACTAATGAGGTGCATGAAGAACTACATAAATGGGATAAGGAGATCCTAAAGAAGCTCTGAAAGGAGAATTTCTGATCCAAGAAGGGAGTTAGGGAGACTAAGGAGGGGACCGATAACGATGCAAACAATGCATCTCGGGAAGGAAATCATGGTCCGGCTTGGAATTGATGCTCGAAAGGGGAGGAGATGCACTGGCTGCAAAAAGATCAAGAGTTAATTGGCTTAAGAAGGGTGATAGAAACACGAATTTCTTTCATAACTTCACTACCAAAAAGAAAGAAAAGAACACGATTAAAGGTCTCATGGATGCCGATGGTATTTTGCGAGAGGATGGGGAGAATATGTGTAGTATTGTCGAGAGACTATTTTCAGAATTTATTCACGCCTCGAGGTGATTGATATAGATCATAATATTTTGGGGGATGTAAGGAGAACAGTTACTCATGACATGAATGAGCTACTAATAGCACCGTTTCTCGGGTGAGGAAGTGAAGAAGGCTCTATTTCAAATTGGTGATCTGAAGGCTCCAGGGCCAGATGGGTTGCATGCTATATTCTATAAGAAGTTTTGGGAGATGCTAGGGGATGACCTGGTGAAGGAAGTTCTGGAAGCAGTAACCGTGGCAAAAATTCCTGAAGGCTGGAATGACACGGCTATTGTCTTAATTCCTAAGGTAAACAACCCAAACATGGTATCTCAGTTCAGCCTATCCCGGTTTGTGCAACGTGGTTTATAAAGTTATCTCTCAAGATGATTGCAAATAGACATAGGCCTATGTTGCAAAAGTAATTAGCGATAATCAAAGTGCTTTTTGTTCTGGGAAGACATAACGGATAATATCCTCTGGCTTACGAAAGTATTCATACGATAAAAAAGAAGGGGAAAGAAGGGTTTATGTGTCAGAAATTGGATATGCACAAGGCATATGATAGAGTAGAGTGGAGTTTCTTGGAGAAAATAATGTTAAAAATGGGATTTGCGCAGTGCTGGGGTGGATCTCATTATGGCTTGTGTCAAGTCGGTGAAATACTCGGTTAGACTTAATGGGTTGGAAGCGAACAAATTGTACCAACTAGAGTGCGCCAAGGCGACCTAATCGCCATACTTGTTCTTACTGGTGGCTGAAGGCCTATCCAAATTTTACCCAGAGGTGCAAGAACAACGCGGCAAATACAGAGGGGAGTTAAGGTGTGCGAGAAACGCACCCAGTAATTTCCCATCTATTATTGTCGACTTGATTCCCGATTTTGATGGAAGCTAGTAAGAGCAAGCGGTTCATCTAAAGCAACTTTGGATTGGTATTGTGCTAACTCGGGGCAGAAAGTAAGTGATGAAAAATGTAGTATCTTTTTTAGCCAAAATACAGAGGTGGATGTGAAGGTGGAAGTTTGTGAAGCTTTGAATATTGTTCTTGAATCATTGAATGATAAATACCGGATGGCAGGCCATGGTAGAGTATAGACCGAAGTGATCAAGCTTTTCCGGACACGATAGACAGAGTAAGGTCAAAAACTAAAGGATGGAAGGAGAAGCTACTAAGCTTTGGGGTAAGGAGATCCCGGATTAAGTCCATTGCTCAAGTCGTTCCGGTGTTTGTGATGATGGTGTTCAAAATCCAAAAAACATATGCAAAGGGATGACATGCCATATCTCAATCGGTGGGGGTGATGACGATGACCACAAAAAGGATTCATTGGAAAGCTTGGTGGAAGTTATGCATATCGAAGGATAGGGGAGGCATGGGATTCGAGATCTAGAAACTTTTAATAGGCTCGTTAGCAAAAACAAGTGTGGAGACTATTGCTTGAACCCTAATCCTTATGTGCAAGAGTTTTGCGAGAGCAAGATACTATCCCGATGGAAATTTGTTGAATGCAAGGATGAAAAGTGGAAGCTCATACACTTGGCAAAGTGTCTTGTCTTGTCGATTAGAATGTTTTAAAAAAGGCTATATTTGGCGAGTTGGAGATGGGTCACGGATTAATGTATGGGAAGACAGATGGATCCCAGCTAGCCATAATCGAAGGTGATTACCCCAAAGGGACATAATCTGATTTCTAAAGTGGAGGAGTTGATAAATCCAGTCACTGGAACCTGGGATGAAGATCTAATCAATGATATATTTTGGTCAGTGGATGCAACAAGAATCCTACAAATCCCTGGTCCATGGCAGAGGATACGATTGCTTGGCACCACAACCCGAAATGGCTATTTCTCGGTGAGATCAGCTTATCATATTCAGTGGTTACATAAGTTTGGTGATAATAATTCATATCAGCAAGCTGGGGGAACAGGAGATGAAAGAGTATGGTCAAAATTGTGGCGCTTAAATATTCCGGCAAAGATAAAGATTTTTGGTTGGAGAGTACTACATGGGCTCTCCCTGCCATGTCGTGGGATTTTAGCGAATAAACATATAGGAGACATTAGTAGCTGTCCAATTTGTAACAAAGATTGTGAGGATATAAAACACCTTCTGTTTTCCTGTGACAGAGCAAAGGAGATTTGGAGAATGCTCAGAGTCTCGGAGGACATTGAGAGGGTTAAAAGGACCAATAGATCAGGTTCTGTGCTAATGGCTGATATAATAATGTTACAGAAGCAGGTTACTCAGCTGAATCGAAGTTGGGATCGCTGAATTGGTATTGACAGGGAGGGTGGTATCTATGGTGGGGAAACGACAAAAGGTGCATGGAAGTCTGATTTCAAAAATCCCACAAGATCGGGTATTGTCTATTGCAGCATTGGCCAACAATTATCAAATGGCGAGGAGAAAAAGATGACCAAGCCAAAAGCGGGATGGAAGAAACCCGATGAGGGGGTGCTGCTCTTGAATGTGGATCTGGGGCTATAGAGAGGAGCGGAAGCACGAGGGAAGTACTAGGGCTGTAATCAGAGACCATTGTGGCTCGTTCATCGCCGTTGCGGAAGCTGAATTCTATGACAACATGCTGGATGCTCCAACAGCTGAAGCTGTAATTCTGAGGAAGGAATGAAATTGGCGAGATAAAATAGGATCTGCGATCGGCTGCTGATTCACTCAGACTGCTTACAAATTGGTGGATATGTTGAAACAAGGTGAATGGACTGCAACTGTTCTTTGACCAATCTTTGAAGAATGTCTTCAACTATGGCAAGAGTTTGAAGTTCGGTTTCTATTTGCCGCAGGAAGATAACAAAGTTGCGGATGCATTAGCTAGTTTAACTTTAAATTCAAAGTTATCATGTTATTGGGACGATGAGCCCCCTGGATGTATTTTCAA
Organism: Hyparrhenia diplandra; assembly: GCA_015847255.1. Lineage (NCBI taxonomy): Eukaryota > Viridiplantae > Streptophyta > Magnoliopsida > Poales > Poaceae > Hyparrhenia > Hyparrhenia diplandra. The sequence goes on along the minus strand of JADLZK010005277.1, from coordinate 27,112 downwards.
GCTTTGGTAGATGATGCCAACAATTTTTTACTGATCAATAAAATTCACCAAAAGGCTTTCAAAAAATTGAAGATTTCTTATTAAAGTTTTCAGTAGGGATACCTCAACCTCCTGTTTGCCTAAAAAATAATTAAATGTTTGTTTAATTATTTTTTCACCTGCCTCAGCCCATCCAAAGACCAAGCCGAACGCCGAACTCCCTTCCTTCAGATTCCGTTCGTCTCGTGGGAGCTGTGCCATCGAGGTGGGTTTTGGGATTCTTCTGTCTCAAATGACCGACTTTCAGTGAAACCCACTTACCTCAGAATTGTTTTAATATAGTCTAGAATTCAAATAAATCCACAATTTTTTTGTTATCCTTAATAAATATATAAAAATGTGCAAAATTATCAAACTATAACTGATTTTCGTTTTATCTTTATTCCACCACTGGCTGCGCATCAAGAGTTTGGTATGACATCAATGAACCAGGAAAAAAAAACGTAGTGTTTTCTCAACAAATATTTAACTTGGCTGGCTCCATAAATAAAAAATAAAAAAGAATAGGTAGTGAGCTTCCCTGCGTTCAAAAAAAAAAAAAAAAAAACTTGGCTGAAAACCATATTTCTAGACCTTGGGTCTCATTGACCAAGGGTAAATCAGTTGCGCAGAATAAAAGGGCACTTAGGGATGTTGAAAACAGTAGATGTTCGTTTGAGAACATAGTACAGAACAGAGCAATCATATAACACAAGTGACTACCATCGTGTGGAAAATACAGAGGTAGTTTTATCATAAAGAACTATTGAAGAAATTGGATAGAAATAGTCTCAATCTAACTATTTGAGTATATGGCTTCTGCAGATCAACCATCATATTATTTTGCAGGAGGTAATGTGCCATGGAAGAAGGCAAAGAAACCAAGTGGCACCTGGGAGAGTAGGCAATCTGCAACAAACACGGTCCCTAGTTAGTACTCGACAAAGCAACCGTACATTTTGTGAAATTTATACAAATTCTACTGCCAATAATTGGACAATTGGTAATGCAAAGGCTCTGTAAGGGCCACTTATATCCTGAGAAAAAATCAATAACCTTCTGAAGAAATTTGATTTTGAGAAAAAAAAATAGCTAAGCTTCAGGGCTCTAGAGAAGCTATATATATATTTTCAGTGTGTAAACAGATGACAGGTACGCCCCATGAGCATAACCATTCCCCTTATTTCAAGTGCCTTGATGATGATCAACCTTCTAAAGTCATATAGGAGCAATTTAGGTAGCCCTAGTCATAAGGTTACGACGAAGAAATCTGCAGGTATGTGGCATTATTGATAGTTCTTTAATTTGATCATAGCAAAAAACAAATAAATCCTCTCTAAAGTATTGAGGCAATGTACTTGATGAAAACAGAACAGTTGATGAGTTGGACGTACCAATTATAGTTTTTCAATCAGCTGCATTCTTGTATTAAATGAAAGTAAAAAGATGGCTGCCAAAATCCATGGGTAGCACTGTTGTGAACAGATCATATGCAGGACAAATTAAACATTTTGAATTGGCAAGTGCAATGTTTTATGAAAAGAGAGCGATATTACAGCCCTTATGCCTATTTGTTATGCCACAATGGCTAAACCAACAAGGGTAAGTGAAGGCATGAACAGGGCATCCAAAGTAGAAGATCAAATCTTGCAAACTATGCATGTACAAATCTCGCAAACTCTAACTAGTAAACTGTAAGGAACAAAGCAAACATGACCATGGATAAAAAATCAAAGAAGAGACGAAGATCGAACAAATAAAGACAGCTCAAGCGTACCAGTAATTCATCGTGATCGCTTCTACTTGTAATCTAAATTCATCAAAGTTTGCCTTAATCAGCATGGACTGACTTTTTGGCAGAGCCTGCTGATGGCTTGTATCGATCACAAGGCTAGCAAGGTTCTCAATGACTCTACTTTTAGTCTTCCTGGCTGCCCATTTCAACCTCAGTAATTTGGCTTGTAATCACGAACTCTGTGGACTCAAAGTGCCTGTTGAGGCAAGGTTCTCAATTTGCCACCAAGAAGATCTGGACTTCCCTCAATGCCACCAACTGACTATCCTTTTGCAGTTGCATTGTACCTTCTTCATGACCATCAAGATTCATCCTCAGTTTCTCTGTAGCCGTGGCATCGCGGATGGCTCAAAAGTCAGAACCATAGCCCACAAAGAGAAGTTGAAATGCTTCAGGCTAGGGAATGTGTTTGGGTGGATAATGATGCATTTCTCAGGGATTGTTTTAGCTATTAACTCGAGGTAGATGAGGCAGGGCAACTGTGCAAGAACCTGGATGCCATCACTCCTCAGCTCCTGGACATGTAATCGATACAGATAGGCCAACCTGTCAGCATGCGCAATCCAATTTGGGACCTTGGTATTATTTGTCCGCCCAGACTAAGCCTCTGCAGATGCTGTGGACGTCTGATGAAGTTACTCCAGAATTGTGCTGAGGGGGTCGATCATCAAACTGATACCTATCAAAATGCAGAAAACGCAGGTTGCTGTCCCCAAGCTTGTCAAGAGAGGCAGACAGGATTGTGTCAGGATTATCTTCTATGTCACCTTGCCTGGAGTAATAAAACACTTTAAGCACCCTAAGACTGGTCAATTCACCGAGATCTCTGATGGACTCAACGGAATTAGTAGTCCCAACGTGAAAATTGATCAGTATGCGTAGGTTGCATAGCATGCTAAGTCCATTTAGCACTAAATTTCCAGCAAATCTTGGAAGAATGAGATGCCTTAAAGATGACAAAGAAGTAAAATCTGAGAAATGGTCCATGGCGGGGCACAATCCTGTGGATTCAATATCTAGGGTCATCAAATGTTTCAGTTTCCCAAACTTCCTTGGCAGCACCAAACGAAAGCCCTGGACCCTCAGATACCTCCAGAAGAAAAAGGTGATTTATAGCAGATAAATCCAGGCACATAGATGGTGGACACACATATGCTTGCTTGTCAATGTCCAAAACCCTCAAAAGCTCAAACTTCAAAAGGGCGGCTTCCAGTTAACAGCAGAAAAGGACATGTATGACCGAACTTGTGACAGATTCATCCTATCAACTACCAGGTCCATGTCTTTGTTACTGAACTGATGGCTAATCCGATGAATCTGTGATGCTCCGGTGAAGTTCCTATCAATTATAGAAATGAAGTTTTCCATTTTGCACTTCGATATAATAAGATCAAGCATTAGGTCATGAACTCGACATGCGCACACCTCACCAGTTTCAAGGTCAAAGCAAGGTTGGATAATACTTCTGTTGATAAGTTCATTGAAACAGTTCTCAGCAGCTTCCTCCAGTTCTAAACCATGCCTTTCCCTAATAAACCCTTCAGCTATCCATTTTCTCACCGACTCATCAGTGCAGATTACACAATCTTCAGGATACGCACCAAGATATAGCAAGCATGCCTTGAGCTCATGGGACAGGTCATTGTAGCTAAGACTTAGCACATGGTTCATCCATTCCAGTGTAGGATTTGTGTCCTGCTCAGAAACCAATGAATTACGTATCTGCTCCATTTCTGGACATGCATGCTTTTGTTAGCCAAAAGGCTTGCAATGCTAGTAATCGCCAATGGTACACCATTACATTTCCTTAACATGTCATTTGAAATCTCTCTAAATTGCTGGGGACAACCATCCTGTGTGCCAAATAACCTTTTGAAAAACAACCTACTTGAGTGAAACTCATTGAGGGGGTTGCATCTGGAATACATGGCCTCCAATTGGATAGCAACAAGTTGTAGCAACGTCTTGAATGCGTGTGGTAGTTATCACTCTACTGCCATTATTATTCTCCACAAAAGCGCACTCAATAGTGTGCCAATCTCGGAGTGCTCCATAAGTCATCAATTATGATAAGGTACCTGCAATAAGTAATTTCTAAGTCAAAGTCTCTGTTCCTGAGCGGCGCTTCCACATGATACATGAAAAGTGATAAAGTTTCAGATACAATGGCAATAGGTCAAAGAAAATATGAGTAGCATGCCACGACTTAGGTCTCGTGCAAAGAAGCAGAGGAATAAACATTTGTTCCGTGACGTTTTGACTTTTGATTATGGTTCATGCTTAATTCTAGGTAATGGGTAACCTCAAATAAAACTCTATATACAGCATTAAGCTTTTTGAAGGTATATACAACATTAAGCTTGTAGTCCAATGGTAGATCGTCGAGTGGGGATCTACCCACCAGGGTTCAAATCTCGGTGCTCGCACCTTTCCCCCGGATTTTCCTAGGATTTTCCTACGTTGTGCATTAAGTGGTAGCGGCGTTCCGTCGACGACGAGGCGCCCATGGTGACTTCGGGAATCTCCGGACCTGCCGGGTGCTCAGTCCTTCGGAGGTGCTCATAGGGGTAGGGTTTGCGTGACGTGTGTTCTTAGGGGGAGAGAGTGTGCGTGCGTGTTGTGAGCGTGCTCGTTGTCTTGTGTAATTCTCAAAAAAGAAAAACAAGAAAAAAAAATCCATAAATAGGATAAATGAAAATAAGATCTATATTGAAATAAGAACTCATAAATTTTAATTTTGTGATGTTATATATTATATGACCTTTGCTGGTAACAAATCATGCTTCAAAATTTTTAATCAAAATGAAATGCTCGACATACAAGATAGCTATATGTAAGCTTCATTTAGAAAAAACTTGGTATGTTCACATATTGCTATTAGACAATAAATTGTAGATATCTATGAACAACGATTAGAAATGGAAAATTAGAAACTTTGACTAATAAATACATTATCTTAAATCCTAGGTAAACTATACCTCTTATTTGTGAGCTGTGCTCTAAGGATCTCGATAAGATTTTGGGACATCATCTTCCATTTCTTTTGGTGCCACCATATCCAACTCTAGAGAGTATGTCCTTCAGAATCTTTGGCATATGAGGAGTTCTAGAGACAGATATGAACGCCTTGCATTCAAACTCATTCATGATTTTAGCATACACTTGGTTCGCAAGTGTTGTCTTGCCGAGGCCACCAAAACCCACGATGGACACCACTTTAAGTTACCCAGAAAGACTGCCACCTTCTTCAATCAACAATTTGGTGATTTCTTCCCGTTGACCATCAATGCCCTCAAGCCTTTTTAGCATCCTCAAACAATGCAGGCAGCCTTGGGTCAACTTCCACCACCACTCTAGATGTTGAGATAGATTCATCAATCCTGTATCTATCTCTTATTTTACTCTGCTCCTCAACACGAGCTTTGATGTCTTGAATCATGTTTGCAAGCTGATAGTGCAGTCGCAATTCCTAATCTTGCGCCGCAATCTTGTGAAACAAGCCATCCTTATCATCTCCTTGGCCAAGCTGGTGCATGAAAATGTCAATGCAATCCTCAATATCATAGCCCATCTCACGAACCTTGCCTCTCCACACCTTTGTTTGGCCATCAAGCTTCTCCATGTCTGCTAATTTCTCCAGTGCAGCATTCATATTAGTCAACTCACAGCTGAGGAGCTCGATATCTCTTCGGAGCCCCTTGCGTTGCATGTACTGATCACTCAGAAGCACTGTTAGCTTGGAGAGGAGTGAACTTAGCACCCCAGTGGAAGCACTGACCACCATGCTTGCCATCTCAACCTCCTAGCTAGCTCCCCTCTAGCAGGGGCAATGGAGTGGGTGGTTTGTGCTCTGCATTTAAAGTGCAATGGTTTAGTGGAATTTTCATGTAACTGAGTGGTGGAGCTTCCTATGGTGCAGAAATCTGCACAATTCATTTTTGTCATTGGGATCCACACACAAGTTGAAAGGACCATCATAGAAATTGGCCAAAGGACAAACAGAATGCATCATCAATTCGCCTCTCTTGCTTTGTCTTCTAGGATTCCCCGTGAATTACAAAGCTTTAATTATAAATTTAATGGTGACTGTTCTTAGGGTGCTCAGTCAGGCTAACACGATTTTGAGCCTTTCTTTTGTTAATTACTAGTTGGGAGCTCTGGATAACATGGAAATGAGACGTTTCTGAATAAAGGAAGCTTTTTGGTAAAGGCTTTTTCTCTTGGAACGCTTGTCAATCCATGGCTCCATGCACACCACCTAGTAGAGTAGGCGATCTGCAACATATATTTAGTCCTATAGCTAGTACCGGACAAAACAGCCATACATTTTCTGAAACTTAAGCTGATTGTACTACTGAACAATTGATAATCCAAGGGTTTTGTATATTCAGATGGCTTAAAATTCAGGCATGACAGCCCAGAAATGAATAGGCATATTCACAAGTGACTAATATCATCTAGGAAAACAGAGGTAGTTGTATCACAAAGAAACAGAGAAATGATAAAGCTCGACATAAATTATCTGTCTGTTTGAAATTGGCTTCTGCAGATCAGACCTCATATTATTTTTGCAGGATGATCCATCTGTGCCCGCCAGCTTCTTCATGTCCCATCGGACACACTTGCGTTGTTTGTACGGGTCAGTGATCAGCTCACACAGCTTGGAGAAGAATGAACTCGACACCCCAGTGGCAGGGGTCACCACCATGCCCGCCATCTCAACCTCCCACCTCCCCTCCATGGCAGCGTAGCTCATTAACTCTCCCCTGTCTCCTCCTGGTTGCTCTTCGTCTCCCGCCGGTGAAGGCTGCCGACGTAGCCCTTCGGTGATGAGGGGGAATGCAGGGAACCCAGCCCTCTGCTGGCCGGCCGTGGCGGCGCCACCGGCACGGCGGTGGAGGAAGCGGCGAACGGCGGGCGGTTTGAGGAGGTCTGGAGCTGGCGGACGAGCCATGGGGAATGAAGGAACGGAAATCGAGGGGAGGGAAGTACGAGCCACGCGATCGAGGAGGCGGATTGAGCGCGGCCGGTGGCGCATCGCGGGAGTCCTACACTTGGTGCTTAGATCAGGCCGGCGGCGGCTCGGAATCGGATCCGCCCGATCTGTCTCCGTCTCCATGGAACATCATCGTCGCCGATACGGGTGGCAGAGATTGGTAGCCGGCGGAGTAGGAGGAAATGGGAGGGAGAGGCTCCGCCGGCGACAGGGGGAGGTGACGGGGGTCGGCGACCGAGGGAGGTCGGTGAGCTGGGAGATGAGAAGAGCCAGTAAAGAGAGAGAGAAAAAAAACGTTGTTAAAGTTTTTTTTTAGAAAAAAGGTTTTTTTAAGGATAAAAAAAACGTTTGTTCTTGGGTGCTGATACAACCGTTGTTAAAGTTTTTTTTTTTAAAAAAAAAAACGTTTGTTCCGTACTACTTAGCTTCTATTTGTCATGTATACCAAGATATAAGTGTACAACATGTCATCAACCAACCCCCGGAAATTAAAACATGCTCCCTTTGTTCCAAATTATAAGTCACTTTGACGTTTTTTGTTTATCCATTTTGCTATGTATCTAAACATATTACTGTATTTATATGCGTAGCAAAATGGATGTAAAAGAAAAATCAAAGTGACTTATAATTTGGAATGGAGGGAGTAGTACAGAGGTGGGTTGTTGTTTTCATTAGACAATGAAAATAAAATGTAACATCTCAGTTTGCACTTTTTTTTTTTTTGAACCGAAAACCCATTTCCATTACAAGTAACGGAAATACACGGAGGAGTTTAGACAGTAACAGAAGTAGCAGCTTACAAGTACTACCAACAGACCTAATGATAAAGAGGCCCTATCTGACCATGGATGGAACTAACTCCACCAATAGAGCTGATCACAGTAACAAAGTATTAATGATAACAGATACAAAAAGTTTTCAGGCACTCCAACACCAGATTCCTGCTGCCACCATACGACAGATAAAGAATTGCAATTGTAGTTTCAGCATCAATTCTGATCTTCAGGTTCCTTGTCCTCCAGTTCACTTTGCTCCTTCTTCTGCTTCTTGTTGAGGAGTTGGATTGCAATTGCATGGTCTTAGTAACTGCATCTTGTATGGCTTCCTTTGTCGATACCTGCATATAGACCCGCCCAGTAGCACATGAGGGCACAAGCATGACAAATTATAGAAAGTGGTGATGCCGGTTTGACTTTATCAAAGCAACACTTGTTTCTAGCTAGCCAAATGGCCCAACAGATTGCTGCAATTCCCAGAGTGTGGAATTTTCTATTGTTAGGCATCCATCTATCACACCATCTCCAGGCTTGTGAAAGATTCTTTGGGATATCTCGAGGCACCAAAACAGATGGCAAAGGTTGCCCATATCACTTTAGCGAGCTACACTGAAAAAGTAAATGATCAGTTGTCTCTTCCAGATTACGAAGCAGCAAGTGACATCACCGAGCCACTTTCTCTTCTTCATATTGTCTCTGGTTAATATAGCATTGTTAATGATCAGCCAAAGGAATATTTTTATTTTTTTTTCTGGAATTTTACTTTTCCGTTGTTTTGTGATATACACCTGCATCATTAGCACACATAGCATTGTATACGACTTTCTTGAAAATTTTCTCTTTGATCCTAGATTCCACACCACCTTGTCAGATTCTTCACTAATTTTGATTCTCATAATTTTATCAAGAATATGCAGCCAGTTCTCGCTTATCATCATCGGTTAACCATCTAGAAAAGGATATAGATGTAGGGTCATTTAAAACTTGAGAGACTCTAGCATCCTGCTGTATGCACATATTAAACACGTCGTGGAAGAGTAACATGATTGGTTTATCAAAAAGCCATACATCTTTCCAGAATAAAGTGTTTTTACCATTATGAACCTCAATCTTTCTCCCTTGGAGATAAATTTTCCCCGATTTTCAAAGAATCGGACCAAGCAAGAGAATCAGTTTGCTTATGCTTAATATTAGTAAGAAGATCTTTCCTTAGATATTTATACCTAACAATTTCTTGCCACATTCCACTTTCAGTATCTAACTTCCATAGCCATTTACATAACAAACTGATATTCATCTTTCTAATGTCCTTGATACCCAAACCCCCTTTTTTCTTGTGTTTACAGATTCTGGTCCATTTAATGAGATAGTACTTCTTCTTTCCACCACCCCCTTGCCAAAAGAAACTTCTACTCACCTTCTCCAAACCCGACACAATAGCCTTAGGTGCAAGATACAGAGATAACCGATAGATAGGAGTGCTTGTGAGGCCCTGATTGAATCAATTCCTTCCTCCCGCCTAAAGACATAGTATTCCCTTTCCGGTTTGAAGCTTTTTCGACTTTTTTTCAATCAAGGGGACCCAATCAATGATGTGCAATCTGCCAGGACTCACTTTGGAACCCCCAAGTACTTAATTGGAAAAGTCCCCACCGACAAGTAAAAAATTTCTCGCATATTTTGCAGCCCAATTATCTTCATCATTTATGGTTAACACTTCACTTTTAAGAAAGTTGATTTTGAGACCAGCCATAAGCTCATAGCAAGATACAGCAACCATTTGAGATTTCTAGCGCCCTCCATATCATGTTTAAGGCATATGATAGTATCATCAGCGTCTTGTAATATAGCAATACCGTTATCAAAAATGTGATCCACTAAACCACACACCAATTTAGACTTTTGGGCTTTAAGAATCATTCTTGTTAGCCCATCCGCTACAAAGTTAAACAGATTGGTGACAAGGGGTCACCCCCGCCTAACTCCTTTGTAACTCTTGATGTATGGTCCAATGAGGTTATTAAGTCTAACACTTACGGTGCCACCAGCTACCACACGTCTTATCCACCCACACCACTTAGTACAAAACCCTCTAGCAGCCAAACATTCAAATAGAAAGCTCCATTGCACTTTATCGTATGCTTTTTCGAAGTCTAATTTAAGAATGACTCCAACATGGTTTTTCCTTTTGGTTTCATGTAAGATTTCATGCAACAAATCACCCCCCCACTTGTGATGTTCCTTCCCTTCATGAAAGCTGTTTGATTGGTATGTATGAGTTTTTCTGCTATACTCTCCAATCTCAGTTTGCACTTTGATCCATATGTTTTAATTTCTTTTGTCAATCTTGTCATTAGTCAAAGAAATCAAACTACACATTCTTGTCGGTTTGTTAGGATGTCCCGATAGCTAGCTATTTATTAGCTACAGAGATCTGACGTGACAAGAACAAAAGTAAGAGAGAGTAGTCACTAGCGGCATGTAAACAACTGATCTATTTCATGTATCCTAAGAACACGAGCGATGAGCATGTGAGTCCAATAGTACGTAGAAAATATGAACGTGTATAAAATAGTCTTTTTTTTGGTCTCTCACCTCCCATTAGCTGACTATATAGCTAATACCATTATGTATGCCCTTAGTGATAGGTTTTGTTTGTTTGTTGTCACTTTGTTGCAAAAAAAAAAATAGAGGATCTTAGAACATAAGGTCGAGATGGTGGTGTCCACAGGGTATTGTAGGCCACTTCATCTTTGAAGTAAATGTGACATTCGGGGTTGCGAAGAGAATCTTTTGGAAACAATATGCATGAACTCAAGAAAAATAAACAACCCAGAGTGCTCTTATTATTTATGTTCTTGCATAGAAGTTACATCGCATCATCCTTGAGTACTCATCCCTCCATTACTAATAAGTTTATCGTTCACATCGATCCCATCTTACCATGGTCAATCGTTTCCTCCATGGATGGCGGCAGATGTAGCGGACGCCTAGGTGAAGGGCTAGGCCCCCGAGGCTTCCTAGGTCCGACTGGTGATATTTTCCATGATGGTGGCATCGCCACCGGCGGCGGATGTAGCGGATGCCCAGGTGAAGGGCTAGGCTCCTGAGGCTTCCTAGGTCCAACAGGTGGTATTTCCCATGATGGTGGCATCGCCGTAGGCGGCGGATGTAGTGGATGGCCGTGTGAAGGGCTAGGCCCCTGAGGCTTCCTAGGTCCGACGGGTGGTATTTTCCACGATGGTGGCAACGGATGGCCAGGTGAAGGGCTAGGCCCCAAAGGCTTCCTAGGTCCGATGGGTGGCGGATGGCTAGGGCCAGAGGGTGGTACTCTTCCCCCCATGGTAGCAAATCCCCCACCACGCTAGGTGGCATTGCCGAGTATGGTTGTGCATCTGCCATCGTTGTCAAAAGTGTGGCCAGTAGTGTCAGTACCACCATGACCACAATTGATGATGCGGTGGCCCCGACGATAGTATTCTTGCTGCTAGCCATGGCTAGCTTGTGATTTTCTTCCTCTTGTCTTTTTATGGATCTTTGCGCATAGGAGCGTATATTGGGGTGGATGGAAAGCTTGAACCCTATGTATATATAGTTGAGCGTAGCATGTAAATAAGGCATGCATATGGAAATCAATCGATTAGTAGAATGCTTTTAAAGCCCTCTCATATGTGTGGCTTGCATTTAGAGTTTCCTATATTTATCAAGTTTTAATATATGCTCAGATGGAAGACTTTTATTACACCACTGAATATGTTTAGCTTGCAATTATATCTTCCTTATTAATTTTTCAAAAATACGATCAATCTCATTATTAGAATGCTTTGAAGGCCCTCACATATGTTTGGCTTGCATTTAATTAGAGTTTCATATATTTATCAAGTTTTCATATATGCTGAGATGGAAGACTTCTATCACACGACTCAATATGTTTAGCTTGCAATTATGTCTTCCTTAATTTTTCAAAAATACGATCAATCTCATTATTAGAATGCTTTTAAGGCCCTCACATATGTTTGGCTTGCATTTAATTAGAGTTTCATATATTTATCAAGTTTTCATATATGCTGAGATGGAAGACTTCTATTACACGGCTCAATATGTTTAGCTTGCAATTATGTCTTCCTTAACTTTTCAAAAGTATGATCAATATGATTCGTAGAATGCTTTTAATGCCCTCACATATGTTTGGCTTGCATTTAGAGTTTCCTATATTTATTAAGTTTTCATATATGCTATGGAAGACTTCTATTACACGGCTGAATATGTTTAGCTTGCAATTGTGTCTTCCTTAACTTTTCAAAAGTATGATCAATATGATTAGTAGAATGCTTTTAAGGCCCTCACATATGTTTGGCTTGTATTTAGAGTTTCCTATATTTATTAAGTTTTCATATATGCTCAGATGGGAGATTTCTATTACACGGCTCAATATGTTTAGCTTGCAATTATGTCTTCCTGAACTTTTCAAAAGTATGGTCACAAAGAAGACCAATTTTCGAAATGTGTTCAGTGCATTTTGTGCTTTTGCCTGCTTTTGTGTTAATTAGTCCTTATTAAATGTCTTCTAGCTTAAAAGACACAACATTAACTCTTCATTTATAACTACTTTTATAACTCGATATAATCAATATATGTTATTATTCAACCAATTGTAATATAAGTCCCTTAAGATTTTTGTCACCCATACTTTCTCAAGCTCTGAAAATCGAAATACAGAGTATGTACATGAAAATGTAGTGGCACTATAAAATTAATTAATGATATTAGTGTATTCACCAAAAAAAAGGTACTTCTGCAGTATACAAACCTTATTATTTTCAGTGCCATATTTTTTTAAGGAATTTACGTCAAAGTTCAATCATAATTGTGGTAATTAATGGGAGTTAAAAAAGTAAAACATTTTTATAGACTTGTAGCTAGCAATGTTATTTTTTTTTCATATATCAAGTTTCTCGTCTATACTATATTTGGATTATGACTAAATTAGTCATAGAATCGGCTTTTCTTGAGGCTACTTATAGTGTTAAAAATGGTCGATCGGTAAAGGTTTGTTTGGATTCTACTATTCCCTTCGAATTGGAGGTATCTTGGGGATCGGAATTGAACTCAATTACCTTCCAATCCCCAAGGAAATTGAACTAATGATTTTTGTTTCACCTTTTTATATAAATCGAAGATAGTATGGCCGGGAACAAAGATAGCACTCGTATCATGGCATATACCAAGAAGTTCCGTCGTGTTCTACAAAGGATATGTGAAAATAATAGCTTGAATAATTACTTGGCACTGAGGGCCAGTATTTCTCCAGCGGTGGCAGAGAAATCCTGGGCGGCTGGCCGGAGGGCACCTGAATGATGCACAGCGGCTCCGCCACTGAGGCCACCTGATGCGGAGGAGGAGACCACGTACGACGCTTGTCCCGTCTTCTTGTGCGGCGAAGGAAGGTCGGGAAGTGTTGGAGTTGCAGGACGATGCTTCCACCCAACGGGCGCGTGTGGTGTCAGCACAGCAGCAGCACCGGCAGTAGTAGGAGTTCGGTGATCGCCGGTGCCGTGGAGGCCTTTTGGCGGCCATTGTTGGCGCTAGCAAAGGAGTTGGATCCGGTTCTTGGATCTGTTGCAACGCTCTTCGTGCAGAGCCAGGGGCTTTCTATTATTCTATATAAGCGTGCACTCAATAGATGGATCCGGTGCAATGTGTTTTCAATACACCAACGACTGTACGTGGGTGTGGGATGGATTTGCCAGGAAGGCGCCATCACGAGCCGGACCGCCGCTGCAGCCAGGGTGCCTTTTTTTTTTTTGCAAGTAGGGATCTTACTTCTGTGATCCATATAAAATAAATAGTGATATGAGGAAAAAAAAGTTGCTATATTTTAGTTGTCTGGATCATATCTTAACACCAAAGATAAAGATGGTGGTGGTGTATTGTACACCACTTCATCTTTGAAGCAAATGTGACATTCGGGTTGCAAAGAGAATTTTTCGAGACAATATGCATGAACTCAAGAAAAATGAATAACCTAGAGTGCTCTTATTATTTATGCTCTTGCTTAGAAGTTACATCACGTCATCCTTGAGTATTCATCGCTCCATTACCAACAAGTTTCTCATTCACATCGAAATGCATGCTTACCATGGTCGATCATTTCCTCCATGGATGGCGGCGAATGACCATGCGAAGGGCTAGGCCCCTGTGGCAGCAAATCCCCAACCACAATTGGTGCCATCGCCACTGTGGGAGGAGGCTTCCTAGGTTCGACCGGTGGTGTTTCCCATGATGGTGGCAGCGGACGACCAGGCGAAGGGCTAGGCCCCCCGTGGCTTGCTCAGTCCAAAGGGTGGTGTTCTCCTCCATGGTGGTGGTAGTTTCTTCCACCGTGGGCATTGCCACCAATGGTGGTGGATGGCTAGGCCCGGAGGGTGGTACTCTCCCCCCGTGGTAGCAAATCCCCAACCGTGTCAGGTGGTATTGTCGAGTCCTGGTATGGCTGTGCATCTGCCTGTATCATCAAAAGTGTGGCTAGTAGTGTCAATGCCACCATGACCACAATTGGTGATGTAGTGGCCCCGATGATACTATTTTTGCTGCCAGCCATGGCTAGCTTGTGAAATTTTCCTTCTCTCTTTGTGGATCTACCTGCATGGGAAGGTATTGTGTTGGATGGAAGTTGGGCCCTGTATATATATAGTCGAGCCTAGGTTGAATTAGTGGAATGCTTTTATTGTCCCTCACATATGTTTGGCTTGCATTTATAGTTTCTTATATGTATCAAAGTTACCTCAAAATGGAAGACTTCTATTGCACTTCTAACATGCTTAGCTTGCATTTATAGCTTGCTTAATTTTTAAGAAGTACATTCAAATAGAAGACTGATTTTGGAATTTGTTTAGTGCATATTTGTGTTTTACCAGTTTTTTCGTTTCTTAGCTAGTCCTTATTATGATTACATCTCTCTACCTTTGAGACATTACATAAAACATCGACTCTACATTAACTACTACTTTTGTATAACTCTCATATATCAATATGTTATAATTGAGCCAATTGTAATTATATAGGTCCCTTTCAGATTTCCGCCACTCATATTCTCTCAATGAGAGTCGCTGTACATGAAAATGATAGGGGCATTATAAATCCATGATCCGTGGAATGTCCAGGGAATGGGAGAACATTTTTCCACAGGCAATTGTAACAAAATTACCTAGAGATATTTCTGATCATAATCCCTTGATAATTTCTTTTGGAATGTGTGAAAAAATACCTCATATTCAATTCGCTTTTGACTTGAATTGGATAAAAATGCCTGAATTCTATGAGAAGGTGGAGGAAATTTGGAATAGACCACTGTAGAGCAAAATCCACTATGGATAAAATACAACAGAAATTGAAGTTACTAAAGCAATATCTAAAAGGGTGGGGTTTTAGTTTACAAGGTGAGTGGAGAAAGCAAAGGAAAGCTTTTAGAGAAGAGTTAGCAAGTTTGGAAGCAATAGAAGAAATGGATGACCTTTTTCGATGAACAATTTGATAGAAAAACTTGGTCGTTGCTTGAAAATTTGAAGAGTCTTGAACAAGAGGAAGTTTACTGGCATGAAAGGAGTCATGCAAATTGGTTGTTGAAGGGTGATAATAACACTTGCTTTCTTTCATAAGTGTGCTAGTGGGAGGAAGAGAAAAATAAGATTCTGAATTTTGAAAAGGAAGGGGTAATAATTGAGGGGGGAAGACAATTTGTTGATGCATGCTACTGAGTTTTACTCGAGTTGTTTGGTCCACCTATAGAGCATGAAATTAAATTAGATGATGATTTCTGGTCCAAAATTGCCAAAGTTTCTGAAATTGATAATGAGATGTTATGCAGGGAAGTTTAGTGAACCTGAAATAAAGAAAGCTTTAAATATGATGGAGAAAAACAAAAGCTCTTTGGTCCCGATAAATTTCCAATTGAGTTTTATCAAAGTTGCTTTGGTATATTATCAAGGATGATATTGTTAGATTGTTTGATGACTTTTATACTGGAAACATGGATATTAGTAGACTGAATTATGGTATTATCACTCTTTTACCAAAAGTGGAAGATGCTTCTAGAATACAAAGAAGATAGACCAATATGTTTGCTAAACCGCTTGTATAAACTCTTTACAAAAGTCCTCGACAATTAGACTGGAAGGGGTGGCTGAGAAATTAATTCATCACACCCAAACAGCTTTTATGAAAAATAGGCACATTGTTTCGAATTGCTTGTTTGCATGAAATTTTGCATGAAACTAAAAGGAGAAAAGAAATAGGAGTGGTGTTAAAACTAGATTTTGAAAAGGCGTGCGATAAGGTCAATTGGAAATTATTGTTTGAATGTTTTGAAAAAGAGGGTTCAAAAATATTTGGTGTGATTGGATGAGAAAAGTTGTTTCGGGAGGGACTTGTTAGTGTGAAGATAAATAACAAAATTGGACCTTACATAAAAATTTATAAAGGAGTGAGGCAAGGAGATCCTTTGTCCCCATCTTGTTTAGTTTTGTTGCTGATTGTTTAACAAGGTTAATTCATAGTGCACAAGAAAATGGCTTGATAGTTGGTTTGATAAGTCACATTATCCCTAGTGGGGTAGCAATTTTGCAATATGCCGATGATACAATTATTTTTCTAAAAATGACATGGAGAATGCTAAAAACATGAAATTTCTGTTATTCTTGTTTGAAAGACTAGCTGGATTGAAAATAAATTTTAATAAAAGTGAAGTTTTCATGATAAATGACAATGAGGATTTGGGCTGCAGCTTTAAAGAGTTTTTTAATTGTCAAATAGGTGTGTTTCCTATTAAGTACTTGGGGGTGCCGTTAGCCCAAAGCAGGTTAAAGGTAAAAGATTGGTTACCTTTGGTTGAAAAAAGAAAGTAAGAAGTTAGATATTTGGCAGGGTGGGTTAATGTCTATGGCAGGGAGGAAAGTGCTAATTGAATCTAGTTTCAATAACACACCAACCTATCACATGTCGGTTTATCTCTTCTCAAAGACAACTGTGGAAAGTATGGAGAAACAAAGAAGAACTTTTTTCGGCAAGGGGGAGTATAAAGAAGAAATATCACCTAGTTAAATGGGTTATAATTTGCAAGAGTAAGAAAAAAAGGAGGATTAGGGATTAAAGAGTTGAGGAAAATGAATATGAGTTTGATGTGTAAGTGGTGGTGAAAGTTGGAAAAGGAAGAAGGGTTGTGGCAAACAATTGTTAGATATAAATATATGAAAAATAAGAACATTCATGAGGTTACTCACAAGATCAATGATTCTCCTATGTGGGCTGATTTGTTGAAGCTAAAAGAGATTTATTTACAAGGGAGAGAAGTGGAATGTGGGAAAGGAAATTTAATCAGATTTTGGTTTGATCCTTGGCTATATGATGTATCACTGTGTGTTAAATTTCCTATTCTTTTTGAACTAGCTGAAAATAAACAAATTTCTGTACTTGAGGTTAGAAATGGTGCTAAGATTAGCTTTAGAAGATGGCTGGATTTCTCTTTAAGAAGTTGCTTGGAATGATATTTTGTGTGACATGAATAATTTCATCTTCAATGACCAACCTGATAATGTTTTGTGGAAACTCAATAAGAAGAAGAAGTTCACTGTCAAATCCTTATATGAGTCACTAACAATTTCTGATTCTGGAACTTATTATAAAGTTATTTGGAAAAGCAGGATTCCTGAGAAAATCAAGATATTTTTGTGGCAAATTTCTAGAAATGCAGTGCTGACTAAAGAGAATTTAGAAAAAAGGAATTGGAAAGGAGATACTAGCTGTGCTTTTGTAATCAATTTGAAACTGTTACTCATTTATTCTTTACCTGTCCTTTAGCTAAAGTAGTGTGGTCAATCATTGCAATTTGTTTGGGTGCATCGAATATTCCACAAAAACTTTGAGCAGTGCTGGGATTGGTGTCATTTTTTGGTTACCTCATGGGCAAGATTTCCATGCTGTAGGAATAGGAGCTATTTGTTGGACTATATGGAAAGTTAGAAACAAAGCAATTTTTGATAACAAGATCATTAAGAATCCAGTTGAGATCTTCTATCAAGCTCATTCTTTCATGGTATACTGGGCAGGCTTGTTTGCAGAGGAGGACAAGGCATTCTGGGTTTCTGGAGCTAACTCGATGCTGCAAATTGCTAAGAACATACTGCGTGAACAGACGGCAAGACAAATTGATATACTGCTGCTTCAAGGTGTGGATGAGCAGAGGATGGAGGATGAGGAAGTGGAGTATCAAGCAAACACATGAGAGCTGGATGGACGATCAGGGCCTGACAAACTTCTGAAAATCAAGTCTGAAGCAAGATGGTTGTCTGAAGGACATTTCATTCTGTTTGAAGTTTCAGTTGAAGTGCTGGAGAGTTTCTAGAAACAATGTTTTGGTCATCATGTTGATGGTTGTCTAGATACCTAAAATAAGATAGTTCGTAAGGCGTAGAAGTAAGTTGGTACTACGAGATTTAGTTGCTGCATGGCAGCAGGTGTCATTTCTTAGGCGCTGAACTGCCCTGCTCTTTTGCTTCTTCTGGAAACTCTAAAACTCTGTATTTCCGTTGAGTTAATGGAAATGAGGTTTCTCGGGTGGAAAAAAAAATTATAAATCCATGATATTAGTTTGTTCAACCAAAAACTACTTCCAAAGTATACAAGCCTTTTCATTTTCAATGCCATAGTTTCAAAGGAATTCGACTCAATGTTTAATCATAAATATTGTGACAAGGGGAATTATAAAAGATTGCAAGCTCACCACACACGGCTGCAGCCCAACAGGAAATCAATCAGCCGAACTCTCTAACCCCAAGTCCATACTCATATACACGCTCACTTTATGGGTCCATATATTTTCCCAGGCATTCCTAAAGTTGGTGACAGCAAACCTTAGCATATAATCAGCTAAAACAATTTCAAAGTCCTCTAACTGCTATTCATTCTCCACAATACAAATTCAATTTCATTAAATTCCATGTCTTACCATCTCAATCTAAATTAAAAATAAATATAGTCATGTCAATCTTAAAACACTTCCCAAAACTTCTTAAGAACCATTTTTTTTTTTTTTTTTTGAGACCACGCCGTTCGCTGCTTTTTCATTAAGCAGAATAAAGTTCAAATAACAAGATGTCACGGTAATCAAACAATTACCGGGCAGAACCTTAACAACTACCGGATACAATAGCGGGGATTACAAAAGAATCGGTTTGCGACAAAACCACCCGCCGTAGGCATGGCTAGACGACCTCCTCGGTGAGGCCCTCGATGCTAAGGTCCATGGCGGAGAGGTCAAACCGTCCCTCAAGAAGCATTTTGAAGCGGCGCCACTTAGCCGGGCGGCATACCACCCCTGAAGGCGTCCCTGACCATCTCCTCAATGATGGCTGGAGCCCCCCCCGGCACTTCAGTGCCCAACTTCCGGCGAGGAGCGGTTGGGTCTTTCTTGAGAACCATAATACTAAAGTTTCATAGACTAGAGTCTTTTTTAGATTACACAAAGACAATGTAGACGCGCTCACAACATGCACACAAGACACTCAACCCTATGAACACCCGTATACAAATCCTACCCCACGAGCACCTAGGCGCAGGAATGAGCCGATCACCACATGCGTCTTGCTATCGACGGAAACGCCGCCTAGCTACCAAATGAAAGCATAGCACCGTTAAATTCTAGAATAAATCCAGCAAAAATGCGAGGACCCGTGCCATGTTGAGGACTTGAACCTAGGTTGGTAGGTTCAACCACAAGAACCTAACCAACTGAATTCCAAATGATCCAATCCATATGATACAAAACTGATGATACAAAACTGAACAAACTACAGTTATTGAAGAACATAGGATATATATATTATTATTAATGTCTAATACTGGGAGAAGATAGATGAAGAAATTAACACCATTAATGAATAAAACTTCTAAAAAATATTCTGCTTCATCAACAAATTCAATCCGGTCTACCTCGTCCTAACATTCGTACGAATTAATCAATAATTACTAGGCGCCGACGGCCAGTATGTGTTCGGCGGTGGCGCATGGTGGTGGTAGGGAAATCCACCAGGGCGGCCTGAGGGCACCTGAATAATGTAGGGCGGCAACGCCACGGAGGCCGCCCGGACGCGGAGGAGTAGGAGACGGCGACGCTTGCCCCATGTTCTCCGGCGGAGGATAGCTGACCATGGGACCCCAAGGCCTCGGAGGAGGGTCGGCGAAAGGTTGGGGCAGCTCGACGACGATGCTTCCACCCAATGGGCGCGGCGCGCCGATGCCGCCGACGACAGCATGAGCGCCCGGCAGCAGGAGGAGGAGCGCGGGGCGATCTCCGGTGTCGTCGTGGTGGCCTTTTGCACCGCCATTGTCGGAGCTAGTAGAGGAACTACCAGTGGATGGCTGAGCTTCTATGGATCGAATGGTGGTTCTTGGATCTGTCGCACACTGCATCCTCGGACGGGGGCTTTCTATATATAGCGTGCACGGTGCACTCTCAGTATTGCTACTGCCCTAAAAATAGTGACCTTATGAATCAATCTAAACAAACAGCGACCTTGAAGCAAAAAAAAGAATTAATTGCTATGTTTTAGGTCTCGAACCTTACACAGGTAGCTCACGAGTCATGAGTGTGCTAGACGATCATGAGTGTGCTAACAAGAATACTAAATTTTATATATTTTTTCATTGAGCATGGATTTGCCTCGGCTAAAAGATTTTTTTTTAATAATAACACTACTACAGGAATGAACTTCCGTGGCGGACATTTTAGATTTTCCGTGGCGGGCATAGGAACCGCCACGGCTAGGGTCACGGTTAATCGAACGATTAACCGTGGCGGTCTCCTTGCCCGCCATGAAAAATCTATTAACCGTGGCGGTCGCTTAACAAAAACCACCACGGTTAATAGATTAACCATGGCGGTCATCTTTATGTGCCCGCCATGGTTAATGTATTAACCATGACGGTTTTTGTTAAAAGACCGCCACGGTTAATTAATTTAGGATTAATAAAAAAATAATTCAAAAATATTATAAAATTATAAATTATGATTTAAACCACATATTAAATAATAAAGTAAGAGAATATTGACATAAATCTTGAACATGCATCACAATTCGACATTCAACTAACATGGACATTCAATTAAAGCACTTAGAGTTTAAAAGTGATCACCATCACAATTTACAAACTCGATCGAACGATCGATTGATCAATCAAGTTTAGGTTACAAAGTATTTACAATCGACATCTAATCGAAAGAAGGGCCATCCCACGTATAGTCCTTCATGTCTAGCTTATTTCTCCAGTCCCGTAGTTCCCATAAGCTCGTTTGTGGCAAGGTCATCCCACGTATAGTCCTTCATGTCTAGCTTATTTCTCCAAGCACCATAAGCCCTTCATGATTCTAATGGATAGTTGGCTCGAAGTACCCAACTATCCTTATCACATCGCGTCTAAACCGGGTTGCTTGTTTATGTTATACAAGCCATCCTCGTTTAGCCGCTCACGAGTATGGGGACATTTCATCATCGCCGCCTCGGCTTTAAAAAGATTCACATCATCGCATATGCCCCTTTGCCTCAAGACTAAGTATACAAATAGTTCGATCATCATATAAGTATAGAGAGTAGAGGTAGAAAAAAGAGGTAGACAGAGAGCCACCACAAATCAAAATAGTGAAGCAAACATAATTGTGTGTGTAGCTAGGACCCAAAATCATAGCAAACCACTATAGAGAAAAGCATATGCTTAATTAACAAGTGTATAGGACCAGCAGCTCCCACATTTCGACATAGGACAAGTGTAGAGAAAAGCATAATTTCGACAACAGGGCTCCCAAATTCATGTCAAATGCTCATAATTGTTTGTTAGCTAGGACCAGCAGCTAGCTACAACATGGGAGACAAGTGTATAGGAGGGGTAGAAAGCCACTATATTCATGTCAAATTCGACAATAGGCTCCCAAATCGTAACAAACAACAACATGTATATGACCGCAGGTATACGACCTCCCAAATTCGACAATGGGCTCCCAAATTCATGTCAAATGCTCCTAAATTTGAAGTAAACAACAAGATAGTAGCAAGACAGTCCATTTTTCAACTAAATTTTGAACTAAAATGACAAGGACAAGTAGCAAGACAAAGTAGCAAGTTCATCTCAATTTGGTCGTAGTCAACATCACAAAAAGTGGCATGTGCTCGAGTTCTATCTCAATTTGGCATCACAGTAGCATCATAGGCAGCAAAAAATTGTATCACAAAAGAACAAAAAATGGCATCACGGTAGCATCCCCAAAGAAAAAAAAAGGCATCACAGGCCGCAAAAACCTCACGAGGCGGGCGGCGGACGGGATGAGCTCCCAAAGGCGGCGAGACGGGAAGGATCTGAGGAAGAGCTCCGGCGGCGGATCTCGAGACCCTTATGGCTAGGGGTTTCCTAGCCCGGCGTGAAGGACGAGAAGAGCTCCCAAGCGGCGGAGGGCGGGGAATGAATCCTACGGCGGCGAGGAGGACGGGAAGAGCTCCGGGCGAAGCGAGGAGCATGGGGAAGAGGCCACCCAGAGGCTGGCAGAGGATGGGGAAGAGCTCCCTACGGCGGTTGAGGGGGATGGGGAAGAGGCGACCCGAGGCGGCGACGGGAAAGGACGGGGAAGAGCTCCCCTACAAGAGAGGACGGGGAGGGCGGAGTGGGAGGTGGAGGCGGATGGCGGAGGGCGAGGGGGGAGGGCGGAGGGGGGGGGCGCCCCGGCGCACCTGGCGCTCGGCGGCGGCGGGAACCACAAAAAAAAAATTCGGTTCTTCGGGAAGAAAGTGAGCGAGCGGGCGGACTTAGCCGCATTCGGGCCCGGGCCCACCTATATATAGGGCACCATTTTGCGTGGCGGTTATTTTTAATGCCCGCCATTTTGGCGTGGCGGGCATTGTAAAATAACCGCCATGCAAAAATAAATTAAACATGAATTTGAAAATTCATATCAATTCAAATGTTGATTAAAAATTCTGAATTTTTTGTGTGGCCTTCCTATGAGTATGTGTACCCATGAAAAATGTGAAACTTGAATTTTGAATAGTTCTTGCACGATTTAAAAATACAATCTTTAATTGACAAGTTTGGAGTCATTTTAAGATGTAGTAGATCGAGTCGGGAGTCGGGCTTTTGAGAAAGTGCGGCGATCCATTACATATTTGGTTCCATTACATAAATGTCGTGACATACATATTTGGTTCTATTACAAAAGGATCGACTTATTTTTTGCCGGGCTGCCACTGTCTTCTTCCGACCGTCCGGTGCGGCACCGGGGCTTTGTCTTGGTCCCGATGACATCCCCCCCACACGCGTGTCTCGACTTCCTTAATCTTGTTTGGATGATCGGTAAAGAGTGTAAACTCTGCGTAGTTGTTGTACTCTTCAGGGACTCGCACTCCATCGCCTCCCACGATCCTTTGCTTCCTCCCACGACCACATGTAGGTGCTTTTGCCCCCCGATTTGGGCACCGGGTAGTAGGCTACCCGGGCCACGCGACTTCTTGCGAGTACCCACTCATCATCTGCTGCGCACTTTCGAAATGAACGGTGGTTAACCCAAATTGCCCACGTCAACCGCCGTTGGCTTAACCCACCAACACCGGAAAATGGGTATCTGTACCTCTACGCCATAATCAAGTTCCCAAATCTCTTGGATTTGCCCATAGTATGTCTTGAGTTTCCTGGTGGACATGTCAATGCCCTCATACCTGACGCCATTGTTACGTGATGCGCTCTTGTTGTCCTTTTCTTTTCGTGTGGAACCTATATCCATTGATGTCATAACCTTGCCATGTGATGATTTGGCTAGATGGGCCATATGCAAGCATCGATTCTTCGATCTCCGCGTTTAGGGGTATCCCCTCGTCGTGGATCCACGTTGTGAAATTCATCCGGTGTTGTCTCGGTACCCACCCCTCCGTGCGCCCCAGCCAGCCGTGCTGCGAATTTCCTCGGATGCTTCTCAACCCACATTTCCATTGATACTAACTGGTTCGAGCGCCGTCATGGGCTTCTTCAATTGTTTCTTGGTCTATATCGGTTCGTACTTTCCTCCCTCGCAGCCCATCCCCGCTGATTACGCCTTTCGTGCGGGTGTTCGGGTAGGCGATTGCATTTCCATCCCTGATGTATCTAGTGCAGCGAAGCACGACCTCGTGTTGTGTATGCCTCGATCATAGAGCCCTCTGGGTATGCACGGTTAAGGACGGATGCATTAAGAAAGGACATGAACCGCTTCGTTCGGCCCACATCTCGCGTGCGGTAGAGAGGCCCCGTTCTTCTTCGATCGACCATGTGTATCATGAGGTGTGGCATAATATCGAAGAAAGACGGTGGTAAGCACATCTCGAAATGGGCACATAGTCTCAGCGATGAACTCTTTTCGGTCGGGGGGAGGTCCTTTTCAACGATGACCTTCTCTCGTGATGCGATTAAAAAAAGTAGCACAGGTGTAATGACCATCTTCAAGAACTACGGGCCGATGCACCTAATCACAATTGGAAGGAACACCGCGGCAAACATGACATGGCGGTGTGAGGTCTTTCATCGATACAATGCTCTTGATGTTGGAACGTAAACCGGTCGGCACTTTGACATCCCCGAGCCATTTGCAAAAATCCCTCTTTTCATCCCGTGTCGGATTGTAGCTCGCATGGCCGGAAAGGTCGACTTTTCCGCTATTCCCCGAGGGTGTCGAGTGAAGTTCGGGCCCCGATGCCCATGTCGGCAAGATCCTCGCGTGACTTGACACCGCCCTTCGTCTTAGTCTTCATGTCTAGGAAAATCCCGACCAAGCTCACCGAAGACATTCTTACGTAGATGCATGTTATCGATGGCATGAGGTGTATGGAGCATCTTCCAAGATGGCGGCGTACTTGAAGAAAATCGACCCTTCTTGAATGGGACTTTGGGCGGTGCCGGGTTGGGTTACCCTTCTTCTTCTTCTTCTTCTTCCATTGCCTTTTTTGTTCCGCTTCCGCTTCTTCTTTGCCTTTGGCCCACCTGGGCTCTTCTTCTTTCGAACTTCGTGGTTTATGTCCTTCACCATTTCAAACACCTTTGGCCCGTACTTTACCCTTTCCGGCTCCTCCGTTTCACCTCGGCTCGCCGTCAAAGTACTCATCCATCGGTATCCCGGTACCTGTGTTCTTTGCGCGGGAATTTCACGATGCTTCATGTACACCGCCTTTTGGGATCCACTAAGGTAAATGGAGCAGGTATTCTCGGTTACAAACCTGTGCAAAATCGTCTTCCCCTTAATCTGCCCCGACAATGAAAAAGAGAGCGGGGATAATCGATGGTGACCATTATCATGGCCTTTAGAGTGAACTTCTTCTTCTCGGGCGCATCCATAATCTTGACCCCTTTCCCGCGCCTCCGTCATTTCCTCCATTACCGGCTCAATGAGCACATCTATATCATTGCTTGGTCGCTTTGGTCCGGAAATTAGCATGGCCATAGAAAGATATTTGCGCTTGACACACTCGTAGGGAGGCAGGAGTTGTATATGGTGAGGGTGACCGCCAGGTGTTGTGCGTACTACCGAGGTCTCCGAACGGATTCATCCCGCCAGTACTCAATGCGAACCTTACATTCCCGGGCTCGTCCCTAAACTCGGAACATGGCATTGCATGCGTTTCCACGCTTTTGGCATCCGAGGGGTGTCGCAGCTTGCCATCGCCCTTCGTGCATTCCGCCGATGCATGCCAGACATCGCCTTGGCATCCTCCGGGTTCCTAAAATTGCACGCAGCGATCGAAAGCATGGGTAGATACCACACACCGATAGGGCGGATCTTTCTTCGGGTGTAACCCTCTTCTTCCTCGTCCCGTGAGGTGGCATCGGCTTCTTCTTGCCGCCTTCGCTTCTTGGGCCCTCTCGACGGTCCCCTCCTCATCGATGGCACGACAGCCAAGATTCCTCTTGTAACGACTCACGCCACATCGCGGACAGTTGTGCAAGTCCACATAGTTACCCCGCTATAGAATACAATGGTTAGGCACGCATGAAACTTCCTAAGCTTCATCGCCCGCAGGGCCTAATCAACTTCTTCGCCCGATAGGTATTGGCGGGCACCTTATTCCCCTCGGTAAAAAAAAGGTCACCGAGGACCCGTAGAATGTCATTGAAGCTCGTGTCGACCACCCGTGGCGAGCCTTCAGCATCAACATCGTTAGGTTAAAACGTAGCACCGTGCAATGCTTCGGACATTTGCCGCCATCTTTGTAGAGAGGGTCAATTGCCGCCCGCTTCATCTGTCTAAAAATTTTCAAGCCATCTTGGATTGCCAAACAACATGTCATCTTCATCTTTGAGGTTAGCAATATCCTCGAAAAGATCAGCATCCTCGGTGTACCTCGGCTCCCTGATGAAACCAAACCGCATCAAGTGCTCCACCATGACATCATCCTTGTGTAAGAACATATGCTTGCACCGATAGCACGGGCACACCATTTCTTCCGAACCCCGACCGATTCGATGCTTACATGACGGGCATAAACTTCTTCGCACATCATCAACAAATCCAAACTTATCCGCGGGCCCCGTACATCCAATCCCTGCTCGGGCGCCATAACGGCCTCGCTCAAATTAATTAACAAGAGCAAAGAGAGCGATCGATGATTAGAGATTGAGGTATTGATGATTAGATAGAGTTAACTAAGTGCAAAAGAGGAATACGAGAGAGAGAGAGGGAAAGAGAGCACGTACACTCAAATGAGAGGGAGAGAGAGGGGAGGAAGAAAGAGGGAGAGAGGGAGGGAGAGAGAGAGGGGGGAGGGAGAGAGAGAAGGAGAGGATAGAGGGGAGAGGAGCTAGCTTGAGAGGGAGAGAGAGAGGACCAACTATAGATCTCAAAATAGAGAGGGAGAGGGGGAGAGAGATATAGGGAGAGAGAGAGAGGAGAGACCAAAACTAGATCTCAAAAGAAAGGGAGAGAGAGAGAGGGGGGAGAGATAAGGGGGGAGGGGGAGAGAGAGAGAGAGCACACACCACATTCAATTAGATCTCAAAGAGAGGGGAGGACCATGCATATGCAATAAAGAGAGGGAGAGAGAGGGAGAGAGGGAGAGAGAGAGAGAGAGAGAGGGAGAGAGGGAGAGAAAGAGAGAGAGAGAGGAGAAAGAGGAGAAATACCCCTTTGCGGTGCCAAACTTCAATCAATCCAAGGGCAAAACCTTTCCCCCCAGAAATAGTGTTTTTAGGGTTTTGAAGCTCAAAACCCTAAATAATGGCGAAACTCGTGGGGGAAGAAGAAGGTTGGGGCTGTATTTATAGCCCAGCCTTTTCCGTATGGACATTAAAAAAACCGCCACGGTTAATGGGGATTAACCGTGGCGGCATTATTTTAAAGACCGCCACGTTAATCGATTAACTGCGTGGCGGTTTTTGCCTCGGGCCGAGGGCTGCGAGTTACCTATTTTCCGTGGCGGTTTTCTAAATGCCCGCCCACGGAAAATCAAAACTGAACACCTCCCAAAATCA
>JADLZK010005276.1:0-15665 GCA_015847255.1 Hyparrhenia diplandra | reverse complement strand
TAGGACCCCGGGTACCGAATGGATTTGGTCCCCAACCGAGCCGATCGGGCACCGAGCCGATCAGCCGATCCTCCTGCCCGCGGGCCGTCTCTAGCCGCAGCTGCCCTCATCCCACGTTTCCCCTCTCCGCTCCCGCACCTCATCTCCGCTCCCAAACCCGTCGTCTTCCAGCGGCGGTTCCGACCGATGGCAGTCGTGCGCCCCCACTCCCGGCAGTTCCCCCACCAGGTCGACCTCCCGCTCCCAGGCTCCCCACCTACCCACGACTATTTCTGCAGTTTCAGCATCCCGCGTGCTTTCGATTTCGCAGTGCGAGCCCTGGCCGGCGTTCTCGGCTGCCGTTTCCAAAGCGCCGCTCCACAACGCCGTGCGCCCAAGTTGGGAGTTCGCCGCCCGGCCGGAGTTTTCGGCGCCGTTCCCCAGCTCCCCGCAGCTCCGCTTCGTCGGCCACTGCTGTGGGGAGCAGAAGGATCCGGCGTCGCCCCTCCCGATTCAGCGCCGGCGTCGCCCCGGTTCCTTCATCCACCGGCGTCGCAATAGCTTCTGGATCCGCGGGTGTCGTCCCTCTCGGTGTCCTCCGTCCGTGTTCCTCATCTCCTCACCCGCCGGCGTCTTCTCCCTATCCTCTGTACCCGCCGGGATCTGCCTACCGGCGAAGCGACGTGCTCCAGCTTCCTCCGCGCTGACGACCCACCCACGTCAGGCGACCGACGTCTCCAGCGATTCTGCGCCCAGATGCCCCAGCGGTCCTGAATCCAGGCCTCAGGTATTCCTCCAGCGCCCACATACTTTGAAGTTGCTCTTGAGAAAATTTGCATTGATGCGAAATCAAAGTTATTTTCTTCATCGTCAGCCATGATTTCACACCTTCGTGAGCTCATTCTTAGTTATAGTGTCATGCCTACAATTGTTTTATGCGATGCAGCAGCAACACAGTTTGTTATGGAGCTTACACAACTCTGGTCCGCCAGTTGAATTGATTCCATGGCTATCAAGTGCGGATTTTAAATGGTCTCACAGTTAAGTTCTTGAATTTCAAATCCCAATTATTCGTCTCTAGAGCCTGTGCAGATGGACTACTCACTTGTATATTGATTCCAGTTTTAATGGCTAATTGATTTCAGCTGTATACTGATTATTTTGCCATTCTTCATAGGCATATGACATATTGCAGTTGTCAAAACATTTCAAGGAGAAAATACTACTACTAGATGTGTTTTAGTTTTGCTGTGCTATTTTTTCCCTATTTTCCTGCAGGCTGCCCTCCTGCTTGATGCTTTTAATCAAGGAGACTTCCATTCTCAAGACATCTTTAATGAAAATTGAAAAGCTTCAGATGAGCGCTTGGTATGCAAAGCTGCCACTTGCCGTTACATAATCTTACACTAATGTGATGCCAAACAAATTCAGAGTTACATTCTTTTTATGAAGTATGCCTCTATTTTGCAAACTATATTACCAAGCATGGACTTTATGTTTCACTCCACTTTGGATCAGCATGAGCTTGATTTCCAATTGGCAATCAGCTTAGTGTTTGCTGTTTGGTGGCCTATTGTGTCTCATCTTTCTTAGCCTTTCATGATTGTGGCCTAACATTTATGTGTCATTTTACCTCTGAATATGATAATAAATTGCAGTTGTATCTTTGTTTGAATCTGCCTGTAGGCGCTGCCTTTGGTTTGGGTTTTTCAGCAAAAAAGAGTATTTTGGTACACCTAAAGTTAATTGTAGCCAGCAACAATTCAGAATGAAATTAATCTTTGATGCCAATAAGATTAAAAAAGAAGAAGTGTCGCTGTAAACAGAATAGTGCTAAGTTGCTTGCTTTTCTATTTTGTTTAGGTCATGCACACATTCAGTGTTTCAGTTTACATGCCGTATGGTTCATTTCAGCATTTTTCACATGAGTTATGTGCCTATTCGCTTCTACATTTGTTTTTATGATTTATGTGGGCCATTGAAATGTTCTTGATTATCATTGCCTGACAACCCAAAAATGATTGTATTTGAGAGCAGTCAGAGCACACAGCAGTGGTCAGTCCAATACGCTACTATCGAAGCTGATGGATTGGGCCATTTCTTGAGATTGTAGATCGATGCTATAGAGAACAAGAATAATCTGTGCTGGCTATTGGACTGGATTTCCACGCCACGCATCACATTGCATGATAATGATCTCATTCATCGCTTAACAAATGCTGATACATCTATAACTATTCACGGTGCATTGACTTTTTGGATCCCAACCTTATTATGTAACCATCGGTTTTGATCTTTATTATGTCAAATAAAGCTTATTGGCAGTAATTAGTTTCTTAAGCGGCGTCTTTCATTTTTTATTTTCATTGTGTTTTGGTTAGAGGCTTCACTGATTCTAACACCATGCTAGGTCAAGCTTGATGCTTGCATTTTTCTTAGTCTTGGGGGCTTGTAGACAAGGGATGCGCCAATGGCTTAGCAGCGAGCATTTCAAACAGATGTAGAGGCCATGCTGGACTCCACTTTATATTCAGAATCAATATTAGGAATAGCCATATAGGATCAGGGTAAATGCTACATCAGATTGCACTTGCAAATACGGCAATACTACTGAAATGAACATGTCGGTAGGTAGAACAATGCTTTGTAATTGTGTTGCACATGTTTCCTAGTTCAAGGTTAAAATTCAGAAAATTTATTTATCCGTCTTGTGGCAAACATGAACACTGCACATGCTCACTTGTCATATAAATTTTGTTAGAATTGACATATGACTACTGTCACTTATTTGGGATCACATGACCTGTGTTATTACAATATTGCTCTCACCTCATATTTTTGATCGATAGTTCAATGGTACCAAGAATGCCTGCATCACTGGCTCCCTGGTGCATGGCATGCTCTCTTCTGGCTGTTTCATAATTTTCTTTGATTCACATAGCAATCTGATGTGCTTCTTCAGAAAACACATCATTGATGTGCTTTTGTTTATTGTAAGAAATTAGAATGTGAAGTACATACGTGTTAAATATTACTAGCCTCTTCATCAGAAGGCAAAGGTTTCAGGTTACTACAGTCGACAGTCTCCACTATTGATGTGCTTCTAGCATTTTATTGATTCTGCTGTTCCTTCTTTCAGCAAAGGTCTTGGATATGGAGACAGCCTTTTCTGTAACAATTAATTGAATGGAGGGAGACACTTGAGAAAGTGAAGGAAGAGCTGAAGACCTGGTAGCGAGAGCTAGCTGATATGTTGGGAATCAGCATCAGAAGAGTGGTTTTGCTGTTAGCGCAGAGTAGTCTTTCTGCTTTCGCTTTTGTTCTGACCCCCTGTGTGTGATGTCTGGCGTTGTATCACTGTATAGTTAGTAATCTCTCTGCTTCTCTTCAATTGCAGGCGCCTGTGCCTTGCAGTTGGTTAGGTTTTAGTTGCTGTAAGGTGTTGGTTCAGTGGAGGTGCCGATCGTGGTTCAATCTTTGTTAGCTGGTAACCCAGTAAAATGTTATTTGCTTTCAGTGTAAACAGGGCCAACCCTTTCTGTCTAATTAAACTGAAGGAGGTTCAGTATTGCTTTCATATCCCACAGCTTCAAAGCCGAAACCACTAAATTCTTTACACATGTACCATGAAATCTTGTGTGTAAGCCATGGTATTAGTATCAATGACATAACATGAAAGCATTGTTAATTATTTAAAATTGTAATGTTTTTTGCAGCAGTAAGTGTCCAGATAGCCGTTGGTTTCTACTAGTAGTACCCAGAAGTCGTCAAATTGTATTTTTTTTTTAAAGAACTCAACTGATCAATTCAACACTTCTGTCGCAACAATTCAATCAATCAGCTACAATTTGAATAAAAAGCTTATGCCCATCTTTCTACTTTATATAGCATTCAGCTAGTTGTTGAGACAATGTAATGAAGAAAAGTTTACTTGAAACACTATCTCTATCAATTCCATACTAGAGTCTTTTGTAACAATCCCAACACCAAAAAAGAAAAAAGAACTATTTGTTCACTCCTCAATGTCAACCTTGCTCAACACATGGTCATGCATCGATCACCCCTCAATTGCTATCTGTGAAGTCTGCATCAATGGCATCCCCGTCATTCTGCGCTGCCTCAGCATCAGGAGTAGGCCCAGTAGCACCGGTGCCAGGCTGGTTATACATTGCCTGGCCAATCTGCACCACCTCCTGGTTCAAAGCAGCCATGGCGTCCTTGATACTCTGTGTTGATCCACTAGAAATGGCGTCTTTGAGCTCCTGGAGCTTCACATCCACCTTCTCTTTCACAGGAGCGGGGACTTTGTCGCCAAGCTCCTTCAGTTGCTTCTCAGTCTGGTAGACCACAGAGTCTGCCTGGTTTTTAGTGTCAATCGCATCTCTCTTCTCTTTGTTCTCCTTGGCAAACTTATGCGCTTCTACCATTCTCTCAACCTGCAAAAGGAGGTAGTTCAATCCTTAATGCACCAATGTAGGTACTACTTGTTATGGGATTAACAGAACTATACTACTACAGGATAACAGAAAATAATTATGATACCACAACATCATAGAGTACCTAGCATCACATCATTGACACAAGAATGAAACCTGGCAAATTTTGTCCTAACAACCAAAGCGCCAACAACGGCTCACTACAATTATCAGACATAAGAATGCTATGTGGAAGATTTGCAACATACCTCATCCTTAGGTAGCGTGCTAGCACCAGTGATGGTGATGTCCTGTTTCTTTCCAGTGCCCTTATCAATCAATGGCAACTGAGAGGATACCATTTGCATCAATATCAAACTTCACTTCATTTTGTGGGACAACACGAGGTGCGGGGAGGGATCCCATCAACCGGAAGCTTCAAGGGACTTGTTGTCCTTGACAAACTCTCGTTCTCCCTGGAGAACATTAATCTCAACACTCGTCTGTCCATCTGCAGCTGTTGAGAATACCTCCGATTTTGATGTAGGCAATCTGATATTCCTGGGGATAATCTTTGTAATCACACCACCCAATTTCTCCAAACCAAGAGATAATGGAGTAACATCTAGAAGGACATCTTTTACGTCTCCCCGCCAAAACCCGCCCTGGGTGTTGCATAGGAAGCAGAATACATTAAATGTGGCATATTGGATTAGTCAAAATGATGTTTACATCGTAATGATATGTGTTATACTGTTATGCAATTCTTTAAAAATGGAACTTTGCAGCTTTATGGGCAAGGAACATGAATGAGGACTCTGCATGTAAGGATAATGCTCTGCAGCAATAAACCACATTTGAGGATAAAGAAAATCACCTGCACAGCTGCCCCAAGAGAAACGACCACATCAGGGTTGACCGTAACATTGGGATCCTTGTCAGTAAGCTTCCTCACAAGTTCTTGAACTGCAGGGATTGGGATGGATCCACCCACAAGAATAACTTCATCTAGATCACTGACAGATAACTTGGCATCTCTCAAGGCATTATTGACAGGAGTTTTAAGCCTGTCACCAGAGCGGACGTCAACAAAGCCATTGAAAAATTATCATGCATAGAAGACTGTAGCTTTTTCAAAAGCTGTGGGTACAAAATACTGACAGAATGGTCACTGTTACCTGTCTTAAGGTCAACATAGTTCCTCGAATTTGGCTCTCGAGAGAGTTGCCTCAATGTGTTTTGGCCCATCACAAGTAGCAGTAATAAATGGCAGGCTGCATTTAAGGCATTCAGAAATAAGCATTTTGAAATGTAGATAAACAGCTGAACAGAGCATTTCTCAAGTTTAAACACTTTATAAAAATAAACTGAAAGTAGCCTACCTAATATTTGCCTGTGTCAGCGTTGAAAGTTCCATCTTAGCTTTCTCTGCTGCCTCAGTAAGCCTCTGAAGGGATCAATACCTTCATCTTTCTTGAAGTTGCTAGCAAGCCAATCTACTATTCTCTGCACAAAGTCAAGGATAATATAATCAAAACCTACTCTAGCTGTTTGCCTTGTCTTATAACCTGTTCATAAATTAAGTGTACATCGTCGTGCAGCCAAGAATATAAACACAAGATTCTGCCTGTGTTTGTTTTCTTAAACTTTAATAGGCCATATAAACAAGCCAACACTGCATATATATATTCAAGCTTTCCCATGACCAATGATGTCAGAGGTCACCACCATATTTGTTCCGTCGTCTTAGCTAAAAAGGACATTGTTACTGTCTAGTAAAGCAGCAAATTAATGCTATGATTCGATTTGATACCTACAAGGCTTCCAAAATTATGCTATTATTTTTCAATAGCTACAAATCTACTTGTCCTACATCACCGATATTTCAGGCTAGCATATTAGAACGTAAGGTAATGAAACCCCTCAGAGACATTTTATCGAACACGTTACCTCCCTCGTTGTCTAGGGAGCAGACCAAGCCATGAACTGCCGCAGCGACAAGGAGGAAATCTCCAATACCTTGTGCACGCTGGTGACGAGTTCGGAGAAATCCCCGGCGACCGTGACGCAGATCAGCCCTCGGTGCTTCCTGGGATACTCGCGGCGGCCAAGACGTCTTCTCCTCGAGCGGGTGAGGTCTTCGCGGCGCGCACGTGACTGTCTTCTCCTCGGCGGTGAAGCTGGTGCCGGAGAGCCCCGCCGCGCCTCGAAGGGAAGCCCGAGCTAGAAGCTGTTGCCGGAGAGGTCCGCCGCGGCTCGAAGCTCCGGCATTTTGCCAACCGCCGGGATCGTGGGAGAGGTTCCTCGCGGGGGGGGCGCGACTGTCGTCGAAGAACTGCCGCCGCGAGGACCTCACCCGCGACTCTTGATTTGACCGGACAGGGAGACGGGGAAATCTATCGGCTCGATGGGACGGCTCCTCTTCGGGATGGCTTCGGGAGGGCACCGGGGTCTGAATCGATTTGGTACCCGGGGTCCAAATAGTGCTGGCGTATATATATATATATATATATATATATATATATATATATATATATTCCATTCTCTCAAAACAAATAACGCATGCAAGTGGCTAGGTTGACAAATCTTGAAACCACTAAAGTTATCGTAAACATCTTACTAATGCATCCACTTGCCATTAAAAAATAATTCACTCATATTGAATCAGAGACTGACTCATCAGACGTCAAACCCAACCAAACATGTTTCTTGACAACGACCCTGTGCTAAATCCTTCAGCTGAAGTATTTCCTCTCTTCCTCATATATTACTGTTAGAGGGCGGCCTAAGGGAATCCGGGCGTCGGCATGCCAATAATGCACATACGCATAATCTTGTCCCATTGTCCCAACACAATAATGGCCATTTGGTTGGATCTCAAACGGATGGAGTGTACTCGAGTCCGATTCTGACTAAACGTGCCGATGCTTTCTTGGTTGTTTTATGCCAGACTCCAGTTCCAGCACTCTATGACCACTCCAATCAATGTCACGTCCACGGAAATGGAAGCACGCAGCCGACTCGGTTTCATCACATATACCGTGCCGACTACGTACATATGGCATAGGGTGTCGGTAATATGTGCATGGAAATCAAATCTATTTCTAAATTTGAAATTCAATGCGAATATTTTTTGCTCGGGCTTTCAAATCACAATAATGCTATTGACATATTTTTTTTTTATCAATCATGTTTATTTGTATATAGCTAAATTCTATCGTTACGGAAGTTCTTGAAAGGAGAACTTTCATACTTCCTCCATCCTAAATTGCAAGTCGTTTGACTTTTTTAACACTAAGTCGACCACTCGTCTTATTTAAAATTTTTGTGTAAAATATCACTTTTTTTTAGTGGTTTGCTTTATTAAAAAAGTTCTTCATAAATAACTTAAATTTGACTATGTTTGCATAATTTTTTTCGAATAAAATGAATTATCAAAGTTAGTGTAAAAAAAAGTCAAACGACTTACAATTTTGGATGGAGGAAGTACTATGTCGATCAACCTCATGTCAAAAGTACATGTCTTATTTGATTTTTTTGTGTGTGTGAATATGCCGTATTTGAATTTGAATTCACATGGTTCTTGACATATTATATCTTTAACGGTTACTCTCTTATAGTAGAATAGACATTGACAACCATTCAAGTTATGAGATTTTGCAACTAGGGTTAAATATAGTTCTAGTGCAAATATACAGTATAGAGTAGGAGATTGGATAAGGGGTGTTGCCAGAATTGCTCTAAGTAACCACTAAAAAGTAAAATCCATCAGGTCCCTACTGGGACAGACAACGCATGCACACGTAAAAGTAGCCAAGAGTCCTCCGCCACGGGCTTGCAAAGCGGCCGGGTCGCATGGTCAACCAAGCAAGAAGGTTCCACTCGTCATCATCGAGTCAGTCAGTCCCGCCGATGTATGGATCAGTTCTCTTTCT
Organism: Hyparrhenia diplandra; assembly: GCA_015847255.1. NCBI lineage: Eukaryota > Viridiplantae > Streptophyta > Magnoliopsida > Poales > Poaceae > Hyparrhenia > Hyparrhenia diplandra. Next base: position 7,336 of record JADLZK010005276.1, on the reverse strand, counting down.
CTTCTTTTCAACTGCCGCAAAAGTAGCTGCCTCTCCCACCACCTAGAGAAGCAGGAAAGTGACACCACCCACACGGCACATCATCCGTTTTTCATTGATCCGGCCGCCAGCACAAAACAGCCCATCCAGATCCAGAAAACGGAGGCCAACGGCCAGTCTGGTTTTTCAGCCGGCCGACGCGCGTGCGCTTTTATTCCCTGCAACGCCCGGGAGGTTCCGATCGACGATCGCCATCCGCGCGCGGCGCTTCGCAGCGCATGCGAGACCGCGACGGGTGCCTTTTACTCGTCTCGTCTCGTCGCGACGCTGTCACGCTGGTGCCGGGATCGCGCGAGCCGAGCGGGACGGACCCTTGGCCCCAATCCACTTGCCGCGGACGTGGCCGTCGCCACTCGCCGCCGACCTGGTCTAGCGAAACCAAGCCAAGTACAGTAGCAGGCAGTAAGCCAACACAAGACAGCTGCGAGGCCGCGGTCTGCTGCGGCGAACAGCGACGCGCGGCGCGTCCTAGACCAAGACGCCTCCGATTTGTTGCCTAGCTCCCGGTGACACGCTACGCGACGCCGCCAGCGGTTAACCGCGCGGGTGCATGCACCCAGCCCGCGCAGCGCACGCGTGATATGCCTGCTTGCTGCTTGCCACCCGGACGACGTCGAGTGAGTGATTGATTAGGCGGCGAGAGAAAAGAGAAACCACGCGAACCGAAACCTGAAAGCCGAAAGCAAGCGGTTTTGCTGCTGCCGAGCGCGGAATGGTTGGCGTACCTGGTCGGCCGTCCAGATACCAGTAATGTAATACAGCCGTCCGTGCCGTCGCTTTCGCTTTCCGTCCGTCCGTCGTCCCTCCGCCCCGTTCGGGGATCCTCTCTTTTGCTTTGCTTTGTTTTCCTCGGCAGAGCAGAGCACCTCCTTTGCCTCGCCTTTTTGGGCGTTGCTTTGCTCTGCTCCCCTGTCACTCCGGTGGACTCGCCTCGCCGTGCACTGAACCTTCACTTGTACTGATACTCCCGTGTCCGCCACTCCGCCTGCCGCACCGGATTGGTCGATCCGCCCTGACCTGACCTTTCTAGCCGCTCACTAGCCGCGCATGTGCACAGCTCACGTATTCCTCCAAACCCATCGCCACTGCCATCATATGGAACCGAATTGGATGGGGATAGTCCTTAACCTCCTTCCAATAAACACTAAACGTCTTATATCGCATGATCTCTTGGCCTTAAAGCGTATGCCTTACATTAAGCTAAAAGGCGTCTTCGGCGCTAATTTCATATATGGATTAAAGTAATGTCATGTTCTATAGCGTGTCTTTGTTTTTATAGCGTGTGTTGTTCTCGCTATCCCGCAATGTATTTGCTCCACGACCTCCGAGCCTTAATGCGAATGTCTTACGAACATTCGGCAAGGCGCCCTCCGCCATGTTATATAGCGTGTATCATTCTATACTATCTGTTTTATTATCACAAAAATTATCTCAAAAACACATCTAACATGGATATAGTTTTATAGATCTCGTTATAATAAACATGATTGTGCAATCGGATGTTGAATGTAATATTTGATAACTTTTAACTTGACAAAACAATAAAATAACGATGGGAGAGGAGGTCACCCACCCAATTTGTTCCCCATCATCTAGCGTTGCCGGGCCTTCCCTGTTGGTTCCTCAATGGCATCCACCAAAAGGCTTCTTTTAGTGGCGCTCGGGGAGGGAGATTGGGGTACAGCTGCCAGTGCCACCTGCCGGTCTCGGCACTCTTTTTTTTTTTTTCGAAAGTTCGGTCTCGGACACTCTTGTTTATTTAGGAAAAACACTATTTGCTACTACGGGGCACTACTGTGCTGACGCGCCTCTCCTCCTGACAGACACATCATCCTTGTTCTCATCCCCTTTTGTCTCCCAGAAAGCACCCTCTCTGCCTTGTAAACCAAACAAGGTCTTTGATTAATTTAGCGGAATCAAAAGCGAGAGAGGTTGCCGATGTGCTGATCCAGTCCAGTGCTCCGCCAGTCTAGTTAATTGTTGGGTGGACTCGGTGCGGTGCTTCAGTCCCATGCCATGCGCCATCATCCACTCTTTCTCCTGGCTTTATTTTTCCGACGATGCCTCCCTCACTGTCAGAGGCCACTAGCGCACGACCGTGACACGTCACAACATAGTACAGGGGATAGATAGAGATTGTATGCGCATCCATGCATACAATCGCTGGCGGGAGATTGTGTCAGCTGAAAGCAGAGAATAGAGATCCAACGTACGAACTGTATTTGTTTTTTAAAAAAGGCATCGATCGCGCACTAGTCGGCGTCGCCAAAACACCACCCATCGCCCGCTCAAAAGACGATGTGCGCCCAGGCAGGATCGAACAACGTTGCAGGCTCGCAGCTGGCTACGCGTTGCTTTCATCAGGAATCAAAAGAAAAAAGACGCGAAAAAGGAGCCACTCCTGAGAAGATTTTGAGATCACAATCACGATGAACTCAGGGCGACCCAGCGTAGTACGTGGCGTAATCTGCTTTACAGCGCATTTCTTTGTGTGCCTGTCTGACGGACACAGTATCTATCTAGCCCCCGCTGGGACTACACTACTGGACCAAAGGCGGATTGCATACAGATCATGTGGAAATCTTTACATGTGAATCGTCTACGTGTTCTCACATTTCATGATAGTTAAGGGATGGCCGGTGCGCAAAACGTTAGGAAATCTTTACTTCCTCCGTCCCAAAAATAAATGACGTTTTTTCCCGATAAAAACATCTACCGGCAATTATATATTAAAATAAGATTAATATTTATATTACATAATTAGTATCATTGGAAAGATCTTTTGATCTAGTTTTTTAACAAATTTATTTGGAGATTTAAATCTTCTACATATTTTATAAATCGAAATGAAACTTTGGCGCAAAAACCCAAACGTCGTTTATTTTGGGACGGAGGGAAAGTACATCTGAATCGTCTACGTGTTCTCACATTTCATGATAGGACCGCTTTGATACCAGAGATGATATTGTGCGGCCCTGTGAGATCTAGGTGCATTTCTTTCTCCACTTCCAGCAAGCACAGGGCCCATGCATTTCTGATGAGGGAACTAACTAACTACTTTTATGACATATCTGAAAAAAATATTCTTTCTGCAGACAAACTTTTTTTCGCTTATCTGTAACAAGAATAGTTCTACTTTTGATTCTTGACCATTGACATCTTTTATAGATAGCAGAAAGATTATTCTGACTTCATTATTCATCTCATGCCGACAATGCATCGAACAATTGAAGAAAAACACCCAGTGCCACAAAGATAGGAAGTTGTGGTATATATTGCAACTATTTTTGAAGATGGGAATTGTAACCCATCAACTTTTGTTGGTTTGGAGTGGAAATTAACCATCGTTTAATTTATCTAAACATAATAGGAGAAATCAGATTACTTATCTTATCATGTGATGACATGAACGTTCGACCAGCATCAAAGCTGACGGGAACATCATGGCCTGTATCGCTATGACTTATTGCTGGGCTCGATTGGCGAGGATGGTGCCACCCCTGGGCCGTCACTGCCACGCCGCAATCAGCCGTCAGCAGAAATATAGCCTCATCCCAGGAGGACAACGGCCCACCGGGCGTCCATCACCGAGACGCGGGCCTCCGCGAGTTGAGCATGGACTCGGATGTCATCGCCGAGACGACATGCTCAGCGGCCCACGGTAAGGCAACGTGCGTCGTTTCAACCTTTCTGAGAGGGAAAAAGTCCACAGTCCTCCCCAACTATCACGTAGTTCACTTTTTCCTCCCTTAACTCCAAAACCGGACAAATCACCTCCCTTAACTTTTCAAACCATGCATTTTACCTCCCCTCGAGCGGTTTTGAAGACGGTTTTGCTTCAAGAACCACGGTTTGCTACAGCCTCCACATGTGGAGAGTGTGGAGATCCCCACACTTGATCACATGTGGAGAGTGTGAAGATAATACAGTTTTAGCCATCCGACGTCACAACTTGCTCGAAACTTTTTCAAATTTTTACCACAGCCTCCACATGAGATAACAAGACACCTCGCCAAGTTTAAGTGATTTTTAAAACTTCGCTTTGGATTTTATAGAATTTAAAAAACACTTTTCCCGCATGTAACTTCGTCATGTTCCCACACATAAATATTAAGTAATTTTGCGAGTTCCTGGATTGAGCCTAAACATACGCCAAACATCATGAATAATATTTTTTGAATGACCAAATTCCATTATTTTATGTACCTGCGGTTCAAATTTGGAGTGGTCCGAGAAAATGCAAGAAAAAAAAATAATTCATGAAAATATAGCAAAACAACTTGAAATTGTTCCAAATTACGAAGATGAGATGTAATTACTGTACCAAGGCCACACAAAAAAATATGGGGACGAAAAACAAAAATCATACTTTTTGCCGAGTGTGGCACTCGGCAAAGAGTATTTTTAAAAATAATAAAATAACACCTTTGCTCGAAGTGCCTCATTTGTCTGGCACTCGGCAAAAGGCGACTAAATATCTGACCCGACCAGCGATTTCAGCTCATTTCCACGCCCACGCCCATCCCCGCTCGAGCCCGCCCACACGCCCCGCCGCGCCAGCCACCCCGCCCGCCGGGTCCCTCGCCGCCGCCCGCCATCGCCGGGACCTCGCCGGATCCGGCCGCCCACGGCGCCGGACCCCGCCCGCCCACGCCCGATCCGGCTGGCTCGAACCAGCGCACCGGCGGCCTCCCGGCTGAGCGGCCGCGCGCCACGCCCCGCCCGCCCGGGCGCCCTCGCGCCCTCCGGCCCCCGCCTCGTTCCCGGCAGCAGAGGGAGAAAGGGGAAGGTGAGGGAGGAAGAGGGAGGAAGGGGAAGGTGAGGAGGAAGAGGGAGGAAGGAAAGAAGAGGAAGAGGAGGAAGGAGAGGAGGAAGAAGAGGAGGGGAGGAGGAAGAGGGAGGAAGGGAAGAAGAGGAAGGAGAGGAGGAAGAAGAGGAAGGGGAGGAGGAAGAAGAAGAGTGCCGATCCGACCCGGCCGTCGTTCTTCGTCTTCTTCTTCTTGTGATCCACGCCGTCGTCGTGACCATTGCCAAGGTAAGCCCAATCCTTCTAGTAGTGGTTAGTAGTAGTGGTTAGTAGTAGTTGTTAGGGATAACTAGTGGTTAGTACTAGTAGTAGTGGTTAAGTAGTAGTGGTTAGTACTAGTAGTAGTGGTTAAGTAGTAGTGGTTAGTACTAGTAGTAGTGGTTAAGTAGTAGTGTTAGTTGTAGGGTTAGTAGTAGTAGTTAGTAAATAGTTAAGTAGCTCTTAGTATTAGTAGTGTTAGTAGTTTAGTTGTTAGTAGTAGTTGTAGGGTTACTAGTAATTGTTCTTGTAATACTTGAATACTTTCATCTCGCATGGTTTCGAAGCAAAGTAAATGGCTCTTGTTGATATATTGGTGGTTGGTGGCCTCCGTGCCCATATTCGGTATATGTATGTGGTTGTTGGCCTTCGTGCCATGTTTTTTGCAGGTTTTGGGAACCTCCCCGTGCAGGGGAGGTGTCTTTGCCGAAATTTTGAGTCGACACTAACTATTTTTGCCCTTGTTTTTAGGAGGATCTGTGGGAGGGACTTCGGCGACCCGATCGTCCTCGTGGGCGCTAGCGTGTGCAGCCGCACAATCGTCTCCATCGACACCGTAGGTATTAATCACCTCCCGCCCTTATAGTTGTCTTACATAGCGTGACCCGCTTAGGCGTCTCCGTCCGAAAGAGATCTGAGGCGTTGGTATGCGATCTGTGCATATCTATGACCGTGTATCCGCTTTCGGATTGGACCACGGATTTTGGACGGCTCGTGGATGCGTAGATGGGTTAGCATCCATGCTTCGACTCCGTCCGAGCCGGATTTTCGGCAGACACCTCCCGTTGTTCTCCTGATACACACTCCTCCCCGCCAGGGCGTGTATCGGAGAACACGGGAGGTGTCGCCGAAATTCCTGTCGGATAGGGCCGGAAACATGGGGAATAACCCTTGTCTTATCATCCTCGGGTGGGATTAGGACCTATCCCTCACCTATTAGATGGTGCGAAGGCGTGTAGATGCAATTGCTGGTTATATGGCTTGCTAACATGGGCATTATGACAGAGGATGGATAACCGTGGTGTGGATGTACGCTTTCGGCAACGGTGGCGGAAAACGTGGCGTTTGGTCTGTTATTCTTTTGCCGAGTGTTATTATTTTGCCGACTGACTGCACTTTCGGCAAGATATAATTTTCCTCGAGTGTGGAACACCGCCGACGGGCGGCACTCTGGGCAAAGAGTCTTTGCCGAGTGCCAGGTTTCAACTTTTCGGCAAAGATGCTCTTGCCGAGTGCCCGATTTTTCCTCTCGCAAAGCGTTTTCGCTTTTCGGCAAAGCTGATTCCCCGTAGTGACACATTTGTCGCCACTTTGGCGAACTCTAGTGTAATTCGACGTGGCCTTGGTGCCTTGTGAGCCAACAAAAGGCATACATGGAGCTCCCGTAGATCTCTGGGCCCTCTATGCAAGATGTCATGCAAGAGTACGTAGTAGGTGGCGCTCTGATCAAGCCAAAACCCAATGCTATTTCTGAAATGATTGTACAAAGAGAAGTCATGGTATACAAGAGAAGTCATGGTACAAGAGCGAACTGATTCTGGATTAGTGCTACCAATCATGATGGTACAAGAGTGTTACGATCTCTCGTGTCAGAAGAAGAACTTGAACTGGGAATAAGCAAGAAAATTGGGAAGAACAGATAGACACGGCAGGATTCCGTGTGGGGTGAACTCTGCAAACGAGTTTGTTTGTTACAGAGTGATTAATGGGCCAAAATCTATAACCCCTATATAGAAGGAGGCCACTAGGGGAGTTCTCCGCGACACGCAGCAGTGTGACACACAAAGACATCCTTCGCTATTCATGGTACCCCCTCCATGCGGTGGAAAGGAATTGCCGTAATTAGTCCATCTTCCTCCCTCCCCTATCAATCGGCGATCTCTTCACTTCCACTCGCAAGCGCCCGCCTCCCTCCCTACCGCCTGTTCTCTTCCTCATTGGCCGCCTATTTCCCCTCGCATTCGCGGGCCGACTATCTACTATTTATACCTATAGGTGGAAGACTAAACAAATTTGGACAACCATAGATTTTTTGACAAATGACCTAAAAATTCAAATTTTGGTGGGGGTCCATCTCTTTCTAGTTCATTTTTTTGAACTAGAGAGTATCCATTGGACATCCATGGACATCCAACTTCCACCTAGATTTATACCCGCCGTGGCGGCAGCCCATCGGGAGATCCGAAAAGCGGCTTCCGCCCGATTATATTTTCCTCATATGTATTTCATCGA
>JADLZK010005275.1:0-74764 GCA_015847255.1 Hyparrhenia diplandra | reverse complement strand
ATTAGGGTTTAGGTTTAACTTTTAGTGACGCTTTTGGTATTCTCGTCTCGTAACCCCGGCCGGCCCCCTCTGTCGCGGCAGCGACCCGCGCGGCGGCGTGGCGCTCCCACTGCAACCCGCCCGCTCCCCGTCGCGTGAAGAAGGAGGAACCCCGTCCCTTGCACCACACTCCCACTCCTCTCCTCGCCGCCCACGAAGCCAGCCAAGCAGGGAAGAGGAGCGCAAAGAAGCAGCAGCGCGCCGCCGGCCAAGGCCACCATCGCCGCCACTGGCCGCCAAACACCGTCACCACGCCCCGGCTCGCGCGGGCCGCTCGAAGCTCGCTCACGCCCCCCATCACCTCTCCGACTCGCTAGGAGCGACCCCAGACCGGCGGGGCTCCAACGGGCGGATTTCCGCTGTCGAATCCAGCAAGACGGGCCGCGCCTCGATGCTCGGTCGTCGTCTGCCGCGTCGTTTTTGATCTAACCCGCGCCCGGTGCTCTCTCGTGATCTGTAGCACCTGTGCCAAGACCGAATCCGACCGTGGTGCCCCCAGCCTCGTCGGACCGCCCTCGCCGTGGCAGCGTGCTCCCGCCGCCGCCGCGGGTCGCCGCGGGCTGCCTGCCCGCCACCTCCTCCGCGCTCGCCCGCGGCGCATCCGTCCGCTCACCTCGCTGCAGCTTTGACGCCACCAATCGCCGATCCGCCCTCGACCACTCGCCGAACACGGCCGCGACCGGCCAGGTCCGCTGCCGCCGGTGAGCGCCGCTGCCGAGCCCCACCCCCGCCTTGTTCGATTCGATAGTACAGCATGCGCCGCCGATGTCGCAAAGCCGATGCTCGCTCGCCTTTGGCCGAATCCTCCGAACGGCCGGGTCCGCTGCCACAGGCGCCGGCCCGCGCCGCGGTCGCCACCGCCGCAGAGTGCGTATCCGGGAATGCTAGGGGTCTAGATCGATAGAGCTACTCAAGAGCAACCATAGTGTCTCCGTGGTTTGGCCGAGGAGCAACGCCGCCGGAAGTTCGGCCGCTCGCCTCGCCCTCTCGTGGAGGCTGACGGTGGGCCCGCTGTCGATTCATTTTATTTTCTGCTTTTCTTTTCCAGAGTTACATGCATGTCTTAGAAAATTCATATCTCCTCGTTTTAGCTCGGATCTGAGTGAGACAAATTTTGTTGTGATCCTTGTGAGTAAATCTACAATAGAAAAATATGAGTTGGCATTTTCTGGTAGTTTTTATATTTATCTAGATTTATTGCCATATGTGCCATGTTTTAGGTAAATGCATAGATAATTCTTCGTGCATGATAAAATAGTGGTCCCTATATGAAATGTTCATGTTTTTGCATGTAGAGTACAGGAAAAATATTAGACATGCTATGTTCTGTTGATGAAATGTGATTTTTGATTTATGTGCTATTTACCATGCTTAGGAAATTCATAGAAAAATAATTACTAGGGTTTTTGCCATGATAATTTTTGTACATGCTTTTATCACTGTTATGAAGCATTTCGTGTTCATGGTTAGGTAGTTTCATGCATTTCATAGTACAAAGTATTTTCATGCCTAGTTTTAGTGTTACCCTGTCATTTTTGTAGGACAGTATATGCATGAGTTTGCCATGAAATTTTTATGGTAGCGCTGTTAGGACAGAAATATGCTCTGGTAATTTTTGTAGAATTTTCTGAAGTAGCTATTTATTTACCATATTTATGTTGCCTGAAAATAGCCTAGAAATGCATGTTTATATTAGAGTAATGTGTGTTGGTAATTTTATAGTTGTTCCTAGCATGAATAGGATCTGTTGGTATGCTTAGTTTGATAGCCTTGGCAGTTTGGCAGATTTTTATTCCTAGCATTTATATGATTATGATGTGTATGTGTAGTGTTTGTTTAGGGAATATCATTTCATGTAAATTAGTTTATCTTTATGTTGATCAGTAGGTCATTTTGATACTTTATGATCTTATTTGCTTGTTGGTCAAATTTGGTAAGAGTTGCATGCTTGGTTAGAGAGTTATAGGAGTTGCATGTAGCTTGTTAGGTAGGAAAACAGAGCCTCTGTAATTGCTGTTTTCGAGGCTGTTAATGCTCGTGAATCAGGTCAGGGTGGTATGGAATGACAGATAATTTCGCTAGCTTTCCAACGCAGTATTTGTTTGCTGCATTTGGAGTTATAGACCTCCCTCGGTAGTGACCGCTTTAGTAAATCGCGATGTCTAGTCGCCATTTTCAGCAGCATTTAGTGAAATAGGGTGTTTGCTTGATGTAGGTTACTAGGTTTTTTGTGTAGTTAAAATTATGTGTTTGCGTAAGAGATATGCACTTATTAGTATCATACATCATAATGCATTCATCCATCATTCTATCTCATTTATATACCAAAGATGTCTCGCATCTGTTTTAACCCCGCATATGCATACGCACATCCCTCGTGATCTAGGAGTTAGTTCTGAGGAGACAAGGAGCGTGAGGTCAACCTTCATCGCCCCGCAAAGTGCAGCCAAAAGACCCCACAGAGAAAGCGAGGACCGCCACTCCAAAGCTTTCTAGGAGACCTCTAACTTCTTCCTCGCTACTTTTTCCGCCAAGGCAAGCCCCGTGCATCTTTGAACTTTCCTATGCTTTTCTAAATTAATCCTGTTGGAGTCCTTTTATGAATGCTTGCATTAAGTATAGGAAGTGGTTGAAACACGCTCTTTGCCATCGCATATCGCTATGCGCAGTTGTCCTATCCTATTTAGGAGTCTAGGTTAAATAAATGCTCGTTATGATGATTCAAGAGACGACGAATTCGTCATCGAGAGGATGTTTGTAGTTAGTCACATGGGTGACTAACAAGCCACTGAGCAACCCCAATAATAAAACATGTGAGATCGGATGGATATTGTGGTCTTCCATCCGACATCGACTATGACTTTTTACCCTCCGCTTCAAGCCTCGCCGGAAGTTGAACGTCACTGCTTCATATAGTAGGCCTCGGCCCGGTCGTGAGCCACGCTCGTAGAGAATGCTAGGGGTCGGTACTGTACGCTTAACGCCCCTCCTGGTGATGGTTGGTGTGGGTTAACGCACAAGAAGATGCGCATCAGGGGTCGCATCGCGTTTCTCCTCACTTGGTGGCTCGAGAGTGGGGGGGCTGCCGCATGTCCGGTGACTTTACGCCCCCCAACGCTCTGGGAGTGATCGTCCCCCCCCGCACGCAGGCCCCCGTTTATGACAGGGTATTTCGCTACCGGTTTTGCAACGGAATCGCCATCTTCCCTCGATAGTGAGAACCCGCCCGGCTCCTCCGCAAGATCGTGAGCTACTATCACTGGCCAATGGTTATTCTTATTCATGCCGCCGATGTTAAAATGTTTGATCAAGTTACTTATACAGCTTTTTTATATATCGCCAGCATATGTTTTTAATCTTGACTATGCCAAGACTTATGGTTATGTATATAAATAACAACCTTTTAATTTGAAGAACCTCAATAGTATGTGTAGACGCGCACTAATCAACCTTATTTTTCTCGAAATTAAATGTGAGTCGTACCCGCATAAAAGCCGCCATAATCCTCGAGTCTTTCCTTATTTTCCCCGGTTTAAGACGGTGTCTTGGCGGAGTACAATTATACCTCACGGTTAATTCCTCAGCGCTGCTGCGTGATCCGCCTAGCATGATTTTATCCGCATGTGATAAAGTGTGGTTGAAGAATAATGCCTAGGCATGGCACCATATTTCCCTCGCCTCTTTGCTATTGCATAGGGGTGATATCATGTTGGCACTATCTATTTTATTATGAGATTTCCGCTAGATGAACTATTTTGCTTTCAAAGCTATTGCTTCCGCGACTCAATTACTTTTGAAATAAATGTGTACATCGCACTCGACAATATATATTGAATTTGGTTTGAGATACCGGGCGATTGGAAATCCATCGAGCTCAAACGATCCTTAAGCCAAGCATGAGTTTGAATCACTGGTATTTCCGAATACCGCGTTTATATGGATTCGCGTAGACCGCGATTGCTTTCCTGCACTGCGGTAATTATACTTGATTTCTTATAAATTGGCTCGGTGTCACAAAGGACCGCGGAGGCGGTGGTGGGGAACCAGCTACGCGGAGGAGGTGGCCGCGGGCGATCATCAGAGGGGGCGCTCGCGACGCCGCCGCAGCTGGATGAAGACGACGCGACGCCTCTACTCGTGTGCGCTTGACGATGACGATGAAGGCACGCTCTTCCTCACGCGACGGCGCTGAAGAAGATGAAGGTGCGTGCTTCAAGGAATGCCGAGCGAGCCGGGCTTCACGCGACGCAGTTCCGTGAGTCGTGGATGATGCGCACGTGCTCAGCCGCTCCAGTCCACCGCCGTCGACATCGACGAGACTACGCTGCCCAGCTGCGCTCCTCAACACCGCCCGCGTGGACGAAGTCGGATGGTTGGTACTCGGCACGGGCGCCACCCACCACATGACCGTCACGGACTTCTTCTCTCGACCGACATCGCTCGCTCCACGGACGGTACAGCCGCTTGATGCATCCGTGGTGCAAATCGAGGAGTCGGGTCGCATTGTCTTTCGAGACGAAGAATGGCGAAAGCACGTGGTGCCCATGGCGCCTACTTCATCCCGCGCAGTGCAACTCCATCATGAGTTTGGGGCAACTCGACGAAGGCGCTCCAAGGTGGAGATCGAGTGCACGGGTGCTCGAGGATCTGGACCCACGCGCCGGCGCGCTCCCGCCAAGGTGAAGCGCTATGGCCGCCCCGCCTCTACATCCTTCTCACTGAGGCCGCTGCAGCCCACTCGCCGCCCAGCGGTGAAGGACGACGACGCCGGCGACAGGCACGAAGCGCACGCCACCTCAATCTCGAGGTGTCGACATAGCTCTGGCAGCAGCGAGAGTGGCAGCGCTGCATGCCGTGATCGACACGCGGAGCGTAGCGCGCATCGCGCCACCACCAAGATGCCGCCGTCAATCGCGTCCCGCCAGGAGGCCAAGTGCCGCCGGGCACGCCACTGAGCTAGTGCACGGGTGACTGTGGGGCGTGACTCCGCGACTCCGTAGCGGCCGGGCGCTTCTTCCCGTCGATGGTGATGATGCCACCCGCCATGTGGGGTCGCGCTTCCTCGCCGGCCGGCGACGCCGCGCGGAGGCCGCCAAGAGGATCGACAGCTGGGGCAGTAGAAGGAGAGCGGGCGGGCGCTGGCGGTGCCTGGCGCATCGGACAACGGCGAGAGTTCACCGCGGTCCACGCCGCCGACTTCGTGCGCAGGAGGGCGCCAGCGGCACTTCTCCGCCCGCACACGCCGCAGTGAACGTGAGTCGAGCGGCGCAATCGCATCGCCATGTGACGCGCGCAGCGCTGCCCCGGGCAGGGAGGTTGCGCTACCGATCTCGAGGCGGTCATGCAATGTTCATCTTCATCGAGCAGATCGCCGACGAGGAGCTTGCGGTGGCAAGACCCCTATGAAGCTTGGCATGGTCGGGCGCCTTTGCGTGAGCCATCTCCGCGTTCGGCCGTAGCGTGGCGTACACCGTGACCTCACCAAACTCCGCTAGGCCGGATGATCGCGCAAGGCCGGGCGTCTTCATGATGCATCTTGTGCTCGACCCCGACACCGGGTGAGGATCACCGCGACGCCGCCTTCGGCGAAGGACGCGGCCGGATTGGGCCACCAGCGAGGCGTGAGCGGGTCTCGGCGGTGTCGAGTGACTTCACCGCGAAAGTCGTCCGCCGGAAGGCAGAGGAGGCACGAGGTGCGGGGAGGTGGACTCTCCATCGCCGCGCGACGCCGTCACTAAGTCCTCGGGAGCCGGAGGGACATCGGCGGCGACGACAGCTCCCACCGGCGCCCGGGATCGGCAGCTGGCGACCACGTTTCCCCATCCTCGGCCGGTTCCCCTGCTTTCGCCACGTGCACCGGGCGGGCGCGGCGATCAAGTGGAGTTCGCCACTCCGCCGAGGATCGATGATGAGAGGCTAGACGCTGCGGGCATGATGATGATGAGCCGCCGGTACGGACTCACACCAACATCCTCGCCGCAGCCTCTACACCACCACCGGCACTCGCGTCTTCGCCACCGCGACCTCACACACGCCGAGCCGCTAATTTCGCCAAAGCTAAGGATGATCCCGCTCGGGCGCTACGCGCGATGGAGGACGAGCTGGAGTCGGTGGAGAAGAATCGCACTGAGCTCGGTCGCGCTTGCCCGCGTCACCGCCCCATTTCTCGAAGTGGGTGTACAAGTCGAAGAGAGGATGAATCGGGCGCCGTGATCAAGCACTAAGGCGAGATTGGTGGCGCCGCGGCTTCGACAAGCGTGAAGCGGATCGACCACGACGACGCGCTTGGCGCCGTGCGCGCTGATGGAGTCGCACGCGTCCTGCGCTACGCTGCCCAGAAGGGTGGCGTGTCCACCACATGGACGTGAAGTCCGCTGCCTCAACGGCGACCTCGCGAGGAGGTGTTCATGCGCGACCCGCCAAAGCCACGCTGCCGCCGAGAGGTGAGGACAAGGTGTATCGCCTCGCGCCAAGGCTCTATGGCTCGGCGGCAGCCCCTCAGCTCCGAATGAGAAGCTTGATGCCACACTCAAGGAGCCGAGGTTCGTCCGCGCGCGCCATGAGGCGCGACGCACGAGCGGGGCTCCTGGGCGACACGATGCCGACTAGTGCGGGTTCACGCCGATGATCCGATCATCACCGGCGCGCCGCGGAGGTGATTGAGAGGTTCAAGGCTCGATGAAGAGGGTCTTCGACTATGAGTGACTCGGGGCCCGCTTCGCGCTTCTACCCGGGCGCCGAGGTGCGCAGAGATGACGGGATCACTCTCGCCGGATCACTCTCGTGCCGGGATCACTCATTACGCCAAGAGGATCCCCGAGCTTGGGAGGATGGTTGGCTGCAACCCGCATCCGCATCTAATGGAGGAACAGGCTGCGACTCGCCAGGACAAAGGAAGCACCGGCCTATCCCACCCACCAGCGCTGATCTGGGAGCCTATAAAGGTACCGGTACACACTCGCCCGATCTCGCTTGTCGCTGGCTTTGTCACCCTGGCTCATGGAGAGGCCAACCGAGTGAGCATCAGTTGCCGGCCGCCGCTACTAAGGTATGTAGCCGACTCGACTATGGGTCGCGACTATAAGAATTGCGGCTCCCGCCAGAGTTCTCTGGCTCATCTGGCCACCGATAGTGATCTAGCTCGACATTGACAACAAAGAAGAGCACCGGTGGGGTGTTGTTCTTCTGGGCAATAGCCCGCGGTTGGCGCAAATCGTACAGGCATAAGGTTGTAGCCTTGTCCAGCCAGTGAGGGCCGTAAAGTATGTCACTACTACGAAGAAATACCAAGCCATGTGGTCGCCAAGGATACTGTCGAAGCCGATTGAAGACCAAGAGAGACAGCTTGAGTGAAGGTGACAAAATCTGGGACCAGTAGCACTTGCCAAGAACTCTTCAATTCCATGAGAAGAGCAAGCATATCAAGATCAAGTATCATTTCATCGAATTGCTTGGAGGACGGAGCATCAAGGCCGAAGTACATATCTCCACCAATCGACGCCGGCCGATATTCCAACCAAAGTCTTTTTGGGAAGGATGAAGTTCCAAGAGATAAGGGGAAGGATAGGCCCGAAGGTGATCAGCCTCAAGGGAAGACAAGGCTAAGGGGGAGAAAATGATAGACTTACCCCTCAGGTCTTGCACTTTGATTAGCTAAATAAGTTCGCTTGCTTTTTTCATCATTAGCCTTTGCTTTACTTTGAAGTCAGCCTTGAAAAGCCAAGTTAAAGAGCTTCGCGGCCAAGTTAGAAAAGGAGTAGGTGAGTCTCAAGATATATAAGCAGGGCAAGCCCTCCACCCCCTTGTAAGAAAACTCGAAGTATTTCCGCTAAATCCAAGCGCCAGGGCCAAGCCGCCTCGGCAAGTTGTTCTATCAAGTGCAAATTGAGTTCTATGTTTCCAACAAAGATTTCAAGTTCAAATGTCCAAACTCTTTGCAGAATCCAAAACCAAGTCAAATCATTTTCCGATGAAGTAATATGTTTTCTCTCTTTGTACAACTTGTGCTTTGACCTTCAAATATTGTGGGACTTATAAGCATATATTGTATGATGTTTTCCATACTATGTTTTGAAAAATGCTAAATATTCAAAGTTTATCCTAACTATGTTTACTTAATCATTTCTCCTATATTTTAGGTGACTAAATTTTTAAGATGATTTCAAGCAACACCCCCACGCCAATTAACTAGTACTACGAAAGGTGGTCCGGCTCGAGATTTAGGGTTGGGTGCCAAAATTTTCGTGGGGCGAAAAAATCTTTGCCACCCTAAAGTATAGATTTATAACACATAATTAAATATCAAAATAAGTAAGAAGAAGTGATCCATTTGAGCCCTAGAGGCTATATCAGATTGATGCCTGTTCTATGATGTTTTTTTTATGCATATACATGTTATATGCTATGTATATAAATTTTTTGCCGTAAAATTTGGGTATTCAGCCAAATACCATTGCATCAATACTGGGCCCGCCCTAACTATGAGTAGTTATTTTTGTGATTTTTCATTTGTCTTTGTTCCATAACTTATCAATTTTTGTTTTTGTCCGCTATAGAAACAAAATTGAAAACCACACTCTTTTTATCTCCTTCAAAATATTTCTAAAATGCATCCATTTCCACCCATTTGTAAAAGTCGAATTCAAATGATCAAAAAATTGGGAAGATGCTACCAATGTGATCTGAGTCTGAAAACTTGATGCTATGTTCCCCTTTACTGAGTTAGAAATCAAGAATGCTTTATTCCAAATGAAAAGAAGTAAAGAAAGAGACCTTTGAATAAAAATTCCAATTGAATTTTTATCAAGCCCGCCGATATAGTCAAATTTGATATCATACAACTCGCTTCTTCCTTTCACAATGAACAAGTGAATATTAGTAAGATCAATTATGGGATTATTACTTACCCCAAAAAAAAAATCAGATGCCACCACCATTCAATATAGACCTATTTGTTTATTGAACTGCATTTACAAGTTGATCACCAAAAACTCGCCATAAGAATTGAAAAAGTTGTTGATAAACTCATACAATCGCAACCATATCGCTTATGAAAGGGAGAAATATTATGAGTGGTGTCATGATTTTTACATGAAATTCTTCATGAAACCAAACTAAGCAAGAAGCCGAATAATTCTAAAATTAGATTTTTGAAAAGATATGACAAAAGTCAAATGGAAATTTTATTTGACCTGCCTAAATGTTGGAGGTTTCCTCCGATGGTGCGTGTGTGATGGATTAAAACAAGTAGCCTTGGTGGCACCGGTCTTCGGTGAAAATTTATGACAAAATTGAAAGTATATTAAGAGTTTCAAGGGAGTTAGACAAGGTGACCCCTTTTCTCCCATTTTGTTCAACTTCATAGCCGATGGGTTGACAAGAATGATTGTTAGAGCTCAGAAAATAATATGATATGTGGTTCCATTAATCATATTATTGACAAAGGCACAACAGCTTCTACAAGATGATGATACCATCATATGCTTCAAAACATGATGTGGAAGGGGCAACTAATCTAAAATTTCTCCTAAATCTATATGAATTAATGGCTGGCCTCAAGATTAATTTCAATAAAAAGTGAAGTCATAGTTGTCAATGACCCCGAAACATGGTCTGACCTCTTATGCCGATATTTTCAACTATCAAGTAGAAAAATTTTCCTATCAAGTACCTAGGTGTGCCGCTAGTCCTAGTAGATCGCATATTATTGATTGGTTACCCCCTTTTATGAGAAAAGTGCCAAAAAGTTAGATATTATTTGGAAAGGTGGTACAATGTCAATTGTTGGTAGAAAAATTCTTATTGACTCAAGCCTTAGTAATGCTCCTCCTATACCACACATGTCTAGTAGCGCTAATGCCAAAAACTTTTTGAAAGTAAAATGGATAAACAAAGAAGGTCCTTCTTTGGCAAGGTGGTGGTACAAAGAAGAAGTATCATTTGATAAAAATGGATTAAGATCTCAGAGAAGTAAAAAACAAGGAGGATTTGGTATCAAGGATATTAGAAAACAAATATTAGCCTACTGTAGTGGCACGAAGCTTGATAATCGAATCCGATTATGGCAAATGATTGTTAAACACAAATATATTTAAAAAAAAAAGACAATAATTAGTTCTCAGAACATAAGCAACCCGATTCCCCTATGTGGAGGATCCGCTAAAACATAAGGGATGTATATCTTTATGGAAGAAAATTTAAGGTGGGCAATGGAAAGCACATATTAAATTCGACTGATAATTGGTTGTATGACAAACCCTTTCTATCCCCAGATTCTGATCTCTTCATATATGACAAAACTGTATAAATATCTATCTTGTCGGGGTTAAAAGTAATATATCATGTGTAACCTTTTCAAGATGGTTAGTGGATAGATGGAGTGCACAATGGTCTGAAATTATGAAACCGATAAAAATCCAATTATAAAGAACAAAGACAAAAGTCTTCGAGATTTGGAAAGAAAACCTTTTCGCTAAATCTTATACAATGTCCCGACTTCGGTGACTCGAATATATTACAAAAAAAACTGAAAAAGTAAAATTTCAGATAAAAATAAAAATTTTTTTGGCTTATGGTCAATAATGCCATCTTGAATGTTTAAGACATGGATCAAAAGGAAATGGAAAAGGCCAGATTGCTATTTCTGCCGTAAAATGATGAAAAGTATTCAACACTTGTTTTTCTCTCATGTAACATTGCTAAAACAATTTGGGCTACATTTGCCACATGTTTTGGAGCTCAAATATTCCTAGCAATTTATACAAGCATGGTCATGGTGAATCTTGGTTGCCAAACAACCAGAATTGTCATACCTAGTTCATCAACCCACATGCACGGGCTAGTGATATATAAAATATATACTCATTAAGTTACAAAATTATATACTCATTAAGTTTTTATCTAAAGGAAATAGATTCATTACTCAATCATATGTCAGGACAATATAAAGTTTCAGTAACAATCTGGGTACATGCTATATAATTTATAATGTTGCAACTCAATTGACTATATAAAATGAGCCTTTCAGTTAGTAATAAGACCTTATGCTCCCTCTATTAAAGGTTATGCACCTTTTGTAATTAGAAAAATAGAAAGAAAGTACACACATGTAAATATATTCACACATTGGTCACAAAATCATGTGATTAGATTAACTGTATTATTATTTGTGTATAGAAACATGTATGATATTCATAATCATTAGAGCTATTATTATTTGTGTTTTGAACATGTACGATAATCATTAGAAACGCAGGAAAATTATTAGCATTCTATAAAACCATATGAACCAAGGCATATATAAATCTAAGTGGATGGAAAGCTTCAATGTTGACTCACATCTTGATGAAATTGCCAAGCATGAACGTCCATAATAGAAACATTTTAATCACGCTTGGGATGACCAGTTTTCATTGTAGTAGTAGTATAAGCACGGTTAGAGTCACAGTTCATAAATATATATAGACACTCAAGCATGTAGGCAACCAAAACCCTCTGTAACTTCGACTACATTTGGTTGAACGGTTGATCATATCCATATAGTAGTACTGTGCTTGTTTTGGTTTTTAAATGGTAATTTTGTAATATGTTATTTTGTTACCATTTGAAAGAGATTAGTGGACCATGTCCATTCATAATCTTGAGACAGAACAGCGCAATAATAACTACTCCATCCGTCGCAATGTACATCAATGTTCAGTTACTGGTCAACCCTGTTTTTCTTGGCCCTTGCTTACCTATTAGCTAACAAATTAGTTTTTTTTTTGCGCATATACCACATGCTGCCTCTACGGTAAAATCATTTATGTCAGACTTCCTTTGATTTTGCACCAAAAATCATAACCACTCTGGCCTACATTTCCTTATATTCTTTTCAGAATTACAGCCCTTAGATCCTAAACTTAATCCTCCATATCCTCATCGTACAGGATATGCTTCCTAACAAAAATACAAAAATTCTTCTTAAATATCCCTGTCCTTTAATAGATTTAATCTCAGATAACAAATATGACCCACAATATGTCACCCTAAATTTAGGGGAGACGGAGGATTAGTTTACTACTAAATATCGGATGTTGATAGAGTAAATGTTGGAATCCTGCAGGTTGTGTTTTGCATACAACTTAATTTTGACTCTAATAGGTTGATAGGAAACTCTTCAAGATAGAGGAATAGTTGGAAGCCAGGCTGTGTTTTTATTGCATACACCATAATTTTGACTCTAATAGGTTGGATAGCGCCATTTGTTGGGATATTTGGAAAGCTGTGGAATAGCGCCTGCTTTGAAAAAGAAAAAGATCACCCACTTTCTATTGTTTGTCATGCTTGTGCCCTAATGAGCGTACTAGGCAGGTTTTTATAATTCCGCAAAAGAAGAAGAAGTTATCAAGGCCGGTGGCCAACACCGCTATCGAGTATTTGCACAAATTGCCGGGCGTAAGAAGACGTAAGAGCAACAAGAAATCGTACTCTCAGCTCAACATCACGATCAAGACCCCACTGCATGGTTCAGATTCCTACACTCGGCGGGATCCCTGGTGCTTGAATGTAGTCTCGCGTGTGCCTCTGCCTCAACTTTTTGATGATCGCAGCCGCCTGCGGGCTTGTCCGTTTAAATGCTGGCTACTCGGAGCCTCCTCACTGTCGAGTTAGGACAATGTCTGTAATAATGCTTGCTGTGTTAGCTGGTACTTTCTAGTTTATCTCAGGTCTTTGTTAGTGTTGCATAGGTCTTGCTGATCAAGCATTAGTCTCTTGGTTGTCCTTTCTCTGGTTTCTGATCTGCAATCCAAAGTATGCACGTATTTCCAAGTTGCTTAATGGATATGGGGTTCTACCTCGCTTTGGAATTCTGTAAAAAGCCAAAAAGCCAAAGTAGGATCCAAGGTGTTGCTAAATTGAACTGCCAAAGAGTGCAACTACTTCTGCAATAGTAGTTATGCTGGTTGGTATTATGATTTTCGATAGTAGAAAGACTTCACAAAAGCTAAAACCAAACCCAACCTAAATAGTTAATAGTACATAAATAGTTTTCTTATTGTCACAACATTTTACTCACGGTACACAAAAATAGGCCATAAGTACACATTGTGGTATGGCCAAGAATGACCGGTAGGAGTTCATTTCTAAGGCGGTTTATATAATAATATATAAGACTATCGATAGATCCTTCAGTTTCAACTGGCCTAAGTTACCACCATTAGAAAATATTTTAAAAATATTTCTCGCCCGATTTACCTTCGTGTTGTTTAGGCTTAGTCTAATTTAACCCTCTCTAACATCACACCACATCAGAAAACAATCCATCACGAAAACCATCCAAAGTGCAAATATAAATGGTTTTAATGTTAAAAGAGGCAGAAATACAGGTTTTGTTCTTAAGAGACTAAATGAGATGTTTGAAGGATGTAAATTGTTCTTTTATTTTAAAATGATACGTCAAATTTGGTCTCATCAAGAATTGCCACAGATTTTTTCTGAAAAGTTTACAAAGTTATACCCACAACTTTGTAAACAGTTATCTACGTGTCACAGCGGAGAAAAGATCATACAACATCTCACTAGAGAGGAGATAGTTACGGCCTAGGCCTAGGTTACCACTAGTAGAAAATATTTTAAAAAATATTTCTTGCCCGATTTACCTTCGTGATGTTTTAGGCGTAGTAGTCAATTTAACCCTCTCTAACATCATGGCACATCATAAAACATTCATCAAAACCATCAAAGTGCAAAAATAAGTGGTTCTAAAAGTTAAAAAGTGGCAGAAAATACATGTTTTGTACTTAAGAGGCGAAATGAATGATTGAAGGATGTAAATTGTACTTTTTTATTGGAAGTAAATTGCATCCACCATACAACAATTTGTTAAATGGGTGTGGATTGATACAACAACTTGTAATATGCTTAATCTCTCTTCAGTAACTTGTCAGTGGAGTGCGGATTAGTCCAACAAGTTGTAAAGCGGTCAATTTATTACAATAACAATGTCAAATAGTTGCAAGTTGGTCCAGAATCATGTAAAATAATCAATGTAGCACAACAAAGCACAACAATGTTATAGGGTTGAGGTGCATATTAGTTTAATAATTTGTGTAAAATGCTCAATTTGGCGTACTACCTTGACGAAATGGTGTACCTATAATTCCAAAATTACAAAAGACAGCGTGTTAAACAAATCGAGATAGCATTCAAATTTTTCTTCCAACCAATAATTTTTGTCAATTAATTTACTAATCGTATTAGAGATCAACTATGTATTTTACTTAATTATTCATTACTTAAAATTGAATCAAATTTTAGATTTACCCATTAGATTACCTAGAGACAAAACCAGTACATGAAGTTTTAAAAATATTTATAAAAAACTTCTAAAAGGTATTAATTGTTAGTACATATTATCATATTTGATTTTTTATTTGAACAGAAGTGCGTATAATCAAACTTGAAATCAATATTGAATATAAAATTAAAAATTTCTAACTAGAATTTAATCTTTTGTATAAAATAATTAATGAAGATATAAGCGTAATTTTTTAAACACGAAGGTTCTGCACCTTACTGAATTTGTTACCATCACTACAAGAATATCAATTGTCATATAATGCACAATAACTTGTTTCGACATGTTGTCCATATTAGAAACTATATTGTTTGTGATGACATTTTGAAGGCTGCATCGATTTGGACATTATGTTAAGCATTTTATAAGTTTTTGGACTAGTTTGCACCCAACTATTAAGTTATTGTATTAGATTGACCATTTTATAATTTTTATATATACCAATCCGCACCCACCTGTCAAGATTCTGCATGCTGGAGCTAGCATATTACAAGTTATTGGACTAATCTGCACCTATCTAACAAGTTGTTGTATGATAGGCGCAATTTACTCTTATGTATTTTAAAAATCATATGTTGGTTTGGTCTCATGAATTAGTAGTCTCCACTGATTTTTTTAAGTCGTCACCTCAACCTCTTTTTGTTTTTTGATAATTACGATTATACTTATGCAGACACTTTACAATCACCTTTGTACACACTCCAGCCCTATGAATACATAAAAAAAAGTTACGAGCACCAGGATTTGAGCCTGATGGGTGGCGTCCCACCGAATCCGTCCTACCACTGGACTACAAGAAGCCACTTCGCGTTGTCACCTCAACCCTTGGGAAGTGGGATGGTTGCCATCAGCCTCTCCCTCCGTAGGCGAGCTCAAGCTACTCAAGTGGCTAGCTTTAGGATTTGCCGCATCTTCCTCTGCAGCAATCCAGCGATTATATAAGATCAAAAAATCCAGCGATTATACTCCTTCTCTCCACAAAAAATAATGTAATTCTCATATTTTGTGGAGTCAAACATCTTAAACTTAGGACTAAATTTATATAAAAAGATACTCACACTCATGAGCTAAAAGAAGCAAGTATCATTAGATTTATTTATATAATATATTTCATGATAAAATCTATTTAAAGACATAAATGCTAATATTATTTGATATAAATTTGGCCATTTTAATACATTTTTTCATAATTGTTTTTTATAGAATTAATTTTCATTTAAAAAAACACTTTTTGCTTTTCACACTAACGAAAGTGGTGACAGCTCTCCCCAACTCCAGAATTTAATTGTTCAGCTTCCAATGCACCCACTCACTGATGGTTGACATGAAAATATGTATTCTAGCAGCATGCGGGTGTGGTAAAAAAGACCAGCTTTGAGTATTGATCATATCAGGATTATCACTGAGACAGCTACGACCAAAAGTTATAGCCGCCGGATATTTAAAACTTTTGGTCGTCGGTGTATGACGCCTGGGTCTGCGTCGCGAGGGCTGCGCCGCGGGGCAGGTCGAGAACGACGACTCTATTCACAGTGGTTTTATATACCACCACACACACGATCCCCTGTAATTCAGCCTGAGCCCTCCATCTCTACTAGTCCCTTCCGCGCGCACTCCTAAGGTGACCGTCGTCGCCTTCTCCTTCCACCCAGTGGCTCCGCACTTGCCAATTCAGCTCTGCGTTCCATCACGCCGGCAGCCATGATGACGACGGTAGAACGAGGCTTGCACATGGCAACCGGCGACGGCGCGAACAGCTACGCCGCCAACTCCAGCGTCAAGTTCGTGCTCACACTGACTCAAGCTTTCAGTGAGTTTAATTTCGATCGAGCTGATGCAGCAGGCGATCGACGTGATACGTATGTTTTTGCAGAGGGCAGCCGTAATGAAGACCTGGCCGGAGCTCCATAAGGCCGTCAGGGAGGCGCTCAGAGTCGCTGTCCCCGGCTGCAGGGGACTACAGCTGGCAGGATGAGCACGACGACGATGGTGGCAGCTGACCTGGGCTGCTCTTCGGGGCCAAACACGCTGCTCGTCGTCTCTGAGGGTCGCCAGAACACTATCCGTGCCCATGTCCGGGAAAGAAGGGCGGCAGATGACGATGGCATCAGCCGCGGCATGATGGAGGTGCAGTTCTTTCTGAATGATCTGCCAGGCAACGACTTCAACCTTGTGTTCCGGTCGCTCGATCAGCAGCGGTGGCAGCAGTCGGCGGTCCCTTGCTACATCGCCGGACTGCCTGGATCCATGTACACAAGGATTTTTTTTTCTTGCAACGGCGTCCATCTGTTCCACTCATCTCACGGCATGTAGCATGGCGCTCAAGGTACGCATGCAATGTATGCTAATTTATTATGTTTGGCATGACTTCTGTGGCGGAGCCATTTTGGAGCTGCTTTTATGCCCAACGAGATAAAACTAAAAATAGCTCTAGTGAATAAGCCTCTCAAATCATGCTCTCATAGAGGTTTGATGTATGATGGAGCCAAAACCCTAAAAAAAAGGGCTTCACTATACACAAAAACTATTAGAGGGCTATCTTTTGTGTTTTGCAAAAAAAAATATTAAGGAGTTTTATTTGAAGAGCTTTTGGAG
The DNA here is from genome assembly GCA_015847255.1 of Hyparrhenia diplandra. Taxonomy (NCBI): domain Eukaryota; kingdom Viridiplantae; phylum Streptophyta; class Magnoliopsida; order Poales; family Poaceae; genus Hyparrhenia; species Hyparrhenia diplandra. The sequence continues at coordinate 57,792 of JADLZK010005275.1, read as the reverse complement.
ATGCTCTAATGGGTGCAAAATTTGATTAATATACTTGGTGAATGCGCAAAATTTGGAATAGCTCCTGCATGTATATCTACCACAAAATATATCACCTAAATATATATTGTTTTAATTTTGTTCTTCTGCATGCATGGTATATGGGTGGTAACTATAGATCCCTGAGGATCTCTCAAATGGAACTCATGTGAATAGCGACAACATCTACATTGGGAAGACTACTCCAAAAGTTGTGGCAGACCTGTTCCGAGAACAATTCTAAGAGGACTTTGAACTACTTTTTGTCACTACGGCACAAGAACTTGTATCAGGTGGCTGTATGATACTAACATTTGCTGTCCAGAAGCAGGAAGAGATACGACCAATGCATGGGGTGTGGCACGTGTTTGGGAAGTTCTTTCAGAAGCGCTCAATACCTAGTCCAAAAGGTGCTGTTACTATTAAATGCATTTACAAACCACAGTATAATAGCGAAAACGATTGTTAATTATATTTTGGAACATCAATACCCTATACATGGTTTGTAGGGCCGTGTGGAGAATAAAAAACTGAGCTCCTTCAACATTCCATACTACGCACCATCACTAGATGAGGTGACACAATTGATTAAGCAAAATGATCTATTTAAGATTGAAGACATGAGACTCTTCGAGACAAACTGGGATGCCTACGATGAATCAGATGGCGATGTTGTTCTCAATTGTTCCACTAGTGCAGAAAACATTGCCAAGATGATAAGGGCTGCTATTGGGCCATTGATCATGAATCATTTTGGTGAGGATATAATTGAGGAACTGTTCATGGTTGTATGCCTCCATCTTTGAAAAGGACCTTGAGAAAGGGAAGGCAATGTGCCCTGTCATCGTGGTCACTTTGAAGAAGTCGGAGCTTTGAAATTGGCCATTTGAGTTCATCACTTGCGGGTGTGCATCAGTGCATCAAATTATTGATATGCCCTAGAGGAAATATAAAAATATGATTGTGTTGTTTCTATGTATACATACTTCAAAATTATGTATCATGCTACAGGCCTTCATTCCAAATTGCAAGGTGCCTTAGCTCTGTAATAAGTCACATTTTTTCTAATTCTGACTAATTCTAAAGAATATATGAGTCATGTTATGATTTTCCAATTCTAAATTCGTTCACCAAACGGTGGATAAGAAATTCCACACACTTAAATTTCTAGTAGGGTATGGTGTGTTTTTGTTTTGTTTGAGGAATATACTTTTTGAAAAAATGTTGATTAAATATAATGTATACAAGACCATTGTGCATACTAATGTGACAAACTGTTTAGCTAGAGGGAATACTAACATATACATAGGAAGAGCACAAAAACAAAATATTGTGCACCTCTATAGCCCCTTCAATACACAAGGCCATAAGCAAATCTTATAAAATTAAACTCACTGTGTTTCAATCTCTTTATGCAAGTTATCCATGCCATGCCCCACTATTTTCAGTTCATAAATATACAGGGCATCCATACACCACTAATAAGTCCCATGTCATTCCTCTCTAAGTAAAGCATGTCCAACAGTTTTTCTAAATGTTGCGTAAAAATCGTTTTATATCTTTCCACTCTCTAACAATTTTTCTATCAGAGTGGAAAAAGTTATATGCGCTCTGTGTGGAAAAAATTATATGCGCTCGTGCCACAGGCAGACTCGTGTGCAGCACCGTCTAGCAGCCGTCCACGTGTCCTTGTGAGTCAACCAGCCAACAAAACTGCTACTCGCCCGCCTGCAACATCGGTGGACTCGGGAAAGCAGTAAAGCACAGAGGCAACCAGATTTGTTGTGAACAGTGAAAGTAGAGGAAGACAGTAAAAGTGAAGCGTAAACTTTAGAGATGAAAATAGGAGTATTTATACAAGCACCTTTGGACAGTTTAGAGCATCTCTAACACTACTACCTAAATCAAACTACCTAAATGTCTGCACCTATTTTTATACTACCTATATTTTGCTTCCAACTCAAACAGCACTCTAAATTTATTTTAACAGTCCATGACATGCGGGACCCATATGGCATCCTCCTCCTTGTGCCATTGACGAACTCGGCCATTGATATCACCGTCGAGAGGGAGCCGGAGGAGGGAGGTTCCGGTAGATCCGACCGGGGAAGGGTAGTTCGGTCGGGAGGGAGGTCAGGGCCGTCGTGGGCGCTGGATTTGTGTGGCCGGTGGGTAGCGTTGGGCAAGGGAGTAGCGACAACGAGGTCTGCTATGGCCACCGGTGAAAGGCGGGTGGTGGCATGGCACCACTCGGCCTATGGTGAAGGGCGGCGGTGGACCGGTGACCACAATGGCCTCTAGTGAAGGCTGGCAGTGAGCGATGACCACTGGCGCCTTTGGTGAAGGGTTGGCGGCGAAACGGGCGCCCTTGCGGCCTCGGGCGCGTGATGGCGCGACACCCCTATGTAACAACCATAAAATTCCCATAACTAAAAATTGCAACCAACAATTTTTTTTTTTAAAGATAACCCTTGAATGGTGAAGTGGCATGTAGAAAACCCTAGCTCACTTCTGTGGTCTAAAAGTTATATAAATTGGTCTAAAGATTAAGTAACACTTTGAACCCTATGTGTTTTGGGCTTAAGAGCTAAAGTGCTCTATACTTTAGACAACACTTTACATCATTTTGTAGATAAAGAAAATATGTAAAAGGATAAAGTATATTTTGAACCTTTAACTTGCAATAGAATTCGACTTTCAGATCTAAACTACTCCCTCCATTTCATATTATAAGACATTGACTTTGTTTACCTCAGGTTTGACCATTCGTCTTATTCAAAAAAAATTGTGCAAACTTAGTCAAATTTACGTCATTCTTGAAGACCTTTTACTAATAAACCAAGCCACCACAAAACAAGTGATATTTTGCAAGAAAATTTAAATAAGGCAGTGGTCAAACTTGATATAAAAAGTCAAACATGTTATACTCTAGGGTGGATTAATTAGGAAACTAGTGCGAGCAGCGCTAATAGCGCAGTGGTCTGCTTGGCTATGTGAGCGACGGTCGGGAGTTCGACTCCCGCCTCGCACCGAATGCGCCCCCATAATAAATCGTCTCAGCTTGACTGGTTCAAGCGCTTGCCTCTCTCGGCGTGATGCCACAATGGGATAAGTGGCGTGCGGTCACCTCACGGAGTCCGATGATTCTGTTGATCTCAAGAAGGGCCGCGATCTTCAAATCTGAGTGTAGTTGTAGGTTTGTTTGTACATAGTGGTGTGAGTGTGTAGCGTGGGTGTGTTTAGTGTGTGTGCGTATGTATGAGCAGATACTACAAGCGTACCCAGATTAAAGGCGTCAAAAATTAGGAAACTAGTATTGGACACTCTCAACGGTGGGAAGTGGATAAATTTTGTTCTTCAGTTCGAAAAGTAGTTTCGTATTTTTAAAAAATAATAAAAACTATTTAATCTCTAAAAATACATACTTATTTACTAAAAAATTGTGAAACAAATACCATGTTTTCAATTATTCACTAGTGAACTATTTGGAGTCATTTGAATCTTATTTGTTCATGTTTCTAAACCATACCACAAGCAATGAAACAATAGGAACAAAAAAGTAAATTGGGTAGTTAGTTGTTAAACTTTTTTTTTCATTTTAAAATCATATGTTGGATTTGGTATATATGAACTAGGCTCCCCACCCACCCAAAAAAAAAAAAAAAAAAAAAATGTTTTCCCGTTGTCACCTCAGTCCTTGGGATGGTTGCCACGTCAGCCTCTGCGTCCATTGGTGAGCTCAACCCGAAAACTTCTGCTCATGTGGCTGGCTCCACCAAATGTAATTTTCATTCTAAAAAAGCAGCTGTAATTTGCACGCTAACGGTGACAACTCTCCCAACTCCCATGATAGTCAACTCCTTCCCCTCTCTCCCCACCGCAGCTACGGCGCTGCCCTCTGGGAGTCTTGCCAGCCATGGAAGCGTCGCCGAGCGCCGCCGCTCTCCTGCTCTCCATCGCCATCGCCGTCACCTTGCTCGTCGCCGCCGCTGTCTGGAACAGGCGTGTTCGTGGTCAAGACAATAACGGCGCGCCGAGCCCGCCGTCGCGCCCGCTGCCTTGGCCACCTCCACCTGCTCGGTAAGCCGCTGCACCACTCGCTGGCCGCGCTGGCCACCGCGCACGGCGGCGCCGGTGGCCAACCCCAGCAGCTGGCGCCGCTCCTGTCGCTGCGCCTGGGCGCGCGGCGCGCGCTGCTGGTGTCGTCGCACGCCGCCGCCGAGGAGTGCTTCACGGCGCACGACGCCGCGCTGGCGGGCCGGCCGCGGGTGCTCGCCGGCGACCGGCTCGGGTACGGGTACACGATGCTGGGGTGGGCGACCCATGGCAACCACTGGCGCGCGCTCCGCCGGCTCCTTGTCGTCGAGGTCTTCTCGGCGTCCCGCGTCGCCGCGCGCGCCGCAGACCGCCGTGCCGAGGTCGCCGCGCTCGTCGGCAGCCTCAGCATGCTCCACCTCCGCGGCGGCGCCGCGGTGACTCTCCGGCCCAGGCTGTTCGAGATGGTGCTTGCCGTCATGCTGCGCGCGCTGACGGGACAGCGCGCCCACGGTGGCGACGTGCGCAGGTTCCAGGAGATAGTGGAGGAGACGTTCGAAAATCAGCGCGCGCCCAGCGTCGGCGACTTCTTCCCGGCGCTGCGGTGGGTGGACCGCCTGCGCGGCGTCGATGCCGCGCTTGTACGTCTTCAGGGGACACGCGACGCGTTCGCCGGCAGCCTCGTCAAGGAACAACGGCAAAGGCGCGACGCCGGTGATGGCCGAGACACAACCGAGAAGAAAAGCATCATCGACGAGCTCCTGTCGCTACAAGAGATCGACCCCGAGTACTACACGGACACCATTATCAAAGGCATCGTCTTGGTGAGTAGTCTACTAATCTGAACCTCTGGTAGTGGTATTTGTTGGTAATTGACATGGTTGCAATCTCCGTGATGACGTAGAATCTACTCACTGCCGGCACCGACACGTCGGCGCTGACCATCGAGTGGGCAATGGCGCTGCTGCTGACACACCCGGAAGCAATGCGAAAGGTGAGGGCTGAGATAGACATCCATCTGGGCACCGCACGACTTGTGGAGGAGTCGGACATCACGGACCTCCCGTACCTGCAATGCGTGGTGAAGGAGACCCTGCGGCTGCACCGGTCGCCCCGATCATCCCAGCGCACGAGGCCATGGAGGATTGCACTGTTGGAGGGTTCCATGTCCGGCGTGGCACCATGATCCTGGTGAACGCTTGGGCGATCCATCGGGACCCCAAGTCATGGGAGGCGCTGGAAGAGTTCAGACCTGAACGGTTCTTGGACGCTGGCATGGTGACTGCGGTCACCACGCCGATGCTGCCATTCGGGCTTGGACGGAGGCGCTGCCCTGGGGATGGGTTGGCATTGCGTCTGATTAGCTTGACGCTGGCGGTGCTCGTGCAATGCTTCGATTGGCATGTTGGTGAAGGCGGTGTTGTCGACATGACTGAAGGCGTTGGGCTGACAATGCCCATGGCCGTGCCATTGGCAGCTGTCTGCCGGCCTCGGGAGTTTGTGAAGACAATGCTCTCTGCTGAAACATGAAGAGTTAATTACAAAATGATTCTTGTAAAGAAAAAACAACTTGTTTGTGACACTGGTGTTTGATTGTTTAGTATTCTGTATGTAATCAGTATGCTATCAGTAATACTAAGAATAATATAGCTTTATGTGGATACATTGAACTGCTGTATTTTCAAGTGAGAAAACAAAGTGTGTTGTGCTTTCAACAAGTTCAAATACGAAAGCTTAAAGCTGTTACACAAGCTGAAGGCGACACCCACTTAAATGGTTTTTTTTTTCTTCCTGACAAGTCAAGTGGCGATGCCAAAAGTTGAAATGTGCAAACTCATTGCAGCAAAGTCAAATCATTTTATGATGAACTAATATTTTTGTGCTTGTACAACTTGTGCTTTGACCTTCAAGGATTGTGGGATGATAAGCCTATTGTCGCAAACCAGCCCAACAGGCCCACGGGGAGGCCTCGCACACGCCCGCAAGGGGCGGCAGCCTTGCTGCCGCAGCGGCGGCCACCGCCGCCGCCTGCCTCGTCATTTACTTCGACATTAAGAAACAAATATTTAGGAAATTAAATAGGAATAAAATAGGAAATTCAGTCAGTGATTTCTTTAGATACAAGTCTTCCCCGGACTATAAATATATGAAAGTTGTAATTAGTTGAATCAATCAGAAAATAATAAGGGGTAAAACCCTCAGTTTTCAGCCTTCGAGCTCTCGCCCTATCTCTACTTAGCGCGCCCGCGCGTCGCCCTTCACCACCGTCGTCGCTGGTCACGCCGTCGCCGTCACCCCGTAGCTGCTTTGCGCCCGCCCGCTCAGCTGCCGTGGTTCGTCCCGCCATCGTCTCTCGCCGCCCGTTCACGGCGTCTATGCTCGTGTGCTGCCTTCAGGTGCTGTCGTGCGTGCCTCTACCTCGCTGCCGTTCTTCATCCAATTCCCCGACTGCTGCCGTCACCAAAGCTCGCCGTCGGCGTGTCACTTCGGCCCAATCGATCCGGTTTGTGACGGTAGTATCAGAGACGGGGCGATTCCCACCACCGATGGCTTCCGGCGACCACCACCATCTTTAAGATCATATGGCCAGCGCATTGAAGATCTCTAGATTGGTTTTGAGTAATTAATGACAACCTAGGACTAATCTCTATGCTTAAGTGTGTATCTAGCTTGAGATGGTTCTAGCCAAGTTGTGAAGCATAGTGATCATGGTGGATGCACGGTGATGATCCAAAAGTTGATCAAGTGCTTGGACTTGGAAAAAGGAAAATAAAATGGGCTCAAGCCAAAGGTATATTTGATAGGGCCATTTTATTTTACACTCAAGACATCTAGCGGATGTGAGTGATTTAGGTTTGATAACCGTACTATAAAGAGGAGAAAATCATAATCGCTTTACTCACCGAGTGCCACTAAATTCGAATTTTTAAATTGCATGTGCATTTGGGTTAGTGACATGGTGATTCGATGAGAAACTCCTTGGAAAAAGGCTTGAGAAAATGTCATCTAAATATGCTCAAAAGGTTTGACATAATTTGGATGAGATGATATTTTATTTGGATCAAGAATTGCCAATTTATTGGAAAAGAAATTTGAGAGAAAGAAAATACATGGAATACATGTATATACTCATATATACACATGTATTTTCTTACACATGCACGACGAGTCTTTTTAGCTTGCATGTCGAGCTTGCATGTGCGTGCTCTGTTGAAACTTGGCGCCGGCTGATGGTTTTGACATTCGATTAAAGAAAAAAAAAGGGGAAGCTGCCGCTAGCTGCTGCAGGCGCTGGGCTGGCCCATCGACGTCTAGAGCCCAGTCGTCCGTTTTGCTGCAGCATTGGCCCAAGCGAGTCGACGTCTAGAGCCCAGTCGTCCGTTTTGCTGCAGCATTGGCCCAAGCGAGCGTTGGCCCAGTCGTCCGTTTTGAGCTGGTGGCGCTGCTGGTCCAGGGAGCTACGAAGCCCAAGTTTTTTTTTTTTTTTTTTTTTTTTTTGAACAAGTACGCGTTATATTACGATGTAAGGAAACAGTACAAAGACACGTACAACAACGACCACATACGCAAAGGATACGGGGAGGGCAGATGCCCCAAGTCAAGGGGCTCATGGCTCAATGGTAAAGGCCATTGGTTGGGGGCTCCCACCCGGGGTTCAAATCCCGGGTGCGACACTTTATCCCGGATTTATTTCGGGATTTTCGGCTATGCATTAAGTGGTAAGCGGCGTCCCCGTCGATAGCGAGGCGCCGTGGTGACTTGAACTTCAAGATTTGCCGGCTCGGTCCTTGAAGGTGCTCATAGGGGGTTTTCGCGTCACGTGTGTTCATAGGGGTGAGCGTGCGTGCGTTTGAGCGTCACGTGTTGTCTTGTGTAATCTCAAAAAAAAAAAAAAAAAAAAAGGCAGATGCCCCAACCAAAACTCACAAAGGCCCTCAACAAACATAAGAATTACAAGCAGGTCACTGAGCACCTCTGTGGTCCACCGGAGAAAACTCCTCTCGGATGATCTCGGCGCCGCCCCCGCCGGGCGGGGCGGCGAGCGGCCTCCATCCATAGGCCCAAGAAGACACCATCGCACGCAGGCTTTGAGAAGAGCCGCAATAGTTTCCCGCCATGGACGGGCATACTTCCAGTGAATAGCATCGGCCGGGGACACGCCCCATGCCTTCCCGGACCAGGATCTGGCCATCCCGCCAAGAGACGGGAAGAGGGGGAGCCAGATCAACATACGACCACCGCGAACCGAAGCATCGCTCCACATGCTTTCCAGCTGTGTCGTCATCACCATGGTCGCCGGCGGCCCGGCGGGCGGAACTCAAAAGAAGCACCGACGCAAACCCGAAGAACCCGGCCCCGGGCCTCCGTGATCCGCCGAACCCACCTCACCGACCCTACCGCCATCGGAGTACATGACGGCAAGGTAGAGGAAGGCCAGGAGGACCTTATTCTACAACCGCGACGCCGCCTCCACCAACAAAGCGCCGCCGGACAACTACTCCCTACGGAGACCTAATCTACACCGGCCGGACCGAAGAACCACCGTTCCCCACATATCCGATGCCCAAAGGCGCCCGAGATCGGAAGGAACGGCGATCTCGCCGGCGGAGCAATCTCCCGCTTGTCGCCCCTCTCAACTATAGCTAGGCAAGAGGGTTCGAGAAACGACGATCTCACTCTTTGCTCTGGCCCAAGTTGAGGAGTCCGGTCGTTGGCTAGTCCGATCTTTACCCATCGAAAGAAGGCGCGGCCGGGTCCGTTTCAGACGCAAAAGAAAAATCTCCTACGAAGCTGCCGTCGCTGGTTCGACCGAGAGAAAGTCCGCTCCCCTCTGCTCTTCCCTTGGGTGCGTCGAGGCAAGTGGAAGGAAGCCGGCCGTTGGGGTGGTGTTTGCCGTCGGCCACCGGCCCGAGGATAAAGGTTCCGACTCCCCTTCCGGGCTCTCTCTCTTGCAAATTTCGAAATCTTACGTTGAGTCGTTCTTTCCCTCTCTCAAACCCTAGAACAGAGAAAAAAGCTCCTCTCCTCCTCTCTCTCGATCTACCGATTTGGGCTGAAATCAAGTGAGAGAGCTTGTGCTTGAGATCGATTTGAGGGCTCCAAGAAGATTGCTTCCCTCTCCTCTCCACTTCATTGGTGGATTTGAGTTCTTGAGAGAATTTGAGGGCAACCCTAGTCTGCATTGCATTTGTGATTCATTTCGTGGCACTAGGTGGTTATTGCAATTGTGGTCATCTCTTTACTCTTGGTGATTGTCGTCACCTAGACGGTTGGAGTTGGATTGATTGGTGAGGGATTTGGTGATTGTATCCGCCCCAATCAAGGTGATATTGTGAGGGTTCTTGAGCTTCCCGGTGGGACACCAAATTGCTACTTTAGTGGATTGCTCGTGTCATTGAGTTACCTCTCTTGTGAGTGGTGTCTTGAGAGCCCGAGGGGCCAACTAGCGAGTGCACCGCCTAGTCCAAGAACCATCCAAGTGTTGGTCGACACACAGCGACGGGATTAGCTTTGCCGGCAAGCAAGTGAACCTCGAGGATAAATCAATTGTGTCATCTATTATCTCCCGGTGAACTTGGATTGATTGATATATATATACCGTTGGAATCATTTATTTGGTGATTGGCATCTTCATCATATTATTGTTATTCCTATTAGTGATTGGGTCATTGCCTCTACACGACGGTATTACAAGCTTTCCTCTCTTGTATTTACTTTCCTAGTTTACTTTGATTAGAGAGCTAGCTTTTGCTTGTGTAGGTGTTCTTGCTAGCATAAGGCCTTTTCTAGGATTGCTCACTAGATAGTGTAGTGACATAGCAATTGTGTGTCTTAGAGATAATAATCACTAGAATTGTAATAGGTGGCTTGCCTGACATTTAGAGCTAGAGCAAACTGCATTTCGCCATTTGTTTTACTAATATCTTTCCTCTAGTGTATTTGAAGAATTTTTATTAGGCTATTCACCCCCCTCTAGCCATCTAGGACCTTACACGCATGGACAATCACGTTCATGGAGGAGCTCCGCATCATCTTCGACAACTATGAGCAGGCTGTAACAGCACGCAGGGAGAAGCAACAGGCTATACAGCAAGCTGCCACGGACAACGACAATGCCATCCTCCACATCCACGACGAACTAGTGGCCACGCTAGCGAACACCGCAAAGACGTGGCCTTGCTGTCCGAGGTATGCTCCTCCAACGCCATGGCAACCGCCATCGACGACACCCGCCATGGGCGCCACCGGCGACAACGACGGCTCCCACGAGCGCCGCCTACGTCACCACCTACAAGATAAGTGATGCTACAAGCAACGACTACGCCTACCCCAAGGACGCACCCGCCGTCGCAGCTCAGATCAGATCGGATTGGGAGGCCACCTCCGACATCCACCAGTTGCTCGGCGAAAAAGCCTACCCAACTAGACCAACATCGTGAGGCTCCAACGGCAAACGCGTATAAGTTCCTATGCCACCAACATCCTCTCTCGACGCTGCGAACACCGGGAGCATCCACGCAATCACCATCCGGAGCAACACAACGATGACGTCCGGCGCCGACACCGGCGTCGCCGATCTCAACCCCCCGTCGCCCTGACATCGACAAAACGCCTCCAAGGGCGCTACCAACGACCACCACCCGGGCACCCATGCCGATGATGACACTTCCATTGGTGCCAACGACGTCACCCCGACATCGTCATCACGATGCCGACCATCGACAACATTAGCTCCAAATGACAACGACTCCACCACCAACACCGGTGATGTCAACCCCAACGTCGAGGGCGATGACGATGCCACCAAGGGTGTCGCTGTAATGTAAACCTCCTAATTACGGGCCCACCTACACCTGTCATTGTCCCAAAGACCTCGGCACCGTGCGGATACACCCGATAACTTAAGAAGCCCCATTGATAACTCATACCAGGATCAACAAAGGAGTAGCTACAACATTACAACATTTGTTACAAAAATATAGATCAGAGTGCGAAAGAATAATAACATTAATTTTACAAATTGTGAATAAGTTACATTTGAGTAAACTTAACTTATTTGCGGAAGCTAGGTAGAACTAGAAGACACCGGATCATGTCGAGCCCACCGACATAACCTTGGTTAAACAAAGACGAAATCAAGTACACGCAACAAGGGTTAACAAACCCCGAGTACGGGAGTACTCAACAAGACTTACCCGACTAAAGAAAGAGGAGAAGACTTCGGGAATGCCGGTCTTAGGAGTCAAGGTAAGGCTTTAGCAAGAATCAAGAACTCTTTTTGCTTGAAAAAGCTTACTATAAGTGAATCCTTACTTTCAATATTTTTAATTCAGATTAGTAGCTTATATACTCTAGATTATCCTATTCTAGAGCAAACATATTTTTCTTATTCCAACTCTCTTTTCTCAAAAACATATTCCATCATTTACTACGATGAATGGGCGTAAGAACGGGTCTCCATAACCGAGAAGCAACGGCGATTCATGAACCGATTATACCCAAACCGGGGATCCCTAACCACACGACATATGTAGCACTTAAGCTTGCATATATCAACCTTCTTTCAGATTTGTCCAAAACGGAACGAGGCTGCGCCACCCGAGCACAAGTGCTCCACCTCCCTACCCCGTCCCTAACGGCGGTTTGACCCGAAGAGGGTGGGTACACGCTACTCCCGCCATCTCTCCACTCCCGGTCGCGTGGTTGCCATTCCCGATTTGGCTCCACCGAGATCCGGGCTTACGGAGTATGTGGCTAGTTAGGGCCGATCGATCCGGGGTGATCACGAAATCGAGGCGTGCCTTTACCGTAAGGCCTCAGCGTACTTGCGTTCAAAGGTCCCGAACTTAACAAGCCAAACAACGGACGGTCCTTAAACGACCAACACGGGACAAGCACGGCTAGGTATCCCTACGGCTTTCAACCTACGTCCCGTCCGATCTCAAATTCATCACTACATCTCTTTCTTTTCCGAAAACAGTACCATCTTCTCAAATAAAACATTTTGATGAAGAAACTTAACTAATTAAGCGTGGGCTAAGCTTCACTAAGCATTTTCAAATAAACCGGTTAACAAGGATGGTATTGAAATAACAAGGATGGTAATGCAAAAGCAATTAGGTTATCACTCAACTCCTAATTACTTAATGCAACATATCATAGACATAAGTGATATAAGCTTTTAAAACATCAAGGAAGGGTTTAATGCATCCTGGGGCTTGCCTTCGTTGACGGAAAAGGTAGTTCTTCGAAAAACCCAACAAAATCCGAACCCTCCTTAACGGATATGGAATCTCCTCGATGGCGGCTCGGACTTGATACCCTCAAACTCGTTCACTACACGAAATAATGTATGCTTCAATATGATGCCACACATATATACATGATGCTTGCAAGTGCATGAAATGATAACACAGGAAAGTAACTTTATTTCACGATAAAGTTGCAACCCAACAAAACCAACTTGTTGAACTACTTTAAAGATATCATCACCATTGCCTAAGGAGTTCTCAAGGACCACTTGATTGTGATACAATCTAAGATTCACAAAACAACCCCCGAAGTCACACAAAACCTAATCTATTTGACACTAAACAATTTATGAAACACATAAAATAATAGGGTTTAAGATAGAAAATAATTTAAACTTTTCAAACTGACTCCAAACTTTTTATACAAGTAGTACACATCATAAAACAGTACCAAAATAATTTTCATGATTTTTGGATAAATAAAATAATTATTAAAAATCAAGGAAGATGCATTTTTCAATTAAAATTTGTATTTTTAAATCATGCAAAAACTATTCAAATTCAAAGTTTCAAATTTTTCATGGATTCATATACTCATAAGAAGCTTCTACAAAATTTTTCAGAATTTAAGGAGCTATTTTCAAATTTCTATGAATTTTGAAAGAATCAAACTATTCAAAACAAAGGAAATTAGATAAATCAAGATTTAAAACAAAACAGACTTTCGGACCGAAACCGGCCCAACATCACGCTTGCGGCCCGCAAGATCGTGCGGCCCAGCCTGTTGCTACAGTAGCAGGTCGGCCCAACCGACCGCCCATGCCGGATCGCAAGCGGCGTCGCGGAGTTGACCGGCGATTCCTCGCCGGGCGACGAGACCTCCGGGGCGACGCTGCTTGGCTCTACGCGACCCCACGACCTCGCCACACACGCCGACGCCCAAAACCCGACACCTAAGGCACGGGGCATGACCACCGACGGCCATGGCGGCACGGCCGGGCGGCCACGCGGCGGAAGAGCTCCCTGAGCTTTCCCGATGACGGCGAGTGCGCATCATCTCCAACAACCCCGCGATCCTATTTCCCTTAATCGAACCCAAACCGACTCCTAGCTGGCGCAGCCGCCGGAGCGCGGAGCGGCAACGCCGGCTCGTCGGGCAAGCGCGCTCCGGCGGCTACGGCTTGAAAACTAGAAAACAATCGACACGTGCATGACTACAAGCTCACCCCGACGACGATGCTCACGCTTGGTTTGGACGAAAGACGAGGCGGAGGATGGTCGGCGACGGTGGCAAATGGGCGGCGGTGCTCCCTGCGGGCAACGGTGACGCTCCGGCAGTGTCCGGTGCGTGGTCGCCGAAACGACGAGCGCATCACGACCACAAGATCAAGACGATTCGAAAACACTAGATTCACCTACGAGGCTCACTCGTAGCGGACGAACGACGGCGACGTGATCCGCGGGGGCGGCGCTCCGACCGGCAAATGGCGAGGAAGACGGCGCGTGTGGGCAAACTAAAAGGAGGGAGACAACACGAAGCCGGCTCAATCGATGCGCAAAAGATTCGAACGAACCGTCGACCAAGATGATAGGGCGAGAGATGAACCGGGTGGCGGTGATTTTCTCCGACGAAGGTTTGACTTTGGCGGTCGGAAAACAAAGAAAAAACGACGGCGACGGGTGTTGGTGACTTTAAGAAGAAAAGAAGGGGGGGCGGCGAGGTGGACAAATGGCCGAGAGCTTCGCCCACTGGCCAGAGACGCGCGTGGACGATCGGGGCGTCGAGATGAGCCACGGCGACGTCGGGCGACCGGCCGGCATGGGCGGCCATGCCGCCATCAGAGCACCCAAACCCTAACATTTCGAATTTGATCAAATTCTCCCAAAATTTGAACTGATCTTCAAAAACTCCAAAAAGTGACTTAGCCTAATTTTTCAAGATCTACAATTTTCACAATTGGAAGATTTTCAAATTCGGCCTCTAAAAATGACGTTTTGAAATGCAGTTCAAAATTTTGAAATTTGAATTCAAAATTACTTTTAAAAATCATGTAACAACTTGAAAAACTTTGTACATGACTTTTGTTCATCTCAACAAGATCTACAGACTAGCTTTTGAAAGTTTTTGCAAATTTTGCTTAGATTTTAAAATATGGTTTTTAAATCAAAAGGGGACAAAACCCTAATTTTGGTATTTTCAAAATTACTCTAAATTCTTGAACTAAACTTTGAAAACTCAAAATACCAACTTTGTTCAACTTTGAAAACTCTACAAATTTGCTTTTAATAACCATACCCAAATTCTTTATAAAATTTGAATAAAAGAAAAAAGGGGTAAAAGAAAGAAAGGAAAATTTAGGGTTTTCTGAGTTCAATTCAAACTTGAATTTGATTCAAATTTCAGATTCCCAACCTATACTATCCAACCCTCATCCAACAACACACTTAGGATCAAAAACATAAAAATAAACTTAATGTTGTCCAATCCATGACTTAATCGGTAAGTAACACCCGGGGTGTTCTGAAATCTTTCCCCTTATCGTAATCTCGTCCCCGAGATTCGAACGAGAACGAGAAGGGGAGAGAACGATTAACATACACAGATCTAAAAGCACACTCAGAGAGAATACATGACTTTGAAAACTAAACCACTCAGATCTAGAACAACACAGCCTAAGAGCGAGGGACGAACAACTAAACGCCTAATCAAAATGGCCTCGATAAGCGAGGGCAATGTAGGAACAACAGGATAATGATTATCCGAACATGGCAAAAGACCAACGCACCCGAAACAGGATCGTGAACACTCGATCATTGCAAGCGCCAAGATAAAAAGCATCCCGAGAACAAATACTTCAACGAACGCCATATCGGGTAGCTCTATGTCCATCCGCTCCTTCCTTCCTAGAAGCTTGGTGGCTTTCCAATCTTCCTCACGACGAGATCCGGTGGAGAGAAACAACTCACGAGCTCTACTCTAATCTGAAGATGGAAAGGGAAAGGGCGTGTAGAAGATTTTATAGCTTGGTGGGCAGAGATGTGGCACAACACGTCGAAAAGTAGGCCGAGTGGAAGAGCATCACCGGCGGTGCCGGACAAGATTGGCCATGGCACGCTTCTCACGGGCGCAACCAAGGTGGGAGAGAGGAAGAGGATGAGAGGAGTGGATTCGCCGGCAAGGAGGCGTGCGTGAGACTGCGTCAAAAGATGAGAAGAAGGGGGTCCGCTACGGGGACGAGGGCGAGCGTCGAGAGCCGACACGAGTGCAGGATAAAGGAGGGGCGCGTGGTTGCGCGAGGACGGCGAGGCGGTACAACGCCGCAGATCCACGAACGAGGCGCACACGCCGAGATCGCAACACGACGCAAGCGAGAGGGGCCGTGATGCTCACGGCGCTCGAAGACACGTGGTGACAACAAGATGCCACTATGATCCCGACCTTCGTAAATGGTTAAACAGAGTCTCTTATCTACCACTTCTTGTAGTCTCGTTAATGTTGATGTCGCTGACTTGCTCTTCAAGGGTCACCTTTTCTTGTAACTTCCGGAAGGAACTCACAAAACAACTGATCCGATATACGAGTCCCCGTGATAGAGTATAGATAAAGAGCCAAGGAAATTCACGGTAAAGGAATGTTTTAGCGTAGTTTTGTAATGGATTATGATTAGAAATTAATCATAATACCACGGTCAAAACCACAACCACGGAGAGAATTCATATGATCAAAATTAATGATGACCAAGAATTTACGAATGAAGGATAGCAAACAAAGGAGTTTCAAGGCGTAGAGTCACCATGGACGGTGATTCAAGATCAAAACCAAAGATATAATACTAGAAGAATTTGGATAGAAGAGTTTGGAAATTATCAACCAAGATTCTAGGGCGTAAAACCAAAGAGTTATCGAAGATCAAAGAAAGACGTGCCCGGCAAGAGTCATCTAAGAGATCCAACGAAAACTTGGCTTGATTCCACACGACGCAACACAAATCGTGGCAAAACTTACATATAACATTCTAACTGGACTAGGGTTTAGCCAAAGTTACACACAGACTAGCAGTAGAACACAAACAATTCCCAACATTGATAAAATTCATTCATGAAAACTAATTTATTAAACATCTAATAATTTCACAAAAATTTACCAAACTTTCAATCAATAACAAAAAAACTTCATTTCATAAAACATATGAAACACCTCATGTGCACTATATAAATGCTAAAAAGCAACATATGCAATGCAATGATATCTACTAGCAATGCAACAAGATGTTCATGATTAACTGAATATGCGATCTTTCCCCCTTAACAAAAATCAAATTCCGAATTTCAAGGTGACAAACTCGCGGGACAAGAAATGGGGAAATAAAATATGTCAAATATATATTGACTTATAAGAAACTTTGTAAAACAATAAAGTTGATATCAAAATTGCAACCAGAAGCAAAAGGTGATTGCAACCGGTAAGGTTTTCAGAATTTCTAGAGAAGTATGGATATGGATTTCCAAAAGAGTTTACAAAGAAGGAGAAAACACATTAATTATGGACTATAGTGAATCATGACCATAGACCCCGACATAAGCGAAACGCCTGGCAAGTATTTCCTTATGGCCGCAAATCCATAGGAGACCCTGTGTTTCGACGCTATTTCCCGGTCACAGCCCATGGTTCTACCATAAGACACAATTATTGCATCTCTCAACCAACACAAGTTGGTCATCCAAAAAGTGAAAAGAAAAGCATGTGTCATAATAAAAGAAATCAAAATACGACACATGTATGAGTTGAGAAGTCAAGGAGTAGTCTGACATGGCAAGATGCAAGCTCCCAAAAATTGGAACTTATGAAGCAAAGATTATCAAATTGAAGTCCATTAGCCAAAAACCTGGTATAGGACGAAATTTAGGACAAACAACTATAAAGAAAAATAGTTGTCCGATTAAAAGGAGGAAGATTCAACATTATATGAATGATATGATGCATGCTCACCCTATACGTCTTCACAACCTTAGGAGTACTCTGTCTTCATCATGTTAACAGGATATAGGGCTTTACATTATATTCTATCTTCTCTCGCACCAACGGAATGTTGAAAAGCACTTAGCGGAACATTATCGGTGAAGTTGACTCCCAGGTTGTTCTTCAAAAGATGACATGAAACTTCCGGAATTCTTGTACTTGACTTGTCGAAAAAAATCTTCATGAAAGCTTCCAAAGCAAGCACAAGGAAAGGAAGAAGATCATTTTAAGTTGTTACTTTCAAAAACTTTTAGATTACAAAAATCATTTTGAAGTTTTCAAAAGTAATATTGTAGCCGGTCCTAAGTATGAGCTCGATACCATTCTCAGTAATGTAACCTCCTAATTACCGGCCACACGCACCTGTCATTGTCCCAAAGACCTCTCGACAACCGTGCGTATACACCCGATAACTTAAGAAGCCCTGTTTGATAACTCATACCAGGGATCAACAAAGGAGTAGCTACAACATTACAACATTTGTTACAAAAATATAGATCGAAAAGCGGAAGAATAATAACATTAATTTTACAAATTGTGAATAAGTTACATTTGAGTAAACTTAACTTATTTGCGGAAGCTAGGTAGAACTAGAAGACACCGGATCATGTCGAGCCCACCGACATAACCTTGGTTAAACAAAGACGAGTCAAGACTGCAACAAGGGTTAACAAACCCCGAGTAATGGGAGTACTCAACAAGACTTACCCGACTAAAGAAAAGAGGAGAAGACTCGGGAATGCTTTGTCTTAGGAGTCAAGGTAAGGCTTTAGCAAGAATCAAGAACTCTTTTGCGTAAAAGCTTACTATAAGTGAATCCTTACTTTCAATATTTTTAATTCATTAGTAGCTTATATACTCTAGATTATCCTATTCTAGAGCAAACATATTTTTCTTATTCCAACTCTCTTTCCTCAAAAACATATTCCATCATTTACTACGATGAATGGGCGTAAGAACGGGTCTCCATAACCGAGAAGCAACGGCGATTCATGAACCGATTATACCCAAATGGGGATCCCTAACCACACGACATATGTAGCACTTAAGCTTGCATATATCAACCTTCTTCGTTCAGATTTGTCCAAAACGGAACGAGGCTGCGCCACCCGAGAGCACGGTACTCCACCTCCCTACCCCGTCCCCAACGACGCTTGACCCCGAGGGGTGGGTACACGCTACTCCCGCCATCTCTCCACTCCCGGTGGTTGCCATTCCCGATTTGGCTCCACCGAGATCCGGCTTACCGGAGTATGTGGCTAGTTAGGGTCGACCGATCCGGGGTGATCGCCAATGACGCGTGCCTTTTGCCGTAAGGCCTCAGCGTACTTGCGTTCAAAGGTCCCGAACTTAACAAGCCAAACAACGGACGGTCCTTAAACGACCAACACGGGACAAGCACGCCTAGGTATCCCTACCGGGCTTTCAACCTACGTCCCGTCCGATCTCAAATTCATCACTACATCTCTTTCTTTTCCTCCGAAACAGTACCATCTTCTCAAATAAAACATTTTGATGAAGAAACTTAACTAATTAAGCGGGCTAAGCTTCACTAAGCATTTTCGAAATAAACCGGTTAACAAGGATGGTATTGAAATAACAAGGATGGTAATGCAGCAATTAGGTTATCACTCAACTCCTAATTACTTAATGCAACATAGCATAGACATAAGTGATATAAGCTTTTAAACATCAAGGAAGGGTTTAATGCATCCGGGGCTTGCCTTCGTTGACGGAAAAGGTAGTTCTTCGAAAAACCCAACAAAAATCCGAACCCTCCTTAACCGGATATGGAATCTCCTCAAGAATCGCTCGAGACTTGATACCCTCAAACTTGTTCACTACACGAAATAATGTATGCTTCAATATAATGCCACACATATATACATGATGCTTGCAAGTGCATGAAATGATAACACAGAAAGTAACTTTATTTCACGATAAAGTTGCAAACCCAACAAAACCAACTTGTTGAACTACTCTAAAGATATCATCACCATTGCCTAAGGAGTTCTCAAGGACCACTTGATTGTGATACAATCTAAGATTCACAAAACAACCCCCAAGTCACACAAAAACCTAATCTATTTGACACTAAACAATTTATGAAACACATAAAATAATAGGGTTTAAGATAGAAAATAATTTAAACTTTTCAAACTGACTCCAAACTTTTTATACAAGTAGTACACATCATAAAACAGTACCAAAATAATTTTCATGATTTTTGGATAAATAAAATAATTATTAAAAATCAAGGAAGATGCATTTTTCAATTAAAATTTGTATTTTTAAATCATGCAAAAACTATTCAAATTCAAAGTTTCAAATTTTTCATGGATTCATATACTCATAAGAAGCTTCTACAAAAATTTTCAGAATTTAAGGAGCTATTTTCAAATTTCTATGAATTTTGAAAGAATCAAGACTATTCAAAACAAAGGAAATTAGATAAATCAAGATTTAAAACAAAACAGACTTTCGGACCGAAACCGCCCAACATCACGCGGCCCGGCATCAGGCGCCCAGCCTGTTGCTCGAGTAGCAGGCGCCCAACCGACCTCGCCATTGGACCGCGGGCGGGTCGCCGGAGTTGACCGGGCGATTTCGCCGGGCGACGACCTCCGGCGACGCGGCTTGGCTCTACGCGACCCCACGACTCCAGACATCGCCGACGCCCAAAACCCGACACCTAAGGCACCGGGCATGACCACCGACGGCCATGGCGGCACGGCGGGCACCCGCCACGCGGCGAAGAGCTCCCCTGAGCTTTCCCCGACGACGGTGCAAAGATCATCTCCAACAACTCGCGCGTCCTATTTCCCACTTAATCGAACCCAAACCGACTTAGCTAAAGCGCCACGGGGCGAGCGCAACGCCGGCTTCGTTTACGGCAAGCGCGCGCCCGGCGGCTACGGCTTGAAAACTAGAAAAACAATCGACACAGCATGACTACAAGCTCACCCCGACGACGATGCTCACGCTTGGTTTGGACGAAGACGAGGCGGAGGATGGTCGGCGACGGTGGCGCTGGGCGACGGGCGGTGCTCCCCGGTGGCAACGGTGACGTTCGGGCGTGTCGGGCGCGTGGGTCGTCGAAACGAACGAGCGCATCACGACCACAGCATCAAGACGATTCAAAACACTAGACGGGTACCTACGAGGCTCACCAGAGCGGACGAACGACGGCGACGTGATCCAAGGGCGGCGCCCGACCGGGCAATGAGGAAGACGACGCTGTGGGCAAACTAAGCGGAGGGAGACAACACGAAATGGCTCAATCGATGCGAAAAGATTCGACGAACCGGGCGACCAAGATGATAGGGCGAGAGATGAACCGGTGGCGGTGATTTTCTCCGATGAAGCAAGGTTTGACGGCGGCCGGAAAACAAAGAAAAAACGGCGACGACGGTGTTGGTGACTTTAAGAAGAAAAGAAGGGGACGGCGAGGTGGACAGCGGCTTCGAGAGCTTCGCCCACTGGCCGAGACGCGCGTGGGACGACTGAAGCGTCGAGATGAGCCACGGCGACGTCGGGCGACCGGGCGGCATGGGCGGCCATGCCGCCATCAGTAGCACCCAAACCCTAACATTTCTGAATTTGATCAAATTCTCCCAAAATTTGAACTGATCTTCAAAAACTCCAAAAGTGACTTAGCCTAATTTTTCAAGATCTACAATTTTCACAATTGGAAGATTTTCAAATTCGGCCTCTAAAAATGACGTTTTGAAATGCGGTTCAAAATTTTGAAATTTGAATTCAAAATTACTTTTAAAATCATGTAACAACTTGAAAAACTTTGTACATGACTTTTGTTCATCTCAACAAGATCTACAGACTAGCTTTTGAAAGTTTTTGCAAATTTTGCTTAGATTTTTAAAATATGGTTTTTAAATCAAAAGGGGACAAAACCCTAATTTTGGTATTTTCAAAATTACTCTAAATTCTTGAACTAAACTTTGAAAACTCAAAATACCAACTTTGTTCAACTTTGAAAACTCTACAAATTTGCTTTTAATAACCATACCCAAATTCTTTATAAAATTTGAATAAAAGAAAAGGGGGTAAAAGAAAGAAAGGAAAATTTAGGGTTTTCTGAGTTCAATTCAAACTTGAATTTGATTCAAATTTCAGATTCCCAACCTATACTATCCAACCCTCATCCAACAACACACTTAGGATCAAAAACATAAAAATAAACTTAATGTTGTCCAATCCATGACTTAACTGGTAAGTAACACCTGGGGTGTTACATCGCCAACAGCAAAGACCCCACGGCCGCCATCGCCGACCCCTCGACGCCAACGGCGAGAACAACGACGCCCACGACAATGACGGCGAGATCAATCTCACTGAACCTCGCTGAAGCGTCGCTCCGACATACACTATGGCGGAGAACATCGACAACCAAGCTACACATCTGTTCACAACTACGACACCGCCAGCGCAGAAGGAAACCCCATCAGCACCTAGCCCACGGAACATCAGCTCTAGCAAAGATATGACGTATGCCGCTATCCATCTGACAATAGCGGTCCTCCTCTAGTTCATCTACATGCCGAGCCAGGCGCCATTGGAGGACAGGGATACCTGCACACGCACTATACCACAACCTATCTATAGCGAGCTACGGTGTCTCGCATGCAACTTCGGGCCGCCCATCGACATCGACGCTACCGGCGACCAGGCGCGACCGACAAAGCCGACGCCCCGCACGACTGCGTCTATGCTTCCAAGTTCAGCAACGGCCTCTATGCCCCTACCAGGAGAGGCCCTACAGCGGGAGGCGCCCCGCACCAAGGACACAACGATCCGCCTCGCTCGTCTAGTCAACACCCCTCCACCACGTTCATTGCACGACCTGGCAACATGCAATGGACACGGTGACATCGACGACGACATGAGGTACATGCCACCCACATCGATCCCCTACCTCGTCAGCCTCATCACTACCCCGGTGGCTCTCATCCATCCTCACCTCGCTACACCAACCGACGACAACCTACAATGCATCGCCGGAACCATCAAGCTCCAACCGGGAGCAACAGCTTGGGCGCTACCCCGTGTGATTGGTGTTCACCTCCCCGACAACCTCGCCAACCATGCCATGCTTCATGACAAGCACCTTGTTGATGGAGGAGCCCCCACGAGCTTCTTGCAATTGGTGCCAATTTTCTTCCTCGATAACCACCGCTACTACGTCACGACATTATCAAAGGTGCTATGGGATGGCTTTCACTCCTCGACGTACTTCGCCATAAATGCAAACCTCTCCGGAGAGCAAGGGAATTCCATCCATTGAACCAAAGATTCGCAAGGTCGGCATCTTCATCTTCGCCCGGCTCATTCCCTTGACACAAGTGGATGCAACAATCTTCGTGCCATGTTGCTTCGATCAACCCGTCAACGACGATGGCCCGTCCGCGAACCATAGCACGAAACGCTACCGGTCGGGGAAAGGGGGGGAGAGATGTCACAAACCAGCCCAACAGCCCATCGAGGGGGCCTCCGCACGCGCCCGCAAGGGGCGGCAACCTTGTTTGCCGCGGCCGCGTCAGCCGCCCCTCGTCGTCATTTACCGTCATTAAGAAATAGGTATTTATAAAATAAAATAGGAAATTCAATCGGTGATTTCTTTAGATGCAAGTCTTCCCCGGACTATAAATACATGGGACTTGTAATTAGTTGAATCAATCGAGAAAATAATAAGGGGTAAAACCCTCGACTTTTTCACCTTCAAGCTCTCGCCCTCTCTCTACCTAGCGCCGCTACGCCGCCGCCTTCACCGCGATCGCCGCTGGTCACGCCGTCGCCGTCACCCCAGCGCGCTGCACCGCCGCCCGCTCAACTGTCATCGTTCGTCCCTCGCCATCGTCTCTCTCACGCTGCCGTTCCCCGGCGTCTATGCTCGTGTGCTGCCTTCAGGTGCTGTCGTGCGTGCTTCTACCACGGCGCCGCTGCCGTTCTTCATCCCCTTCCCGACCGCCCGCCGTCACCAAGCTTCGCCCGTCGGCGTGTCACTTCCGCCCAATCGATCCGGTTTGTGACCTATTGTATGATATTTTTTTAAACTGTGTTTTGAAAATGCTAAATACTCAAAGTTTAAATTGAGCACCATAACGTATTTTTAACTAATAAACCATTGAAATGCCCTTCTACACACGGTATAATCTTATAAGATTTAATACATGTTTACAGTTTTTATAGTACATACTCCCTCCGTCCAAAAAGTGTGTCGTTTTAAGTTTTGTTAACTTGTTGTTTGACCATCCGTCTTATCAAAATTATTTTTATAAATATTATTTATTTTCTTATGATTTATTTTATCACTAGAGATATTTTAATAATAATTTATTTATTTATTTATGACTTATTTTATCACTAGAGAAAAACAAAGTGTGTTGACGTTGCAGCCTGGTGGATTTAGCAGGGGCATAGGGTTCACAAGTCGGCACAACTGGCATTTGACTCAGCACTTGTGTTGGTAGCTTGATCATTTGGAAGGAACGGAATGCAAGAACTTTCCGCCACCAGGCCACGACGATCCACCTGCTGTTCATCAAAACAATCCACGAAGGGGAAGATTGATTCAAGCAGGGTTCAGAACCCTCTCCTTAGTAGTTCCTTTATGGTTGCAAAATTTTGTTCAAATGTAATCGCCTTTGTCGAACTCAGTAGCTGGGATATGTGCTTGACCAGGTACGATGTCTTCTCGACGTTGCACTTGTGCTTCTGTTTGTATTATGATTTATTTTCTCTTAATGAAACATGGGTGAATGGCCAAATCAAGAAAAAATTCTTTATGGAAATCATTATCTTAATGTGGTGTAGTATTTGGGCTGTCAGAAATGATGTAATCTTCAGGGGAATTCAAGCCAATTGCCTTCGGTGCCTCCAGATTTTCAAAGAGACTCCAGATTTTCAAAAGGAACTTTAGCCAACTTCTATGGAGAGCTAAAAATAAATATTCTCCTGCTATTGAATCATGGCTAGAGCAAGTCGTGTAATAAAGAGAATTTTCTTTGTTTCCTTCTTTGTTTCCTAGATTAGCCCTGTTTAGTTTAGTTCCATTATTTTTCTTCTTTTTGCTTTGTATTCCTCTGAATTTTCTTTTTTGTTGTAACTTGCTTGGTTGCTTAATTAATAAAATTTCCAGTAGGAGCTCTTCTGCTCCTCCTTTTTTTTAAAAAAAAAAAGTGTGTTGTGCTTTCAAGTTCAAATACGAAAGCTTAAAGCTGTTACACAGGCTGTTCTTCCTGACAAGTACAAGTGGGGATGCCAAGTTAAAATGTGCAAACTCATTGTAGCAAAGTCAAATCATTTATGATGAAGTAATGATTTTTCTCCTTGTACAACTTGTGCTTTGACCTTCAAGTATGGCGGGGGGCGGTACGCTATGCGTCTGGGGCATAGGCGAAGAGTGGTGCGAGGCTCCGGTAGCCTGCGAGCATCCAAGATGCCCGTCGCAAGAAGGTTGAGCGGCGTCCTGGAGATGACTATTCAACAGGTTTCAAACATCGAGCCAAAGACAGACCTGAAAGAGAAGAGTATGTAGCCATTGCGCTGCAGTCATGGTGTATGTCCATGTCGCGTGCCTCATGGTGAAAATCAGATGTTCTTTTCACATGAGATTCATGAGATGTTAACATCTCTACTTTGGTGAGGTCGACTGCTCAAGTGCCTTGCTTCAGGATTGCGGTATCGTTCTCGTTCTTCCTAGCACACCCTCCTCTCTCCCCAACCCAGCTACGTGTTAGGCTCCCAGAGGGGAATCCTTGAGACGCAACGACTACACACGCAACCCCACTCTATATTAACCAGGATCCAACAAGGACCCGGCGTCACACACACAATTCTCAAGTCTGATACAAGATAGATGATCCCCTCGCCGACTGGCGGATCCTCTACTTAACTACTCGCTCACAGGATGACAGCTATTACAGACCCATTGTGGGCCGGAAGTGCGAGTACTCTTGAAGCGGGCTCGTTTACTCTGCTTCTTGGACTGGAATTGCTGATGGGCCTCGTGGATCGTTACTGAGATGTGGAGTAGTGACATTCTCCCCTTGGGGAGGCGGCCTGTCCCCAGGCCGGAGCATTTGGGAACTGCTGCTTCAGCTGCTCGGAATCTTCCCGGTAGCAAGAGATGAGTCGAGGCCGCACCAGCGGGACGAGTACACGAGGGATGGCGCCCCGTCCGCGGCGAGGATGCATGCGCCTTTGTAGGATCTCCTCTGGAACCTTGAGGTCGCCGTCGATATCCGAAGCTCGGGCGACACCGGCACAGCGGATGGAGGAGCGGGCTTGAGCAGCGACACGTGGAACACCGGGTGGATGGAGGAAGACACCGGTAGTTCCAGCTTGTATGCCACCGAACCGACCTTGGCGATGATCTTGTACGGGCCGAAGTAGCGGAAGCAGAGCTTTTGGTTGGATCGGGAGCCAATGAAGATTGTACATATGGCGGAGCTTGAGGAAGACGTAGTCACCCACATTGTAGGAGCGATCCGATCTGCGCTTGTCGGCTTGGAGCTTCATGCGCTGCTTGGCTCGGTGGAGGTGTTGCTGAACCGCAGCACGCATGGTGGCGCGCTCGGACCAATGCCTCCACATCCGAGAAGCGTAAACGGACTCGTGGGGCCGGACCAAAGAAGCGGGGTGGATGTCCAGAAGTACCTCAAATGGAGACATGTTGAGGGCAGAATGAAAGCTGCCAAGTTATACCAAAACTCCGCCCGAGAAAGCCATTTGAGCCAATCGACGAGGGCAGGAGTGCACAAAACAGCGCAAGTAAGTTTCTAGGCACCGGTTCACCCGCTCGGGTCCGACCATCGGACCGCGGGTGATAAGAACTGCTCATAGCAAGAGTTGTGTGAGCCACCTTGAACAGATCCTTCCGAAAAGACTTGTGAAAATCCTGTCCCGATCACCGACAATTTTGATTGGCATGCCATGTAGGCGATAGATCTCATCCAGAATTTTTGAGCCACCGCTTTTGCTTTTGAATAGGGGTGTAGCAAAGGGGATGAAATGAGCCGCGTATTTCATCAATGTGTCAACCACCACCATAATAGAGTTTGCCCGGCCGAGCGAGGGAGACCTTCGACGGCGAAGTCCATGGTCACAACTTGCCAAGACTCGGTAGGGCACCGCAATGGAGAGAGCAGACACGGGTATCGCGGCACGGCCCGGTTTGGCCTGCGGCGGGTAATGAGAGCAAACCCACGAAGGTCTTGACAGCCTTTCATACCTTTCCACGCCAACACAGTTGCTTCATCTTTTCGGTATGTGACGGGGAACCCGAGTGGCCTCCCTAAGCGCCGCTGTGTAAAGCTTCCGAATGCGCACAAGAGTTGGGTTGGACCCGATCCATATCGTGTGTGCGAACGCAACAGCCCCATTAGTCAATGAGAACGGTGGGTGGCCATCGTATGACGAGGCATGCTCTTGAATCAACTTGGTGGCCTCGTGGTCGCTGGCATACCCCTCAATGATGTCCCGGATCCATAGAGGAGTGGCCGGCGAGATTGCCCTCAGAATCGAACTGGTGGAGCGGTGGCGGACAAGGCGTCCGCTGGCCCGGTTAGTGCTACCGGCTTGTACAATAACTGAAGCGCAGCCAACCAACTTGGTGTAAAGTTTACGCCGCCAATCGGTGTGAATGCGCCGACGGTGAGATGGATGAGACCGATGGTCCCGCGTATATGGTAAACTCCCCATGCTGTAAATATGATCTCCACTGCTCAATAGCAACAAGTAAAGCTAAGTACTCCTTGTCGTAAGTGGACAGGTCTCTGGTACGAGGGCCCAATGATTTGCCGACATACGCAATAGGATGGCCGAAGTTGAGAAGGATCGCACCGATGCCTCGCGCGACCGGGCGCCACCAATCTGAAAGGGTTGAGTGAAGTCGGGCAATGCCAAAACCGGCGCCGCGATCAATGCTTCTTGCAGAGTGGTGAAAGCCAACGATGGTTGTCCGTCTGCACAAACCGCCGCCCTTTCTTGAGGAGATCGGTGAGCGGACGGCGATGATTGCAAAGTGTTTCACAAATTTGCGGTAGTAGCCCGCTAAACCCAGAAAGCTGCGAAGCTCTTTGATATCCGTGGGTGTTGGCCAGGACTGAATAGCAGCAATTTTGGAAGGCAGAGTGGAAACACCGGCAGCACTAATAGTGTGGCCCAGATAGGAGATTTCCTGTTGTGCAAAGCGGCATTTGGACATTTTAACATGCCATTGATCTTTGGCCAAGAGGGGACAAAGACTGATGCGGGTGAGACACATGTTCTTCGAAAGTCTTGCTATAGACTAGGATGTCATCAAAGAAGACGATGGCAAACCGACGCAATCTCGGGCTGCAGAGTACGTTCATCGCTACCGAAAAGGTATTGGGTGCGCCTGTTAGTCCGAATGACATGACTGTGAACTCAAAGTGACCCCAATGAGTTTGGAAGGCCGTCTTGTGTTCTTCGCCAGGGGCAAGACGAATCTGGTTAAACCCAGCCCTCAGATCCAGTACAGAGAACCACTTGGCACCTGCTAGCTCGTCCAGGAGTTCATCAATAACCGGAATGGGGAACTTGCCTTTAACCGTGAGAGCATTAAGCTTCCGATAATCTACGCAAAAGCGCCACGAATCATCCTTCTTGCGGACTAGAAGCACCGGACTAGAGAATGCACCGAGCTCGGGCTGAATCATCCCGCATCAGAAGCATCTCTCGTGACTTGTCGCTCGATCTCGCCTTTAAGCACCGGAGTGTATCTCGTAGGGGACGAATTGCTATTGGGCCGGGCGCCTGTACGGAGGGATGGTGTGATCGCAACTCCGCGAGGGAAGCCCCGAGGGTTCAGCAAAGACTGCCTGGAAGTCATCCAAAACTGATTGGATTGCTGGGTGCAGAGGTTGAGGTGGGTCTGCAGGAGCGTCGCTAGCAATGTGAGATAGCTGAATCACTTGACAGGCTGCTTCCTGGGAGTTGATGCCCTGAAGGGCGATGGGAATAGTGCCATATTGAAATCGCATCCACCGTTGTCCCCAAAGTGTATCTTCATAGGTGAGAATGCCATGAGCCAATCAATTCCCAAAATTAGTTCGAAGACCCCCGAGGTAGCACCTTGAATGTGGAATGGAATGTATAGCCCTGAATTGACCACTCGGCGTTGGGTATCTCCTGATGGCAGCAGAGTGTCGTACCATCTGCAATTTGTACTGAAATGGTTGGAGACAGAGGACGAACTCGAGGGGAGAAGAGCGACCAAGGTTGCATTGATGAAGGACAAACCGCTCCCCGAATCCACTAGAATCTGAACCGACCGCTCGCTAAAGAGCCAACGAACTGCATTGTCTTGGGAGTTTGTTGCTGTGATAATGCAGCAAATGAGAGAATCTTGAAAGCTTGAGCGGTTGGTTCAACTGGATCGGCTTGGTCGGGGTCGTTCGAGCTCATCAAATTGTCTTCGCATACACTCCAAACTTCTGCGGGCGTGTAAGCACAAGCTGGGGTGGCGGCCGGTGGCGGGTTGCCAGCGTTCCGCCACGGCGGACCGCGAGAGGCCGCGTGCCTTGCGGTAGTCCGCGAAGAGTCGAAGGCGGTCGTCGGTGGAGTTGGTGCGAGGTGGGCGGCGACCATCGGCGAGGAGGCTGTTCTCATCGGTGCCAGCTCCGGTCGCCCGCGGTACCAGCACAGCGGTCGAGGAAGGCTTGGGGCGCGGCTTCCGACCTGGGTGCTGGCGCTTGCCGTAGTAAATAGAAGTCGCGCTGAACTCGGCGCCCGACTTGGCTCCACGGTCTCCTCACGCAGCGAGCGGTTGCGGGCGGTATCAAATCGCCCGAGGTTTGTGCATGATAACAATTGAACGGATATCTTCCGTAGACCATCAATGAAACGAGTGGTATAGGTGAGGAAGTCGCTCGGTGTATATCACGATAAGCTGCTCGATCGGTCGGCGTAACGGTCGACATAATCCTGAACGGTGGTTGTCATGCGAATGCGAAGAGTCGGGCGAAGCAAGAGCTCATGCTGGTCGCGGCGAAGCGCCAGCGGATGAGGCGGCAAAGGGAAGGCCACCGAGAGGTTGAAATTTTGCGTCGCGGTGGACCGGAACCACCGCCGGCCGGGCGATGAACTGCATGGTAGAACACTTGACCCGGATGGATGGATCTACATGGTACATGTCAAAGTAATTCGGGCACAAGTCATCCAATATTGGGGTCGGTTCCATCGAATCGTGGAATGGCATCTTTGGTATGTGGCCGTGGGGAGAGTTGTTGTAGGGTTGTGGTAAGGTTTGGTGGGATTGGGGGTAAGGATTTGGGCCGTGGAATTGGTTTGTGTGGGATTGGAACCGCGGTGGTGGGTTTGTTGGTGGGGAATTGTGGGGATGGATTCGGCCGGTGAATAGGTGGGGAATTGTGGGGATGGATCGGTGGGGAAGGAAAACGAAAATCGCCAGGATCGGGGGGTGATGCGTACCATTGGCGGGTTCGGGACTACGGATCGTGACCGATCCATAGCCCCCGCTCCGTGTGTCGATGCGACGCGTGCCGTGAGGGCCCGGTCGGCGGATGCCCGCCAGGTGTTGCTCGGCGGCCAGCTCGAACCGGACCTCGCGGACCTCGGGGAGGAGGCGTGGGCGCGCGAGATCGGCGGATGTCGTCGAGGTGGCCGGGGTCTCGGCGCCACGAGCGGATCTCCTCCACGGCCAACTCCAGGTCGGCGACGCGCTCGTCCCTCGTCGCCTGCCTCGGTGGCGCCGAACCAGCTCGAGTCGAGCGTGCGGCGCGCCGAGGTCGGAGACGCGGCCGCGGCGAAGCCTCCCGGTTGTCGGCGGCGTAACGGCGGCGTTGTCTTCGGGCTGTGGACTCCGCTCAAGTGCGATGCGCCGTCGAACGCCTCGTCCCCGCTCGATCAGATCCCGTTCCGCCTCGTCCAGCGGCGGCTGACGGAGACGACGCCGTCCGTGAAGCCTCGACCGCGACGGAGTTGGAGCGAGATCTGTTTCCACCAAGCGCAGGCGGCGCCCAGCTCATCCCCGCCCTCCGAGCACCGCTTTTGAGGCGCTCCTCCGCTTCATGCCGCTGCCCGGCGCGCAGGCATCGAGATCCTCGGCGCTTGATCAGGCCTTCGAACCCCTTTGGCGCAGAGGATCCATGACCCCCTTCGAAAGTGCTGGAGTCTCGTGAAGTGGGCGTGGGCGGCAGAAGAGGAAGAATCCAGCTCCGGCGAAGCGGCGGCGGCGCTGGATCGGCGGAGAGCCGATGCCAGGTTGTTAGGCTCCCGTGAGGGGAATCCTTGAGACGCAACGACTACACACGCAACCCCACTCTATATTAACCAGGATCCAACAAGGACCCGGCGTCACACACACAATTCTCAAGTCTGATACAAGATAGATGATCCCCATCGCCGACTGGCGGATCCTCTACTTAACTACTCGCTCACAGGATGACAGCTATTACAGACCCATTGTGGGCCGGAAGTGCGAGTACTCTTGAAGCGGGCTCGTTTACTCTGCTTCTTGGACTGGAATTGCTGATGGGCCTCGTGACTGTTACTGAGATGTGGAGTAGTGACACTACGGCGCCGCCCTCTGGGAGTCTTGGCAGCCAGCATGGAAGCGTCGCCGAGCGGCACTGCTCTCCTGCTCTCCATCGCCATCGCCGCCACCTTGCTCGTCGCCGCCGCTGTCTGGAACAGGCTTGTCCATGGGCATGACAACAACGGCGCGCCAAGCCCGCCGTCGCGCCCGCTGTTCGGCCACCTCCACCTGCTCGGCAAGCCGCTGCACCGCTCGCTGGCCGCGCTGGCGGCCGCGCACGGCGCCGGGGGCCGTCACCTGGCGCCGCTCCTGTCCCTGCGCCTGGGCGCGCGGCGCGCGCTGCTGGTGTCATCGCACGCCGCGGCCGAGGAGTGCTTCACGGCGCACGACGCCGCGCTGGCGGGCAGGCCACGGCTGCTGGCCGGGGACAGGCTCGGGTTCGGGTACACCACGGTGATCTGGGCGTCCCACGGCGACCACTGGCGCTCCGTCCGCCGGTTCCTCGCCGTCGAGCTCTTCTCGGCGTCCCGCATCGCCGCGCGCGCCGCCGACCGGCGGGCCGAGGTCGCCGCGCTCGTCGACAGCCTGCTGCTCCGTGACCGTGAGACCGCCGCCGCCGGACCAGACGGCGCGTGCCGCGCCGCGGTGACGCTCCGGCCCAGGCTCTTCGAGCTTGTGATCAACGTGATCCTGCGCTCGCTCACCGGCGCGCCTGGGCACGGCGACTACGCGCACAGGACCCAGGGGATCATTGAGGAGACCTTCAAGGTGTTCGGCGCAACCAGCGTCGGGGACTTGTACCCGGCGCTATGGTGGATCGACCGTCTGAGCGGCGTCGATGCGGCTCTGATCCGTTTCCAGGCGAGACGCGACGCGCTCGCCGCCGACCTCGTGCGCGACAAACGCCAGAGTCGCAGAGCCGGTGGCCGGCACGTGGAGACGAACAGCGCCATTGACGAACTCCTGTCGCTGCAAGAAATTGACCCCGAATACTACACTGACACTGTCATCAAAAAGCATTGTCTTGGTGAGTAATCTCTCCTGTGAATTGGCACCACAATGGTGAATCGTTGCAAATTGATGCATATATATATCTTTACAGACACTGCTCGGTGCCGGCACGGATACATCAGCACTGACCACAGAGTGGGCAATGGCGTTGCTGCTGACGCATCCGGAAGCAATGAGGAAAGTGACAGCTGAACTGGACACCAACGTCGGCACATCCCGGCTGGTGGAGGAGTCCGACATCGCGAACCTCCCATATCTACAAAGTGTGGTTAAGGAGACCCTGCGGCTGTACCCCGTCGCTCCGGTCATCCCAGCGCACGAGGCCATGGAGGATTGCACTGTTGGTGGGTTCAATGTCCGGCGTGGCACCATGATCCTCGTGAACGCTTGGGCGATCCATCGGGACCCCAAGTTATGGGAGGCGCCGGAAGAGTTCAGGCCGGAACGGTTCTTGGACGCCGGCATGGTGACTACGGTCACCGCGCCCTTGCTGACGTTTGGGCTTGGACGGAGACGCTGCCCAGGGGAGGGGCTAGCAATGCGTCTTGTTAGCTTGGCACTGGCGGCGCTCGTCCAGTGCTTCGAGTGGGATGTCAGTGAATGTGGAGCTCCTGACATGGCTGAAGGAGATGGCCTGTCTATGCCTATGGCGAAGCCGTTATCAGCAATCTGTCGGCCCAGGGAGTTTGTCAGTAGCATGCTATCTGGATCACATGAATAACAGAACTTTGGTTTCTGAATGCTTAGGGTATTCAGTTACCTATGATTGTAAGTAAGATTGCTTCCATGTTGATGTGCATGATATATCAATTTTGTAGCTTATTCCAGACTTCCAGTCTCCACTATGCATTTTTTCATGAAGTGGAACTATGATATGTCCCTGGATCCCGGAGGCCTGGAGGCATAGTTCCATGTTGTTATTCTCAGATATTAGTATCTGAAATGACTATGGTGCTTGGGTTGGTATTCTAGTAATATCACAAATGAAAACAATCCGACCGAAAATATAACGATTAAGACATATAATTTCATACAAGTTATTTAATTTGACACCAGGCATCAAAGTAGAACAATGAACAATGAAGACATCAGGCAATATATCAAAATCAAAGATGGTATTTTAAGAGTGATAAATATGTCAAGTAGTAACGATTAAGACATATAATCTCATACAAGTTATCTAATTTGACACCAGGCATCAAAGTAGAACAATGATCAATGAAGACACCCTGCTCACTGCATTTGCATAAACGAGCGCAGTTGCACTGTGTTCATGTCACTGATAAGATACTACTAAACAATATATTAAGTCACTAACCAGGGGCTAGTAGTACTAATGGCCACGTCACGTGTATAAACGAAATGTAGTCTAGTAGGGACCATGCATACAACTGTTGATCTGTTCGCGGGTCAAATATGTTTTTTTTCCAATAAAAAAATCATATTGCGGTCTTTGGGGACCAAGTGGCGGCCAGATCACTTAATTTTCCTCATCGCAGTTCAGCTTTGCCGTATCACCCATACTTGAATTTCCCGATACGACACACTATTACTCCCTCCGTTCCAGAAAAACATGCAATTTCGCTTCCCGAAGTCAACGTTTTCAAACTGCCATCAATTATATATTAAGATATATAAACATTTATACTAAATAATTAGTATCATCGAAAAGATCTTCAAGTCTAGTTTTTTAATAAATTTATTTGAAGACATAAATGTTGCATATATTTTCTATAAAGCTAGTCAAAGTTGAGAAAGTTTGACCGACACACTTTTCATAGTTGCAAGCTTTCTGGAACGGAGGGAGTACTTCCAAATAACGTATTAGAAGGTACTAGAAGGATATGACTAAAAATAAAATATTTGAAATTATAATTTGTTTGACTTTTTCAAACCAATGGCCACTGTCTTATTCAAAAAATTTATGCAAACATAGTGAAAATTTAATTCATTCATAAGGACCTTTTTGTTAATAAAGCATACCACAATAAAAGAATTGATATTTTGCACAAATTGTTCAATAAGACGAAAGATCAAACTTGTGATTAAAAAGTTAAACGAATTATAATTTGGAACAGAGGGAATACCTCCTAATAATCCTCTATGCATCCTAATACTTTAAGTCACTAATCTCACTTTTGGGTTGGGTGAGACTTAATTTGAGCGAGGGTACTATGTGTGAAGACGGATAAACTTTTTTAAGCAACAAGATTGAAGAGATAGTTTGGATGAATTTTTTTTTTTTCCCATATTTAGCTTATTATGTGGAGGAATCAAATGTGGTCTTTGTCCAAAATTGAACTTTGAACTAATGTTGTATTGCTCGTTGATTTTAAACTATCTTCTTTGCTTAATGACATGTACAATATTGTGTCTTCATATTTGATAATTAGTTTTTTTTCTAAGACATTTATAAAAATAATCTAGTATATATCTTGAGTACTTTGAAGAATTATAGTATCGTCATACTGGTATCCTTATCAGAAAATTGTGTATACATCGCTATTCACCGACAAAAAATCTCAGAGTAAGAGAACCCCACGACACAACAACGCGTTCCCAGGCCGCCCACGGCGCTCCGCGTCCGCATGGCCGCCGGATCTGGCCAATCGACGGGCGCTGCAGGCCTTCGCCCGCGGCCCGGCCAGGGCGCTGGTGGGGTCCGCGCCACCAGAGCCAGCGTCGGGGTGCTCCGCGCCTCGGCGCCCCGCACCCTCCGGCTTCCATCGATTCCCCAGCGTAGGCCCCGGCACAGCTCTGCGCTTTTTGGCTCTGGCGCCACAGCTACTATAATAATTACAACAATATTGTAATTCAAATTGGCAAGTAAAATGATTCTCTTTGTTAATATACAACTACTGTAATTCTAAAATTGTTTGAGTTCAGCAATGGAATTAGATCTTGAAAGCCACAGCTTCCATAGTCGTCTCAATTGTGTTCTTTTGTTATATATATTAGTCTATGACTTGTAAAATTTTTAACCTCTATTATTTAGTCCCCCCCCCCCCTCATCACGTTTTTCGGATCCGTGCATATTTATTCAAGTATCACACCATAGGTATGATTCAATGTTTTGGTATTCGGTCTTAGGGCAACAAAAAATTAATTATGGAACAGACATGGATGCATTGGGATTTAGATGATTGATATGTAATTTCTTATTATCACGAAGTCACATGCATCAACATGGAAACTTCGTTATTACATTACAAATCATAAGCAATCTAGAAGATGGGTTGCTGCAATAAGGAGGCAGGGTTCGTCAAAGCTAATTGGCTGAATGGCGCCATAATTGTTGTTGTTGCAAGAAGGGGGCAATGTTTGTCACAACCTGTGGGTAGAATGGTAGGAGCTGTTGTGCCTGCAATAAGGCAGCAGGGTTTGTCAGAGCCGGTTGGTTGAATGGTAGGAATTGTTGTTGCTGCAAGAAGGCGGCAATGTTCGCCACAATTTGTGGGTAGAATGACTGCAACTGTTGTGGTTGCAAAAAGGCAGCAATGTTTGCCACAGCCTGTGGGTAGAATGGTAGGAATTGTTGTTGCTGCAAGAAGGCAGCAATGTTTGCCACAGCCTGTGGGTAGAATGGCAGAAATTGTTGTTGTTGCTGCTGTTGCAAGAAGGCAGCAATGTTTGCCACAGCCTGTGGGTTGAATGGCAGGAATTGTTGTTGTGGCAAGAAGGTAGCAGGGCTCCCAACAAGCTGGTTGAACGGTAGTATTTGTTGTGTCTGCAAGAAGGCAGCGGGGTTCGCCGCAACTAGTTGGTTGAATGGAAGAAACTGTTGTTTCTGGAGGTAAGCTGCAAGGTTCACCACAGCTATTGGATTGATATTGTTGGTAGCAGCTGTTGTTGTAGCTGTTGTGTCGTGATGCTTTGCACGGATAGATGCGCCAAGGATGGTTGTTGCAATAGGGAATATGGTTGTTGAAGGTACTGTGGAATAATAGCAGTGATAGGAGGTAATGGGCACTGTGGAATAAAAGTTGCCGTAGTAGCACTTGCTGAAAAGAGCAAGGAGAGCAACAAGGACAAATATCTTGGCTGCCATTGGTTGCTATGTTGTTGCTAGTTTATTTCACTTTGTATATTGCTTGTTGGTCTCAATAAAATGGACGATGGATTAACTACTAATTTGAGGGCTATTTATATGCCTGGTAGGTCATGTAGCTTTACAAAGATTTTCACTTTAACCAACAAAATTGTTAGAATATAAGCTAGAGATGACATGGTGTCTAGTCAGTTTTGACATTTAGTGACCAATTTTCCTGGCTTATTACACTTTACATGTTGGCAAAACAATTTGCCAAAAATCCAAGAAAGAAGTGGCTTTCTTCTCCTGGTATTTTCTGAACACATCGGTGACAATGGTACAATCCATTCCCCTTTACACATGTGCCACGCTTAGCCACATAATATATGATCCACTTGATCAAAGCCAGTTTGTGAAGTTGTGACCAACTGATGTGGATCTCAATCATTTTCAACTAAATTTGTCTAGAAGTTGAGATATGATTTGTTCCATGAGTTGTTTGTGAGCTAGACCTTGCACAAAAAACCCAAACGTTCCACTAGTACCATAAAAAGTCTTTTTGGATAGGGTTAAAAAATGGAAGAGTTTTTTTTGTAATTATTTTATCCTAGCTAAGACCATGCACAATAGCACACGAGTACTCTAAATTAGACTATGTATAAGTGGTGGTGGCTAAAGAGAAATTGAGATGGTTGGAGTAGAGAGTTAGAACAGAAAAGCATAAGGGAAAGTGGTCTGACACATTGGCCACAGGTGCAGCAAGCACATTGAGAATGGAAACATTAAGGAGGAGGACGAGACATGAGGAGAGCAAATATGACCGAACAGGCTAAGCAAGATCAATCAGGCTAAGGTGCATCCCCAGTCAACAACATCCACTAGGGAATGAGAAGGAGGAATGACCCATCGTCTGAGTGAAGATGCCACGCTTAGTTGAGTTGTGTCATAGAAAAATAAATAAATAAATCACTTGTGTAGGTTCTGTATACCATGGAGCACATCTTGTGTAGGTTTTTGCTTTGAGCCAATAAGATCCATTGTTTAAGTTGGAAAAAAACTGGCCATGTCTAAAATTTTCATTTCTTCAACTTAGCAAAGCTGGTTCGCCAAGCTTGGCACCTGCTAACTGAACCAAATACACTCTGTGGCCAGGTCCTGAAAGCTGGTTCCCAAATTCAATATAAAATATGGGTTCAAATTTCTTACACATGGAGGATTATTATGCATGGTATTGATTTGTTGAAAGAAGGTATTATCAGGAGGATTAGAAATGGTGCAAACGTCATGATATGGGCACACTACTGGATTCTAAGAGGGACTAATAGGAAGCCTATTATCCCACGTGGTGCTGCTCTTATCACAAAGGTTTCAGAGCTCGATCATGGATCCTAGTACTGGCCCCTGGTTTCTGAAGTTTTTTGGCATGAAGATGCTGAAGCAATCCTAATGATCCTAGTACTGGCTCCTGGTTTCTGAGCAGGCAAAGAGGTGTATATATGAGGAAATTTGGAAATTGGAGGAAAATGTTCAAATAAAAATATTTGAGTTTATGTCTGAATGGTGGTCAGCTCATAACAAGGTCCACGAAGGTGATAATAAGATGCCAACTAGGGCGGAAATATGTAGTTCTGTTACATTTTATTTCCGAGCTGGCCAATCTAAATTTACAAGGGAAGGAAAACAATCAGCTGCAGCAACAAGCATGGAAGCCGTCCCTAGATGCTCTATATCGAATTAATATTGATGCCGCTTCCAATAATGCAGAGACTTAGAAAGGCGGTCGGGGCTTCATTACGAGGAAGGCCGTCGGGGCTTCATTACGAGGAAGTCACGGTGACTTCTGGGAGAGAGGCGCCGGGAATTTCCTATACTAGCGATTTTGGCCTCATTGGGGGCGCCCTTACCAAGACCTAGTGGTCAACCATCAAACACCTCTGTTCATCCAAACCAAATAGCTAGTGTTAGGGCGTCCGCAATGGTAATAGCTAGTGCTAGCTATTTGGTTTGGTGATGTGGAGGTAAGAGACACAAATAAAGACTATTTTAAGTTATTGGCCCCACATGTTCATCTCACATGTTTTCGGGCCACGTGAAATAGTCTAGCTATTTGCATGTAGCTAGTGACTACTCTCTCCTCCTTGCTTTTGCTTGCCACGTATAGCCAAATAGCTAACCATCGGGACGCCCTTATATTCCTCTTGCTTGCATTGGCTGCTTCTTGCCCCACTACCTGCCGGTTGCTGGTGATAACAATGTCACGCTCAAAACTTATATTATTAATATTAAAACGAGTTGGTGGCGACCCCGACGACCGACTTGTTTAAGTAGTGCTGTCACTGAACTTTGATGCTCAAAATTCTTTGAGTCCATTCAAACTTCTCTTGCGGAGACCCAGTCCGGTCCACTGTACATCGAGCAGGCATTCTCCCAGACTGGCTACAAAAACCGGGCAGAGGACCTGTGTTCCTCCCACATTTGCCATTTGGCTTGACAAGCACCGAAGCAAATCATAAGCCACAGCAACGCCCGCCCACGACACCGCCAAGGCGCAGAGCCTGCCAGCCCACCGGTGCAGACATGTCACCACTGCCCCGATTCCGAGCGTGCGCGTCGTCGTCCTCCTACCTTCTCCCGCTGCTCGTGCTGCTACACTGCTGCCTCGTGCGGCTTGCGGCCGTGCAGTTTCAATCCCAACCGACGCCAGAGGTGGACGAGGCGCAAGTGCTGCTCCAGATCAAGAGTGCGTGGGGCGACCCACCCGCGCTCGACGGATGGAACACCTCCGCAGCAGGTGGGCACTGCAGCTGGCCACACGTCGGATGCGATGCAGCCGGGCGTGTCGTGAAGCTTGCCATCGCAAGCGCCAGCATTGAGGGCCGTTCCCGGACGCCGTCGGCCGCCTCTTGGCCTTGGCCTACCTCGACGTCTCCGACAACAGCATGTCCGGCGTGTTCCCGACCACGCTTTATCGTTGTGCTTCACTCGCCTACCTCGACCTGTCGTGGAACAACTTCAGTGGTGAGCTGCCCTCGGACATCGGTCGCCGCCTAGCGCCGAATCTAACAACTCTGTACCTAGGCCGCAGCCGATTCAGCGGCCCCATCCCAGCAGATCTCGGCACGCTAACTAGGCTGCAGAAATTGGACCTGTCAGATAACCCGTTTGATGCCGGCGAGCTGCCAGCCTCATTCAGGAACCTGTCCAAGCTGGTCCGCTTTGTAGCGTGGAAGTGCAACCTCGTTGGTGAGTTCCCAAGCTATGTGCTTGAGATGTCGCAGTTGGAGGTACTGGACCTGTCATTCAACGCGTTGACTGGAAGCATACCTATGAGGATTTGGAGCCTCAAGAAGCTGCAGATATTCTCTGTGTGGAGTAACAACCTTTACTGGAAGCATCCCGGAAGCCTTTGGGCATTTGAAGAACCTCACAGACTTGGACCTCTCCAACAATAACTTCTCTGGCGAGATACCAGTAAGCATCGGCCAATTACCGTCACTGTATATGTTGGATCTATCCAATAACATGTTTGATGGCACGCTCCCGCTAGAACTTGGGAAGCATTCGGAGTTGAACTATGTCTATGCTGATAATAACAAGCTTACTGGCGCTGTCCCAGAAGGCCTATGTGCCAAAGGCCAGTTCCAGCACCTCTCCGCCCGTGGCAACCACTTTAACGGCTCCATCCCGATAGGCCTCGCCAACTGTGCAACTCTGCGAAAGCTGGCTCTAGACGACAACCAACTCTCCGGAGTTGTGCCATTAGCTTTGTGGACCGCTCCGCAGCTTCAGTCCTTCACACTACGGAATAACCAGCTCACTGGGAATCTATTTTAGAAATAATCTTGTGCGTTTGATACTAGCAAGCTATTTATGTTTTCAGTTTTCTTTTTACATGGATTTTATGTCCCAGCTGTGAGGCTATGACTGTGACACAAACTACTTTTATTATTACCCATGTGAAAACCGAAAAGCAAATGTAACAGTAAAAAGAACTCTAATAAAAATAAAGGATGTCTGAAGTCCAACTATTTTAAATTTACATAAAGTTCTAAAGAAGAATTGTATGAATGCTCTTTGAAAGTTTCCAACAAGAGAGTTTAGTCGTGGGGCTAGCCTGTTAACAAGGAGTGCAAAGATGGGCTTTGCACTGCTATGGATGAGGCTGTTACTTAAGTCCATAACTTTTAAGGCTTTAGTTTTTTATTTGTGGAGAAGGACTTTACCGAGTTGAGTGTCTCAAATCCATAGGAGTTCATTGTCAATAGAATGTTTATGGCGGATGGTCGCTCGGTGTTCACAACGACTACCTGGTCGCTGTGTCACCGTTTCTTGCTCGCTCACAGCGGCTGATGGTCGCCTGATGTAACATTGGCTACCTAGTCGTTGTTGTCAGCGTTATCTGGTTCTTATTGGTGCATGCTTTGCCACCATGGCTTTGTCTTCTAAGCGGATAACCTTTGTGTAGAATTCTCTTTTACTGGTCTAGTTGGTTAGGACTATGGTGTTGGGTTCTCTCTCTACCCCCATATATTCTTGCTGATCGTTTGTATCTTTATGTATCTAGGACTCCACCAGTAATTCTAGGATTACTTGTTGAGGCCTTTATATCGGTGTTTTTGGCCTTTCTTTGGCATTTCCTCTTAGTGAAACACGGGTAAAAGACCCAATCGCGAAGTAAAAAAAAAAAATTGTGAAAATGAAGAAAAACCTCCAGGCTCCAATGAATCACACAGCAGTTTCACATAGCGAACGGACTGAAAGATGCCATTCGCAATTAGGGATGATGTACGTACGGCCCTCTGAAACAAATTTAATGTCTTGAACCTCAGTTTATGTTGCTGGTTCCAATTGAAACTGCTAGAAGCTGTAACACGTTCTGATAGCTATATCAAAAAGCCAACAGAATTCACCAAGGACCCTTGGTACATTAGTCTGTTCTTTCGATGCTGGAACGAAGCCAACAATCTGAAGTTCCGAACCTGAAGGATATGGTTCAGAATCTTATCGACTACCATGCCCACACAGATATGTTCCTGTCTAACAGCAACGAAAGAACTAGTTATTGGAGAAGGGCCGAACGAAATCGATTCGGTGTTGCTGTGACCTGTGAGTAAAAAACGACACGCGCCATCTCAAGTTGGCGTTATTATTCCTTCACAAGTCTGGATTTGAGTGTCGGAGAATATGTTGGTTAAATTGCAGATTTGCAGCTGCTGATGCACGTCAAGCATTTGAGCCCTTCCCTTCCTTCTGTCCACATATGGTGATCAAAGTGCTGCTGCTCTGCCGTACGTGTCCACATGGCACATCGAGCGGAAGAAGACTCAGAGTCAACACGAATCGTATTGACTCCGAGTCTCCGACGACCTAAGGGTCGCGGTCGTTTAACGCGGTCCGTCGTACGTGCGAAGACCCAGCTGCAGATATGCAGTCCAGTCCTCACGTCGTGTACACTGTACTTGGAGACTTCGAACAGGATTTCTCCCCCACTCGTTAGCTAGAAAAACAGGCCAGAGGACTTGTGTTCTCGCCACATTATTTGCCATTCGGCAACCGCCGAAACAAATCATAATCCGGCTCAGCACATCCACATCCACCACGCCCGCCGTGCACAGCTACCTAGCACAAGCACAGGCCACGACCACGACACCACGAAGCCTGCCGTCCCCGGTGGAGAACTGAGACATGACGGCACTGCTCCGAGCGTGTGCGTCGTGCCCCTACATTCTCCCCTGCTTCTGGCGCTACTTCCCTGCTGCGTCGTGCGGCTCGCGGCCGCGCAACACCCCCCCGAGCGCCGGCAGCAGAGGTGGACCACGAGGCACAGCTGCTGCTCCAGATCAAGACTGCGTGGGGCAACCCAACCGCGCTCGACGGATGGAACACCTCGGCAGCCGGCGGTCACTGCAGCTGGCTACGCGTCGGATGCGACGCGGCCAGGCGCGTCGTGAACCTTACTCTTGACGGCACCACCGACGGAGGCCCTTTCCCGGACGCCATCGGCGGCCTCTCAGCCCTGGCCTACCTCGACGTCTCCGCCAACAACATCTCCGGCGTGTTCCCGATCACGCTCTACGGCTGTGCTTCGCTTGACTACCTCGACCTGTCCCTGAACAACTTCAGCGGTGAGCTACCCACGGACATCGGCCGTCTGGCGCCAAATCTAACAACTCTGTACCTAAACGGCAACCGATTCAGTGGCACCATCCCAGCGGATCTTGGCGCGCTAACTAGGCTACAGAACTTGTTACTGGGAGAAAACTCGTTCGACGCCGGCGAGCTACCGGCGTCGTTCAAGAGCCTGTCCAAGCTGGTCATACTTGGCGTGTCGAATTGCAACCTCGTTGGCGACTTCCCGAGCTCTGTGCTGGAGATGTCAGAGTTGGAGATGCTGGACTTGACGGAGAACGTGTTGACTGGAAGCATACCTCCAATGATTTGGAGCCTCAAAAAGCTGCAAGGATTGTATGCGCAGAGAAACAACCTCACCGGTGAGATAGTTGTTCATGAGTTTGGTGCAAAGAGCTTAAGAGATATTTACATTAACGACAATAACCTGACTGGGAGCATCCCAGAAGCCTTTGGGCATATGGAGAACCTCACAGACTTGATCCTCGACAACAACAACTTATTTGGTGAGATACCAGTGAGCATCGGCCAATTACCGTTACTATATATTAGATTTATCCAATAACAGGTTTAATGGAACGCTCCCGCCGGAACTTGGGAAGCACTCTGACTTGTTTTGGCTAAATGTTGCTAATAACAAGCTGACGGGCGCCATCCCAGAAGGCTTGTGCGCCAGAGGCCAGTTCCAGTACCTCTCCGCCCGTGGCAACCACTTGAATGGCTCCATTCCGACAAGCCTCACCAGCTGTGCAACCTTGCAAAAGCTGCTTCTAGACGATAATCAGCTCACCGGAGATGTGCCACAAACTCTGTGGATGGCCTCGCAGCTTCAGTCATTGACCCTACGGAATAACCAGCTAACTGGGAATCTGTTTTAGAAATAATCATGTGCGCATGATACTAGCTAGCTATTTATGTTTTAAGTATTCTTATCATAGATTTTGTGTCCCAGCAGTGAGCCTGTGTGACACAAATTACTTTTATTATTACCTATGGGAAAACTGAAAACACATGTAAAGGTAAAAAGAACTCAACAATAAAAATAAAGAATGTATGAAGTCCAACGATTTTAAGTTTGCATAATGTTCTAAAGAAGAATTATGTGAATGCGCTTTGACAGTTTGCAACGAGCAAGTTTAGTCTTGGAGCTAGCCTGTTAGCAAGGAGTTTAAAGGAGTGTTTTGCACTCCTATGAATAAGGATGTGAGCTCCATAATGATAGGATATAATAGAGGATCTCTAGAAGTAAATCGGATCGGGGAATACCATCATGAAGATTAACAACAGTAATCAACTAGTTTATGTCTACTTGATCTACTACTAATGACCTACTAATAGTAAATGGTGAAAGAAATTAGACCGTCGGTGGAGTTGGAGGAGGCAGGGGTGGTGACATCCATGGCGGCGTCGACGCCGCAAAGGTCGCATCTCCCTTCGGTCTCCACTGGCACTGCCCGGTGATGGTGACGGAGAACGGTGGGTGATAGCGGTCGGGAACTTCTTGCCGCTGCCCTGTCCAACCGGAGCCACCTGTCGCCGCCGCTGCCGCAATAACCACCGCCAAGCTTAGTAGCTCCGGAACACTGCTGCTGGCAAAGGACCAGCCGCCACCGCTGCCGACTAACGCCGCTAGCGCCACACGACTTTTGTTGTGGCGGTTCCTCACATCTGCAGATCCGGTTGCCGCTGGCGCAACGCCGCCGATGTTGAAGCACAGCACATCTCATGAAGGTGGGATGCCGTTGCTGCCGCCTTGGCTGCGCCCTGGCTGCCACTATGGAATTAGCCTCGCCGCCACACCTGTGCTGACGCGACGGGCCCACACCGCAGCCAATGCCACGGTCACCTCGATGTAGTGTCCCACACCATTTCAGGCCACCACTGTAGATCGACGCCGAGGCTCACCAGATCCCCGCAGAGTCCACCGAAAGCACCAGAGTTGATGGTGGCGGCGCCACCACCTCGCTAGGCCGCCGCACTTGAAGGAGATGCCCCGGGCGCCGCCCTCCTCGTGGGCCACCGCCATCGGTGGCGCACTCCGCAGACTGCGGAGGAGAAGTGTAACACCCCAAATTTTGGCTCTTTTGAAATAGTTTAAAATTGACTTAAATGTGAATTTTTTGTGTTCATGAAATGTAGGAAAATTAATATTTTTCATTAAATTAAAATTTATCATAAGGCTAGACACATGTATGTGCATTCATGCTGGTGCATTTGATTTTATGGAATGTGTGGTTTTGACTAAAACTCAAAAAAGGATTTCAAAAAAATCTCTTGAAAAGCTATTTGAAATGTCTTGAAAATAAAAAAAGAAAATGCATTCTATTTTTCTTTATTCTATTCTCTCGAGTCCAGCCCGAAGGCCTCTTTGTCTTCGTTTCCTTTGCTCTGGACCGAGGGGCAAATCCTTGCTTGGCCTGTTCGACTTGGG
Source organism: Hyparrhenia diplandra (assembly GCA_015847255.1). Lineage (NCBI taxonomy): Eukaryota > Viridiplantae > Streptophyta > Magnoliopsida > Poales > Poaceae > Hyparrhenia > Hyparrhenia diplandra. The sequence continues at coordinate 13,326 of JADLZK010005275.1, read as the reverse complement.
ACACAGCACCGGCCCAGTTTGCCATCACGAGTTCCTTTCATTTACGGTCGCCAGGGGCCAGCAGGTCTACGTCGTGTTCGACACGGACTCAGGACGATGTTGCTCGGCACCGCCTCAATCCCGCGGCTCCTTTCCGTGGATAACGCGAGCCCGTGTCCTATATAAGCTAGGTGCTCACGTACGCACTCTTTTTTCTAACCCTAGCAGCCGCCAAGCTCGAGTTCGATTTCGCCAGCAGTTTCGTTGGCCAACCTTCATCATCGAAGCCGCCACTATTCCAAGCCATCCGCCGTCCTCACGTCAAGAAACCCGCTCGCTGCCGCCTCCCGTCCTCGGCAACCGGCTACCAATCCATGGCCAGGAGAGCAGATGAGTCCTACGTGAAGCACCATCTTTGATTTGCTCGTCCAGGTCGTGAGTTCATCTACAACACACTATCTTGCTCCGTGCCTTGTTCTTAGATCGATGTTCATCTCCTTTGTTTCTTTTTTCTTCATATCCGCAACAGAAGTGCCGCTCGATCTGCCCTAAGATAGCATGGTTGCTGCCGCCGTTGATCTGCTGCTGTAGTACGTGATATCTATCCACGTGAAGCTTCATCTTCTTGTCACGTACGTCCAGCTCTTGCATCTATGGTGAGCACATATACGCAAACCACGTCTTGCTCTTGCCTTGTTTATGGTCCCGTACCTGGTCACAACTGTTGAAACTTGCTTCTGCCATTATTAGCAACGACAAGCAAAAGTAGACTCGGGCACCCTTGGTGAGTAGCTCATGCACTTGCATCACAGAACCAAAAAGACGTTCGAAACTCCAGCTAATAAGATCCATCGCAGGCCATGGCTTCGACCTTGGTAGCTTGATGACATCATAGGATGACATCACATGTTTTCTTGCCGTTTTCCCTTAGCAAAATAAATCTATGAATACAATGCAAATACATATGCCCATCTAACCATCTTGAGCCATCCTTCCTTGGATCTACGGCCCAGATTAGAACATACCGTTATTTGGCTAAAGAGCCCTCAGCCCAATCTGTAATCATGCTCGAGATCCCTGGCCCGCCTTCAAAAATCAGAAATTATTTATTTATTTCGCAAAATCCCGTTCCTGTTATTTACAGAATTTCCACCTGTTTTCAAAAAGCTCATAACTTCTTCATTTTAATTCCAAATTGTTCCGCTCAAATTGGCGTTAGATTTGTAATTCCGTAACCTAGATGCTTTTGCCACTGTTTAGTAGGTTTTCCAACTTTAAATTTTCGAAGCCCTATTTAATTTATTATTTTATTCATGCAAATCTTGTAAATTGCGTATCTTCGCCGTTTTAAGTCCAATTTCGGTGATCTTTACGCCTGTAGGATCGTAGTGACGTGTAGAATAGTTTTATAAGCTTTTTAAACTATTTTTCCACTGTTGGTGTACCGCTCTAATTGTAGCCTTGTTTGTTATGCATGATTGGCCCTATATGTTTGTGTGTTGCTGATTGAGTCGAAAGTAGATCGGTGAGTTTTATGTTGTTGATCTCAAGAAGTTTGCGATCAAGAAGAAGTTGACAATCAAGAAGGAATTATCTTGAAGCTTTGACTTGAAGAAGGATCGTATTTGAGGCAAGTATAGCATGGGACTATCCTTGTTACCTATTCACTATTAATCACTTAATCATATGCATGTGTCTAATTTGCCAACCTTAAGGACATCCTAGCCGCTTATTATCTTGTTCATTGAATCCTATGGGTTAGTGCATATGGGTAGTTCTTGCTAGTGCTCTACATAAATAATTTATGATATGAATGAATATATGAAGTGATGGCTAAGATGAGAATGTTGGTAACATGACTACGTATCGAGCCTCATGCTTTTACATGATGCTCGACTCTCCGTAAGGACTTATCTGTCGTGATCATCCGGGATATACAAGATGCCTATGGGGGGGTCACATGGCTCGACTCTAGTTGTTCAAGGGTTTTACCTAATTTTGTTGGTGGATTGTCGAATTGGGAGAAACGGGGTTGTAGCTCTTTTGGCCATTAATATTTTTAGGAGGACCTTGAACGGCTTTTATATGGTTTTCATTTGTTTAGGAGTCGCGAACCTACTCGGTGGAAACCATGACCCGTAGTGAAAGTGTACACCTCTCTCTAGAAGTTAATTAAACCATATATCAGCCGTGTTCGCGTCATGAACGGCCTTGGAGACATCACGTAATAGAGATGATACTTGAGATATGGACATAAGATGAGGATGGAACTGAACGATGACGACGGACCGTCATGAGAACGATATGTTTATGATGATAATGTGGGTTAATGGGTTAAGCATAATTTAATGCTAAATAAATGCTAAAACTTTGACTTACTAAAAATACTTTACCGCAGCTTAAACCAGTGTCAAGCTTTCTCGAGCCTCATAATCCCATGTTATGCTTATGGAGTTCGACATGGACTCACCCTTGCTATTTCCCCACACCCTCAGAAAAAGAAGTTAGGCTTGTGATCAACCAAATACGGTCCCCCTCGTGGAGTCTACACCGTAAGATTGAAGAGTCTTTCCTTTCGGGGCCGCTAGTAAGGTTATTTTCTTGTTTATTATGTTCGCTATATTTTAAGCATTGTGAATTGATACTATTTGTAAACTATATGTGAGATTTGACTTCCGTGGCTCACATATGACTTCATCCGGTTTTGTTCTTAAAACCGGTGTTTACAAAGGTGGTATCAGCCTCCGCGGTCGACCGTAGGACCCAAGCCTAGTTAGAATTGGACGCCTTTAGTATTCTCTCAACCTCGGTTGGTGCATATATTGCAAGACCGTACCCGATCTCAACATGCTCAAGTGGAGTATAGATGCACTACATGGACGATCCTAAGTTTAAGAGTCAAAGTGGAGCATAGAAGCACACATCACAAGGAAGGATATCCCGGGAAACACTATGAAGATATGAAGGATGACAAGTTTAAAGCGATTCCTTAGACTTCTACCGAGTATTTCGCTTTGAGTTATGGATAATCCTAGTTGAGAGCAAGGTGAACAAATAAAGGAGACGGCCGTAATAATCCAAGTCCTCCATCGGAAGCTGGAAGATAGTCAACTAGAGTTGGTATAAGAAGGCAACATCATGAGAAAGCTCTTGATGAGATTGAAGAGTGGAGAAGTGATGCCGGACTACCAAGGATCAATGAAGTGGAGGATGTGTTCCGCCCAACCACACGCAAAAGGTGTTACCCCGATGTCGCTGCAATCACAATCGTTTAACTAGGAATTTATGTCCCTTATATAACAAAAACGCTAGTAGCGAAAAGTCGAAGTCCGGTGGTTGTGAACTTGAAATGTTTAGTTGCTTTGTGCTTATGCATTTGTTTGTTTTGGACCTTTTGTATTGAGTGCAATGATCTTGTTGGTTCTTCCACAATTTCATTTAGTATATGTCCTAAGGTATAAGGATTTAATGATATAGATAGTCGGGTTTTGGTTTTCCCATGATTTCTTCATCCTGTCTTTTGGAGCAACCTATCATCTTTGGCTTGAATCTCTTTTCTTGTTCAACCAAAAATCATGGCAAAATTCTGGAAACAAGTACACTTCCATATCTACCATTGAGCGCAAGATTTATCCTCATATCCGTTATGATTTTAGAGTTATGAAAATCACAAGATGATGCAACCGTGCTGTCAGGAATCTGACTAGTTTCTGTTGTGTACTGTTTTCGACCAACTTAAGTGTCGAATCTGGAGAAGAGTTCTATAAGGAAGTTGTAGAGTATTTCATACGCTTTCCAACGGTGTAAAGTATGACCTTATTGGATTAACAGAACTCAACTTATAGCTGCGTTTTACTGCGGTGATATTTCTCTGTTCACGAGGAATTTCAGATTACTTGTTCTTGTATACGCCATGGATTTGATTTGGATGTCGAAGGTCATTAAGATGGATGATTCAATGAGGAGAATGTTTAAGCTGCACTTGCTGGTCCCCTAAGTAATTTTTTTAAGAGGGGTTGCCACATTGTAGAAGTTACAAGATCAAGGTTTCATACATTTTAGATCTTCACCCGAGGATTAGCCATCTTATGGTTGAGGTATGAACATTGAGCACATGCATCTTTCACTCAAGGTTGATGACGGAGGGATCGCCTCGCAAGGAGCTTGTGTGCTTGACATGATTGGATTATGTCTCAAGCTATCACAACACTTTGGAGTTCAACTTACAATTCAAGACAAGTTAGCCATGATGATATAGGAATGCGTTGCATGTTGGACTTTTCTACAGCTTGTTCTATGATGAATCTGAAACTCCAATACTTACAACGAGCATCATGGTGAGTGAGTATTCTGAGAAACCTGCATTGAGCAACATGGAACAAACAACAACATTGATAATACACATCTAGCTGCAAGTATTCTTGAGAAACCTGCATTCGCTATTCATGCCGGGCGTATAACACACTCTTGACAAACTCCTTAGGCCGACAGATGGTTTCCAATGGCATGGCCATCGGCATTGACGTACCACACCTTCACCATATCAACAGCACCGCATTCACCAACATCCTAGTCGGCATTGCACGAAGGCCGCCAAGTCACACCCATGAGACACATTGCCATCCCTCCATTGTGGCACGCCTCCGGCCCAAGCCCGAACGGCAAGAGGGGCGGTGACCGCGGCACCATGGCAAAGGTTCAAGAAACGCCTCGCCTGAACTCCTCGTGCCTCCCACAATTTGGGGTCACGATGGATCACCCAAGTGTTAACGAGGATCATGGTGCCGCGCCGACATGGTACCCACCAATGGTGCAGTCCTCCATGGCTCTTGGCCGGATGACCGGCCGACGGGTAGCGGCCGAGGTCTCCCTTGACCACACATTGTAAGTGTGAGCTTCATGATGTCCGACTCCTCGGCCGAGCATTGTGTTCTTGACATTGCTCTCTATCTCGACTCTCACCTTCTGCATTGCTTACGGGTGTGTCGGCAAAGAACGCCATTGCTCACTCGATGGTCACGCCCGGCGCAGCCTGCGTTTCTGCATCGGTGCAGATGCATGGGCCATCAAGCATCATCAAGCATCCGCTTGGTTTCATAACCCACAATGACAGCGATTAACAACAGAGACTACTCACCGGAGAGGCGATGCCTTTGATGACAAGTGTCGGTGTAGTACTTGGATCGTGATTTGCGGCGGCAGGGAGCTCGTCGATGGTGCTCTTCTTCTCACACTATGGGATTCTCGGTGATTTCCGTGGGGAAATCATTTCCCCGCGACCGCTCACAGGGAAGGATCCCCTTTCCCGTGAGCATCACAAAACCATCCGCGGGGAAAAAATACGCTAAGGGAAAATACCTTTCCCGTGGAGATATAGCTCACATTTGAAAGCCCCCCTCCCCGCGGGAGAAGGGGGATCACGGAAAGGGAACCGCCGCGGAGCCCCAAAGACCGCCCGGCCCTCCGTCCCCTTTCCCATGAGACCTCCGGTGGCCTTCACGGAAAGTCTTTCCCGTGAGCCGGCTTTCCCGTGTGCTAAACGGTGGCCTCCGTGAAAGGGACCCCATTTCCCGGAGCTAGGGACCCCGCCACGGAAAAAGACCCTCACGGAATTTTTTTTGGGTTTTCATCTCCAAACTTTTTCCACACTTCTTGCACATCATATGGCACTCCATGTTAAATCTTGGTGAATTATTGACTTTATTTGATATATTTAGGTAATTATTCTCTTTTATGGAATTTTTTAATGAGGCCAAATTTGAACTATAAGTGCTTCAAATTGTTGAAAAAATTTAGTAGAAAATTTATATTCCTCATACTCAACACAATGTAAGACCTTGCATTTCAAAAAATAACGAAATCGAACATCTTAATACTAAATCATGAACGCTAATCCGTGTTCGAAAGTGGTTTAAAAATTCTAGAAAATAAACCGATGTGCAAAAAATCATGAAATTTGATAATACGTCCAAGATATCTTATGCCGAGGCTATGATAAAAATTGGGAATGTTTCGCGACAAGTTAAGTACCGCACGATGTTCACAAGCTCGAACATCTACGTAGAAGTTTCATGTTTGTTGAGAAATGATCCAAAGTGATTTCATGTGGATGTGGCGGTCAAGTTGTGGTTTGGCTATGAAACTTTTTTATATGCAAATGACATCGATATTGTGTCATGTCTATTTTTTTAGGAATTTTTTTGGATTATTTTGGTAATTATTATAATTTTTTGTTATAGTTAAGTAAATACAAATATAGATAGAACCACATGAAATAATGGTCATTTTTTTTAAGAAGGATCACCTTATGTATGGGTGAGTGTATGTGACAAGGTATTTTGAAGTAATCTTGATCAAAATTTCAAAATATATATGCTAGAAAAATTTCAAGAGAGCAATAAAAACTATTTCTAAAACCCTTTTCCCGTGGAACTGCTCACGGGAAAAGGCTCTTTCCGCGGATACGCTCCACGAAAAGGGTGGCGGGACCCACCTCGGCGGATCTATGTATATTTTGTTTTTATTCTTTCCCGTGGAGCGGACGGCTCCGCGGAACTCTTTTCCGTGAGCCGCCCAGATCCGCTCACGGAAATCCACATCATGCTTTTTTTAAAAATTAAGTCAACAGACTCCACTCGGCACACACACCACACCACTCGACACACACCACACTCATCGATGACACACACCACACTCACTCGCACACACCCCAAACACCCGCCCGCCGCCACCCCCTCGCCCGCCCCGCGCCGCCACCGACGCCTCGCCCCCACCCACCACCGCCCACCCCCCCACCCGGCCCGTCCCGCCCTCCCTGCTGGCCCTCCCCTACCCGCCCTGGGCCAGGTAGCCAGCCCCCCGGCCTCCTCCACCGCTGAAGGGTCGGGCTCCCCTCTCTGGCCTCTACAGTCCGAAGGGCCGGAAGGAGTAATGGGGAGGGGGAGGGAGAGTGGGAGGGAGGAGGGAGGAGGAAGATTAAGGAGGGAGAAGGGAGGAGAGGAGGAGGAGGGGAGGACGGGAGGAAGAAGGAGGAGGAGGAGGAGGAAGGGAGGAGGAGGAGGGAAGAAGGAGGAGGAGGAGGAGGAAGGAGGGAAGAAGAAGGAAAAGGGAGGGACAGAGGAGGAGAAGGAAGGAGGGAAAAGGGAGGAAAGGAGGAGGAAGAAGGGAAGAGGGAGGAAAGGAGGAGGAAGAAGCGGCAGAGGGAGGAAAGGAGGAGAAAGAAGCCAAGAGGGAGGAAAGGAGGAGGAGCACGCACTGCCCCACTGCGTTCGCCCTGACTGCTCGCCGCTCTTCGCTGGGCCCCGTGATCCGCTCGGGCGCTCGCCTTTTGGCCTCGCAGTTGTCGCCATCGAGCCATGTGACTTGTTTATGTCAATATATGTGGTTGTCGCCATGCGGCCGTGTGCTTTGTTTGCGTGTATTGGAATCCTTCCTGCGAGGGGGAGGTTCTCACGAAATTTTCAATCGGAGCCCATGTATTTCTTTTGTGCGAGAGGAGCCCTGCGGAGCCGAAAGTTGCTTGTCGCAGCCGTGAGTCTCTTGGCGGCCCTGATCTTCTTCCTCCTCACGGGCTAGCCCCAACTCCACCGCTGTACCCTAGAGTATAACCCACTCGCTTCCGGTGTCATGGTCGAAGCAGATCGCGCAGCTCGGTTAGGGAAAGTCTCCCGCTCGAAATAGATATGGTTGAAGTATGCAGATCCCCGCATACCTATAACCGTGACTGCTTTGGTATTGTCCACGTTGGGCGGCCCAGGAGGATGTGAATGAGGTTCGTTCCATGCTCCCTCGCCTCGATTGAGTTTCGGCAGCATCTCCTCGCTGTTCTTCGAATACAATCTCACTCTCGGGGAGGACGTGTATTTGGAGAACAAAGGGGGAGGTGCTGCCAAATTGCCTCGAGTAGGAGTGGAGCATGGAACCCACCTCATCTACGCATCCTGGGTGGGATTAGGACCTATCTTGACCTATTAGATGGTAGGATCCATGTGTAGATGCACTGCATTCTTATATTCTCGCCAAGATGATAGAGCTATATATATGTAATATATGTGGTATTTGTGACTTGGTTGGATTTTATGTAATATATGTGGTATTATGGATTTATCAAGCTATATATGTGATATGTGAGAAATCTATGGTATGTATATATATATTTATATGTGTCAATTATGTGCCGGAACAAAAAAAAAGAAAAGAAAAATAATTTCCATGAGTACAAACGGCTCACGGGAAATAGGCCAAATCTTTCCCGTGAGCACACGTTGACTCACGGGAAAGGGATTCCTGATATCCCGTGAGCTGAGCCGCTACGCCACGCGAAAGAAGGTAGAAACGCCGCTTCACGCCACAAACCACGAGGCCATAACGGGTTCCATAGCTCCTCCGCTGACGGCATTCCCCTCCCCGCTAACTCTTTCCCCGCCGCCCAACGCGTTTTCACGGGAAAAGCTATCCCGCGAACGCCACCCGCGGTTCACGGGAAAGGCTTTTCCGGCCGTTTTTTTCCCCGCGTCGCCTATCCTTGCGGATTTACCCACGGAAAGGCTTTCCTGCGGTAGTGGCCTTTCCCGGTGAGTACAGGCCTCACGGAAATCGCCTCGGGTCCGCAGTATTGTCCACCGTCTCGCGACTTCGGTGTTTGTCGTGAATGAGGCCGAGACCGGACGGAAGCCGCATCGACGCCAAGCAGCCGGGCAATTCACCGTAGAAGCTGGTAGTAGTCCCCCGACGCCAAGATGCCGGCCACCTTGAAGGTCTCCTCTATGATCTTCTCGAGATCGCCCCACGCCGCCATCGCGTTCCCGCACGCCGTGAGCGCGCAAAGATCACGCTCAGCACTTGCTCGGCGAGCTTGGGACGGAGCGCCATCACCGCTGCGGGGCGCTGGAAGGTTCTCGCCCGGCGGCGCCGCGTGAGAGCAGGCTGTCGACGAAGCGTGGGCGACCTCGGCGCGGGTCGGTCGGCGACGGCTGCAAGCCCGACGCCGAAGAGCTCGACGGGCGAGGAACCGGGCGGAGGGCGCCGCCAGTAGTCACCATGGGCCGTCCAGCTGATCGTGGTATACTGCATTCGAGCCTCTTCTCGCCAGCAGACGTGGCCTGCCAGCCAGCGCGGCGTCAGGCGCCGTGAAGCACTCCTCGCCACGGGCGTTCGACACCAGCAGCGCGCGCCGCCGCGCGCCCAGCGAAGGGCGGCGCCGGGTGGAGCCTGTCCCGCGCTCGGCGGCGAAGGCCAGCGAGTGGTGTAGCGGCTTGCTGAGCAGGTGGAGGTGGCCGAGCAGCGGTAGTGACGGCGGGCTCGGTGCGCCATCGTCGTGCTCCTGATGACGCCTGTTCCAGACAATGGCAGCGATGATGAGCAGGGAGACAGCGATGGCAAGGAGGAGGAGTACGACGTCGCTGACACTGCATCCATGGCTCGCAACTACGGGGCTTTGGCAGTCGCGACGATTGAAGAGGTTACACCAGGTGGCGACGTAGCCGTCTTATAGAAAAGGCAAGATGCATGATAACTGATGATTATCATTTATTAGTGGTGGTTAGCAACCATTAGTGAGGAAAGTCATAATGACCACTTGAATGGTTTTTTTTTTCCAACTGCAAACTTTATATATATTAAACAGCCAAGTTACAGAGAGATCCTCTAGGGAGGATTGAAAAACAACATGGTCCAGCGACCAGATAAGCACAACCGCAGTTAGTAGATTGCTGGGCGAGGGGCCGAGGGGCGCTTGTAGGCGCACCGGATGGAAGAACCGCTTAAGAGACGGTTGAAGGTGGGACGACACGAGCCGGAGGAAAGGAACATTCCGCATCTAATCAAGAGTAAGTAGATTGCTGTCGCCGGAGGTGAAAGATGGTGCTCAAAGTCGTAATCCCTGGTGGTGGCGAGATGTCGCCGAAGTCACCTTCTGATGACAAAGTGCCTGGTAGTGGTCTGGGTCTGTAAGAACAACGGCTGCCTGGTGAGAGTGGAGGTGGAAAGTAACCTACCCCCTCCGTCTCATTGAGTTTGTCACCCCGATTCTCAGCCATCTTTTTTTTTGATGATTCGCCTTATTCAAATTTTTACACAAAACATAATTTATTTTTTTATGACTTATTTTATCAATACAGATACTTGAATATTGATTAATTTATTTTATTATTTACATAAATATTTCGAATAAGACGGATGGTCAAACATGAAGTTTAAAAAGTAAAAACAACAAACTCAATGGAACGGAGAGAATATGTGGTAGTGGGTGGTAATAGTACACAAAAAGAAGAAAAAAAAAAAATAAAAAACAAAGAGAACGAGGGGTGCTATGGATAAGGATGGCCATTAGCAACTGGGTGCAGAGCCTTGCATGCATCCAGCGACGTGTCCAAGTAGGGGCGGGAGAGGACAACGCATGAATCTGCATGCTCCACACGTAGCGTTGGCCGGCCACACGCAACCGCATGCGGGACCCAGCATGTGGGGCATTGATTCCGCGAAAAATCTCTCCGATCTCGCGGTCTTCGATGGTGTGGATCTGGGTGGAGCGCAACACGTAGGCTTCTGATCGGCGTTCAGGCGACCGGCGCGCGACGCGCAGTGGCCCGGACAGCCACGGCACCCTGCGCCATAGCCTAGCCGCAAGAAGTCCCGGACAGCGGCGACCGGCAGGAGTGGACGGGCGGCGGCCAGGAGATGAAGACGGCTGGAACAGTTGTGGCTTCCTGGAAGACCTGCAGGCCGAAGTCCTCCGCCTTGGGCAGCCACGTCATGAAGCAGAGCCGCGACCGCCAGCTCGCGGATTAGCTGCTGATGTGTCGCTGCATCTCCATGGTGCCGGTGGTGGTGACGTTTGTTGAATATGCTCCAAATTCAATCGTTATGTTTGGCCGAGAGAGATGAGGTTGCATGCAACCATTGATGTGAGTCATGCGTCATGCGTGGTCTTCGCCAAGACACTACTTGCGTACCGCCATGGAGCAACTTGGTGGTCTGCATGCTAGCTCAGAATAGTCATGTGTTGTGAGATTATTCATCTTGTAAGCCGCCGCATGGCGCTGTAACCAGACACACCTAATAGTGAAGAGTTTTGTCGGGCCGGGCGCCCGTGGTTTTTTCTCTCCCACATTGGGAGGGTTTTTCATGTTAAAAATTCTTGTATCCCTTTGTGTGCGTGTGTTTGATCGTGTTCTCTTCTTCGGCTCCTCGCCTTTACGAATCACAAAAAGTGGCAACGGAGCTCTGGTTGATTGATGGCTGACGATGAAGTTCGATGTACCGAATCGACCACAAGACGAGATTTAATCTCCTCAAGTCAAGATGCCTTGCGATCCTCGCGATAACAACAACGCCCGATGAGGCATTGGAAAGCTTCGAAGAAAGAACAAGGCAGACTCGACTCGAGGAGAGACGCTACGGGATCGTAAGGCTTCATATTAATTCGGCTTACATCTTCATAATGATATTTTGCAAGAGGTGTTGCAGGAAAAGAATGCTGCAAGTCTACGTTGAAACCCGAATCGACCAGATGTCCAAGGATCTGACCAGTAAGATGCATATGAAGATGAAGCTGTTCACGCCAGATGCGTGAGGGTGGCTCGGTGATGAGCCACATATCTGCGCTCAAGGAGATCATTTCTCGACCTTAAGGGCCGATGGAGGTTAAGTATGATGATGAGGACTTAGGTCTATTATCAAGTATGTTCTCTCGCAAATTCGCTTTTTGCAAATTTCCATGACACCTGCTTATAAGCCGTGATGAACTGACCGCTTCGAGGTTTATGAGGCACTCCAATCCAGTGGAGAAGATGAAAGGCATGGTGCGCCCAGACGGACGCCATCCTCCAAGGGTGAGGCGCTGCATGTGCGGGTAGATCCGAGCATAGACCCCTCCAATGACAAAAGATCGTGGACAAGAGCCATGATGGCGGGGGCCGCCAAAGTCCAAGCCCCGCCGAAGGAAGAAAAATTCTGTAAGTATTGCAAAGGGAAAACTCATTTTATTGAGGAGGCTTTGGAAGTTGTAGAATAAAGGAAAGAGGAAAAATAAATCTGCTAAGAATGCCTCTATTGTTTATCGCTGGCCGCTGATAATTCTGATTCAGAGATTGTTTAATTGTCCTCGCTAGTTGTGTTGCTAGTCATGATGAATGGATACTTGATTGAGCATGTTCATTTCATATCTGCACTAACAAGATTGGTTTAGTTCCATTAAGCCATTGCCGAGTGGAAATGTAGTGCGTATGGGAGATGACAACCCGTGTGAGATTGTGGGGATCGACTCGGTTCACATCAAGTCTCATGATGGCATGACACGCGACACACTGAAAAATGTGAGGTACATTCAGGATGAAGAGAAATCTTATCTCTCAGTACTCTTGGTGCGTATGGTTTTAAGTACTCGGATCAAATGGGGTTTTAAAGGTATCTAAAGGTTCTCCGATTTGTTTAATTGGTGATATGAATTCTGCAAATTTATATGTCCTTAGAGGAAGCACTTTACATAGTTACTCCTTTGATACTGCTGCTGCCTGTTTCTAATCTTGAACCTAGTAAAACTAACATTTGGCATAAGTGTTTGGGCCATATGAGTCAGGTTGGCATGGCGAGAATTGATAAAAAGAAACTTGTCAAGGGCTGTACTTCAAGTAACATGAAGTTTTGTGAGCATTGTATTTTCGGGATGCATAAGAGGGTAAAATTCAACACCTCAGTTCATACCACTAAAGGTATTCTTGATTATGTTCATGCTGATTTATGGGTCCTTCTCGTAAGCCCTCACTTGGTGGTGCTTTCGTTATATGCTTACTATTATTGATGATTGTAAGATGAGATTTTGGCATGTTGCAATATTACATAGCCTATTCAAGCATGAGTCGAATGGGGTTTTTTTTTTTGAAATAAAAATTGACAATGACATGAAGACTACGAAAATATGGACTATATAAATATGTGGGGCTAAAAAAACATTATGAGCTGCCCTGATGATAAAAAAATTATACAAAGGATGAATGCGCTCAAGAAGATGATTAATGCATACATGGCACATTAAAAAAATCTTCTCACATGTGGCTTGGTGAGACTCCAAACCCATGATAATTTTATTGTGGTGAGGATTAAGCCCACTAATTATATATATGAGTACATGCATGATATGTGTCCACGTAACATGTTAATGGATTAGAAACTATATGTGTATGAATATGTGATGACTGCGGCACATATTTTGAATTGCCCAACATGCCCAACATGCACCATGCAGAGAGGCGGCTAGCTTCCTGTACTTCCAGAAATCCTCGACCACAAGGTTTAAAATAGGCAAAACTCTCTCGTAGTTAGCCTCATGCACGCTACGGTGATCTCCAA